>CM019064.1:124182321-124647916 GCA_009667805.1 Leptobrachium leishanense
AGGTGCTTTAAAATTGGTCTTTTAGCGTCGGCAACAGTGCCGTCACACCGTAACCCCTCTGAGGATATGAATCTGATACAGGCGTCAATGGCAGTGCACCCAGATATTGAGCCTTTAGTGCCAGGCATGCAAGTACTATCATACAGTAACCCCTCTGTGTTATGGTGGAAGAGTGCAGGGGTGGACCATGCGGTCCTTATTAAAAAGATATGAATCTGGGAATGGGCGTCAGTGCACCCAGATATTGTGCCTTTAATGCCAGGCCATCAAGTATCATCATACAGTAACCCCTCTGTGTTATGGTGGAAGAGTGCAGGGGTGGACCTTGCGGTCCTATATTAAAAAGATATGCATCTGGTTAAGGCATCAGTGCACCCAGATATTCTGCCTTTGGTGCAAGACTGCCAGGCCAGCAAGTATCATCATACAGTAACCCCTCTGTGGTATTGTGGAAGAGTGCAGGGTTGGACCCTGCGGTTCAAAAAATTTAAATGATATAAATCTGGCACAGGCGTCAGTGCAGCCAAATATTGTGCCTTTCATGGCAGCAAGTGCCTTCACACCGTAACCCTTTTGTGGTATTGTGGAAGAGTTCAGTGCTGGAGGTTTTGTGAATGCAGAAGAGGACATCCCCTATCTATTCCATTACTTCAGCATCAGGGGATTGATAGCTGCTTATCCAGGACTGATTCATTTTTATAAATGTCAGCCGGTCTACAGAGTCGGTGGACAGATGCACTCTTTTGTCTGTGACAAAACCTCCAGCGGCACTGAACGTCCTTTCGGAAAGCACGCTAGATGAAGGGCAACCTAGTAGCTGCATAGCATATTGGCTAAGTTCTGGCCAGTGATCCAATCTCAACACCCAGTAAGCCAGTGGATCATCTGCTGGAAAGGTATCCAGGTCTGTCCTTGCCCCAGGTAGTCCTGCACCATATGGTGAAGACGCTAGCAATGGGTGCGTACATTTGACGTCCCTGGGCGTCGAGGACTAAAAAAATAAAAAAATGCATCAGTCAAGCGGCCCTGGCCTTCACCGCTATTCCTCTGATCACCTGCAGCCTCAGAAGCACGTGTGTCAGCACTTGGTATTCTACCAGTGCCTGGAAAGGTGTTACACAAGTTTCGCTTTAGAGCGTCCTCAAGTTTTGTCATCTGTGCTCCCTCTGTGCGGGCAGGATGAGCTCTGCAACTTTCCCCTTGTATCGTGGATCAAGAAGGGTTGCCAACCAGTAATGATCCCTCTCCTTGATAGCACGAATCCTGGGGTCCTTTAGCAGGCTTTGCATCATTAGGGAGCCCATGCAGCGTAGGTTGGAGGTGGCATTAGCTGCCGAGTCTTCCTGGTCAATGAGGATGACCGTATCGTGCACTTCCTCCTCCCAGCCACACACAAGCCCTTCTGTTTCTGGGCACACAAAACCCTGCCTTGAGGAATCCCCACCTTCAATGCCCCCACTACTTAAATAGTCCTCCTCCTCCTCATCCTCCTCCTGTCTGATCTGAGTAGGACCCGCTGGAATGCTGTCTGTAGAAAGACTGGGGCATTGAGAGCTAGGAAAGGCCTCCTCTTCCTCCCGCTGCTCTGCCTCTAGAGCCACATCTATAATTCCCCGCAGAGTGTGCTCCAGCAGGAACACTAAAGGAATTGTGTCACTGATGCATGCACTGTCCCTGCTCACCATCCTCGTTGCCTCCTCAAGTGGTGACAGTACAGTGCATGCATACTTGATCATCTGCCACTGCGGGGGGGGGGGAAAAAACAAGTTGACCTGAACCTGTCCTTGTGCCATACTCATACAAGTACTCGTTGATGGCCCTCTGCTGCTTGTGCAGACGCTGCAGCATTGCTAATGTCGAATTCCACCTGGTGGGCATGTCACAGATCAGACGGTTTGTGGGAAGGTGGAATTCTCTTTCAATTTCTGCCAGGCGAACGCTTGCTGGGAATGATCGTCTGAAGTGGCTGCAGACTTTTCTGGCCTGGATGAGAAGCTCTGGCAGCCCTGGGTACTTGGTTAGGAAACGCTGTACCACCAGATTTAGGACGTGTGCTAGGCATGGTACATGTGTCAATTTACCCTTGCATAGGGCAGAGAGAAGGTTGCTGCCATTATCGCAGACGATCATTCCCAGCTCAAGCTGGCATGGTGTTAACCATCTCTGCAGCTGCCCCTGCAGAGCTGACAAAATTTCTGACCCGGTGTGGCTCCTGTCCCCTAAACAAACCAGCTCAAGCACAGTATGGCATCTTTTTGCTTGAGCCATTGCGTACACCCTGTCAGGCGTGGGTTTAACTGCCACTTCGCCAGAGACAGAGAAGGAGGAGGAGGAGGAAGAGGTGGTGGTGGAGCAGACAGACCTCATACAAGCAGATTTCTGGAGGCGTGGTGGATGAACAAGCTCCAGCACAGAGCCCCGTCTTGGATCCCTCCCAGCTGCAATCAGAGTTACCCAGCGTGCCATGAAGGAAATGTAACGACCCTGTCCATGCTTGCTGGACCACGTGTCTAAAGTGACATGCACCTTGCTGCTGACTGCCTTTTCCAATGACTGGATAACATTGTCTTCCACGTGCTGGTATAGTGCTGGAATGGCCTTGCGTGAAAAGTAATGGCGTTTTGGAACCTGCCACTGTGGTACAGCACATTCAGCAAATTCACGGAAGGGAGCAGAGTCCACCAGCTGGAAAGGCAGCAGCTGCAATGCGAGTAATTTTGCTAAGCTGGCATTTAGACGCTGTGCTTGGGGATGGTTGGGACTATATTGTTTCTTTCGCTGCAGCAGCTGCGGCAACGTAATCTGACTGCGTAAATCTTCAGCTACTGGGATGATGTCACATTGTGAGGAAGGACCTGCTGGTACATCCATTACTGTAGCATCATCAATGTCGGTGGAGGTTGTAGGCAATTGCATGGCAGGACCTACAGTGTGGGTAGAGACAGATGAGGAGGAGGAGGAGGAGGACCTACACAAAGTTTTGCCCCAACGGGATGTGTGGCACCTGTTCATATGTTGCCTCAAGCACGTGGTACCCAAGTGTCCGGATGTTTATCCCACGCTTCAGCCTCCTCTGACATAGATTACAAATTGCAACGGTGGGGTCTGCTGCACATTTCTTAAAGAACTCCCAGACAGCAGAGTTCCTGCATGTGTTCTTTGAGACAACAGCGCTCTGCACCGGAGCAGCTCTGACATGTGATGCCTTGGACTGGCTAGTGCTATGGTTGGTCACGTAGGATGTTGTGCTGTGCCTCCTCCTCCTCACTTGATTCCTCAGTTCGATCTGGCACCCAGGTGGAGTCAGTGACCTCATCATCATCAATGTCATCTTCACCCCCTATCTCCTCGTCACTGGAGCCAACTTGGCAGTATGCTGCAGCTGCTGGGGCAACATGAGTGCCAGTTATTTGTGTGTCATCACTGGCACCCCCTTCCTCTAGGTTGATTATACTCCCTTGCTCAACCTCAGAGATTGAATCAGAGCACTGTACTTGCTGCGCATCCTCAAGCAGCATGTCACTCTCATTGTAGTCAAACAATTCAGCTGACTCCTCCGTGTGTGATAGCGAGGCTACGGCAGGAGTAGCTGTGGACATGGAGGCTGCATTAGATGCTTTGGCAGCTGAGGTGGACTGTAAGGCTAGGGTCAGACGAAAGCATTTTTCCCCGCGAACGTGAAAAAGTGCGTCCAAACGCATTGACGTATTTTTTCACGGAATGCGCAAAAACGGTCAGACGACGCGCATTGTCGGTCGTGATTTTGTACGGATCGTCAATAAAACTCTTTTTGCGTCTGGACGTTATGTAGGCTGGACATTAGCAGTGTCTGACATCTCCTAATCACGCAAACACGACGCTATGCCGCAGCCGCGCACTCAGTACGTCAGTACTAGCGGTTCAGCGTTCTCAGAAAAATGCGTTCAAATTCCACTTGCGTTGCACGGCCGGCCTTTTGTGCGGCCGTACATCGTATATTGGCCGTCATTGCCCGTCATCTGCTGCTAGTGCGGCCGTAATTATGTGCACCAGAACGCACGTTAAAAGTGCGCTGGTCTGACCCCAGCCTAAAGCACTAGAAGCCTGGCTGGCAGAGGACTCGGAGGATGAGGATGGCCTGGTTAGCCAATCCACCAAGTCCTCTGTATGTTGCTGCTGCTTAAGATGGCCAGCACCAGTTAGAAAGGACAAGCGTGCCCCTGCAGAGGATGCACCACGTCCACCAAGACCAGAGACACAGCCTCCCGACACAGGGGCTGCTTGCCCTCTTGTCTGTGGCTGGGAGCGTCTGCCTGTCCTTTTTGTTCTTTCAGACATGGTGAGTGATATATAGATTAATATATACAGAACTCTGATTCAACTCTGGTATAAAGATTTAAATAACTCTGGTATAACTCAGTGAGACACACTGATAGCTGGCAGCCAGTGACAAGAGACAGATCACCTTAATTCCCAAGTGTTTTAAAGAAATTAGTGAGCCCCAAAATACAGCATGGTACTGTTTGTATGACGAGACACTGATCACCTTAATTCCCAAGTGTTTTAAAGAAATTAGTGAGCCCCAAAAAGATTTGCTGGCACAGTGACAAGACCCAGAAAATCACCTCAATTCACAAATGTTTTAAATAAAGTTGTAAACCCCAAAAAAACTTGCTGGCACAGTGACAAGACACACATCACCTAAATTCCCTGATATTTGGTCGAAATGAGACCCCCCCAGACCCCCCCCAGTAGCGTGGAAGACTGGCAGTAACAACACACACAACTATCTCCTTTGAAATCTCCTCTGAAATGCGTGCAGAAGCGCTGCGTGGAAACCTTATATAGTGTGCTGCGGGACTTAGCTCTGTGAGCCCATGATTGGGCAAAATTTGCCCAATGTTCAACCAGTCTTGCACCAGACCTGTGGTCAGGTGCAAGGCTGTAGCCAATTACGAGCTTCAGGCAGTGGGAAAATGCATTGTGGTCCATTGTGGTCGAACATGCGGCGAACACCCGTAAATGTTCGGGGTTCACGATCTGCTCGAACAGGCTAAGTTCGGGTCGAACCCCGAACCGTCCGAACCCGAACAGCTCATCCCTACTGAGGATCGTTCTTGGCTCCCGGCCTGCGAAGTCCATGCGCCTCGTCTGGCTCACCAGTTTCATGTGGCCCATCCTTCAGCGCCTGGTGGTCGGAGTCTGACCGTCAGGGGGGGACATTGTCATATCCTCGGCCCCTGCTGTGCTGCCTGGAGGGTCTGGGCAAGATCCTGTGCCAAGAGCTGGCTGACTGGCAGCACTGGGTAATGGCCGATCGGCGTCTGAGGGGAGGAGCCACCGGGTTTAAAACAGGGCGCGAGGAGTTGCCTCGTCGCCCTGTCGTGGAGTTCTGTTCCCGCATCGCTACTGATTGTGTTTATTGATTTTTGTTGCCAACCCGTTTCTGGAAACGATCCCGTCTGCTTTTTGACCCGGCTTGTTTTGACCATTCTAATTGCTGCTAGATTACGATTGCCTGTGTGGTGCTTTGGTGGTGTAACCCCATGTTTGCTGCTGGGGTGTTTACATGCTACTGGGGTGTTGTCCCTTCTCGTTTGTGGGTATCGTCTGTGGCCACATTAGGTTCCTATACCCAACCAGGGCTCATGTTGTCTTGCCACACATTTCTATAACAACTGCGATCGAAAGGTACCGTTTTATGTGGCTCATGTTCAGTGTGCACTCGCTAAATATACTCGATACTGTACCAGCGATAGACCCTGATGTATATGTATTGCCTCTGAGTATCATAAAATACTGTTGACCTGCTCCAGATTACCAGAAAACGTTAAAGCGGCACATTTCCTGACTGCCCTGCAGTCCGCACAATTCATCAACTGTCTGAAGTATCTTTGGGGTTCTGAACGTGCTCCAAGTTGTCTATCGGTCTCGAAACCTTTAGTGCTTAGTATCAACTCAGTGGTTTGCTCACCATCCCTGCCTCGAGCATATACAGTAAGTCTGAATATACCAAGCAGTGTTTACACGTCAAGCAGATTTATAAGCCCTTAAGGATCTCAACTTCGCTACTCTCTAGTGGGCGCTACTCCGCCCGTTACAGACATGTAATGGGAAGGGGTGGGGTGGGACTCAGTGACTGGCAGCAAATCTCTCACTCCTCTACCTTTCCTGCTTTCCTCCTGATGTGATAATTTCTGCAGAAAACTAGAATGTACACTGAGAATTCTCAACAGAATCTCACACTGCTTCCTGATCCCGGCCTCCCTGCATACCAGGGACGTGCAGTGAGGTCAGTGGCTGGTGAAGCCCTAGCTAGTATCAAAGCCAAATATACACAGGTTACGTAGGTGTAGGTTTAGTGCTAACCATGATCCGGCTGCTCTCAGTGCTCCCCAGGAACCGGCTGCTCTCAGTGCTCCTCAGAATCTGCATCGTCCACTCCAGGTAGCCGAGTATGAGCCACTCACTGTCCCCTCCATCTGCAGGGAGGAGGTGCCGCCACAGTGAAGTCACCCTGAGGTCACACCCTGAGCACAGCCCAGTGCCCACTGCCAAACAATGCATGGGAAGCCAGCCTCCCATGGAGGAGTTTTTTGAATGGCTTGGACCAATGGTGCTTTCCCATTGGTCCAGGCTATTCAATTGCTCTCAGTGCCTATCTGTGGCACTGAAGAGCGTAGGTTCAGGAAGTAGGCAGCACCAGATGCGTGCTGCAGACTTCTCAATCTCTTGGCCACCTTGAGCTTACGATTAGCAGTTGCTTTGTCTACCATCACTCCAGACTTTGAGACACTTCTAGCAAGAAGCATCCCCAGTTTTCCCATAAGTTCTAACTAATTTCATAGGTTTCAATCACAGTTTATTTTATTGGGTTTTTGCCTCAACAGCACTTTCATTTTCACTAGTGCTGTGATAACTGCACTATCCATTTTGGAAAGAATCCCCGTTTGGATAGAAAATTGTTTAAAAAGTGAATACATTGTAGAATATTGCACTCGTTGTTTTGTGGAATAAATTATGTTTCAGAAATTCAATTATTTTTGGGTCGCGACTTAATGACCAAGGACAATTGTGGGTCCCGAGGGTCCACAGGTCGAGAACCACTAGTCTGGAGGATCAATAACCCTCCAAAAACACGACATCTGGCCTTTTTTGAGATGTGCGAAGTCGATGCTTTCACAAGGACCCTTTTATATTGCGAAGTTCCAACTTACTACATATGGAAAGGCAACCAGTTCTGCAGGAGGAAACAAGGGAAGCCTGTACCTGGTTATCCAGGTGAAGAAAGATCAGGTTTTGGGTAGAGTATACACCGTCCATCCCGGCAATGCGGACTGCTACTACCTACGCCTCCTCTTGCACGAGCTATGAAGCCCCATGTCATTTACTGCCCTAAAAATTGTGGCAGGGGTACTTCAACCGACATATCAAGCAGCGTGCAGTGCACTTGGCTTGCTGGAGGACAATGCTCACTGGGACTGCACTCAGGAAAGTCAGAGATGGATGCTTCTTCAAAACAAACTACGTGAGCCATTTGCCATCATGTTGCTTTTCTGCCAAGTTGGAGACCCATTAATACTGTGGGAGAAATACAGACAGTCTTGCAGAAGATGTTAGAAGGCTAATAGACAGCGTGGAGATGCCCAATTGGTCCTGAAAATTGTTTACAACCAAATGCCTTATCCTTCTGCAGGATATTGTCATATCCGTGTCAGGTACAACACTCCTACAGTTCGGATTTCCACCACCTTCAGGAGAGCAAGGAGCCACTGTCAGCAACCATATACAAGAAATGAGAAAAGCGCCTGTGCAGATCCCGCAACCACGGAAGACCAAACTTTAGATTCTACACACCCAATACAAAATCAGTGTGTAGCTATATGAAAAAATGGAATACAATTACCAAAGCACATACATATGGCTGAACTGGTACTCTTGTAGACATATGGAAAAAGCACAGAAAAAAGTACACATTGCGCAGTATATATATGTACAGATAGTATAGTAAAATTCTTTTAACGAAGGTTCACTCACATGGACCAGAGCCTGTACAATTCAAGGCTCTATATGAAAGCACTGGGTCCCGTCAGGGATGATCCTGTCCCATCTTCATACGCCCTCCAAATATATCATGTGGACCATGTTTGAAAAGGACACAAAAGTGGACCATAGCGTGATTCAGTATGGCAGAAGCAAAGGTGTGCAGCTTACAAAAAAGGAAACTCACGTGGTACGGAGCCTGTGCAATGTCCACTGGCTCTGTAGTAACGCTTGGGTGTAATAGGGATACACCAATCCCCTTTAGACCAGTAAAGAAGCCTTCTTTTTCAAGTGAATAAAAGGTTATTTAATAAATAATAAAAAACAAAACGCGTTTCGCTGTAACAACACCTTCATCAGTTGGTTAAAGATACAAATCAATGGACCCCCCATATATGTAGGGCCCATATTCCTGGTTTCAGGTGTTACAAATACAAACATAATTCATGTCCGCATGGTCCATGAACTTCTCCGGTACTTCCGTCTGTCGCTCCCCTTTTGACGTCCGAGGGCCATGTTCTTGGCCCGTACAGCGGGGCACATGCGCAGACGTTCCTGTCCCAGGAGTCTCCTCCCTCCATATATCCATTCTACAGTTGTGTTCAAAATTATTCAACCCCCAATGCTGTAAAGGGTTTTAGGGAATTTAGTGTACATTTGTAATTGTATTCAGAATGAAATCCTACAAGGACTTTTTAAAGAACCATATGCCACTAAAATGACATCAATTGGTTTTGTAATACAGTAGTAAATGTTTCTTTTGTGAATTCTTCATTGACACAATTATTCAACCCCTTAAAGACTACCACTCTGAAGAACAGAGGTTCATTCAAGTGTTTTCAATCAGGTATTGAAAACACCTGTGGATGTCACGGAGCAGCAATAAAGCATAATAAGCACCAATTAGGCAGCTTTAAAATGACTGTGATACTCAGCTCCTTCTAGACATTTACTGGTGTGGTTACAAACATGGTGAAGTCAAGAGAATGGTCCAGGAAGACAAGAGAAGAGGTGATTGCTCTTCACAGGAAGGGCAATGGCTATAAGAAGATTGCAAAGATGTTAAACATACCAAGAGAGACCATAGGAAGCATCATTCGCAAATTCAAGGCAAAGGGCACTGTTGAAACGCTACCTGGTCGTGGCAGAAAGAAGATGCTGACTTCGACTGCTGTGCGCTACCTGAAGCGTAGAGTGGAGAAAAGTCCCCGTGTGACTGCTGAGGAACTGAGAAAGATTTGTCAGATGTGGGTACTGAAGTTTCAGCACAGACAATACGGCGCACAAGGCGTAATGAAGGCCTCCATGGCAGAACTCCCAGGCGCACTCCCTTGCGTCTCCAAAGAATAAGAAGAGTCGACTGCAGTATGCCAAAAGTCATGTGTACAAACCACAGAAGTTTTGGGATAGTGTTCTGTGGACTGATGAAACAAAATTAGAACTGTTTGGGCCCATGGATCAACGCTATGTTTGGAGGAGGAGGAAGAGCAAGGCCTATGAAGAAAAGAACACCTTGCCTACTGTGAAGCATGGCGGGGGGTCAATCATGCTTTGGGGCTGTTTTGCTTCTGCAGGTACAGGGAAGCTTCAGCGTGTGCAAGGTACCATGAATTCTCTTCAGTACCAGGAGATATTGGATGACAATGTGATGCAGTCCGTCACAAACCTGAGGCTTGGGAGACGTTGGACCTTTCAACAGGACAATGATCCCAAGCATACCTCCAAGTCCACTAGAGCATGGTTGCAGATTAAAGGCTGGAACATTTTGGAGTGGCCATCGCAGTCACCTGACTTAAATCCGATTGAGAACCTCTGGTGGGACTTAAAGAAAGCAGTTGCAGTGCGCAAGCCTAAGAATGTGACTGAACTGGAGGCTTTTGCCCATGACGAATGGGTGAAGATACCCGTAGATCGCTGCAAGACACTTGTGTCAAGCTATGCTTCACGTTTAAAAGCTGTTATAACTGTAAAAGGATGTTGTACTAAGTACTAAGATTGAATGTCACTTGGGGGTTGAATAAAACTGAAATGATGTGAGCACAGAAAAGACATTTGTGGTTATTTCATTATAAATGTTGTTATATTTGTCTGACCTACACGTGCCTCTTTGATTTAATTGTAAGCAAGATGACTGAATGATCAAAATCAATGTCAAACTGGCCAAAACACTCAATTTCAGTGAGGGTTGAATAATTTTGAACACAACTGTATGCCGGAGCCGCCATCTTGGAAATTCCACTGCCCTTAAATCTTGCCGGCGGATGTTCAAAGTCCTTCCTTCCTCCTTTAAAGTGATATTAAGAATGTCCACAGAACTCGGAAGACAACCTGGAGATAAGTGATAATGGGGGCATACCTGCCTATACCGGCAACTTTACCTCCGTACACCAGGAGACATACACAACATACAGAAAGGAGAATCAAAAATAACATAAAAAATGCATAAAGAATACACCATAAACTTTAGGGATATACCACATAAAGATAATTAATAAAAAATTTATTCAAATAAAAATGGGTAATAATAGGCTCAATGCCACATGTGGAGACCCCCTAGTGCCATCCCTCTATCATATACATGCATAGACACCAACACACAGGAACCAAAGTGTGTCTATACCTTGTAATGCCAACCCATCTATTTGAAGTGTAGTGGAAGAACTGATATATATATATATATATATATGAACCAAGAGGATCCCATGGAGTCATAAAAAATAAATAAATAAATATACAAAATGACGTATCTCAAAATCGCTATTAAGACCAAAGGGGACTAGAGTGCAATATTCAAAGATGTATTTCATCTCCTCCCTAGCTAAAATGAGATCTAAATCTCCCCCTCTCCAGCCTTTTGAAACTTTAAGCACACAAAACTCTAAACCAGTAGAGACCTGTGCATGGTGTTCCTTAAATTTTAAGGAGAGGTTGTGCAATTCATAACCTTTACTTAGATTGTGAAGATGTTCTCCCAATCGTGTGGCTAAGGGTCTTGATGTCCTCCCAATATAATGTAATCCACATGGACATGTGAGGCAATATACGATATACTTTGATGCACAGTTGTATACACCCCTAATGTGTGCGATTTTACTCCCAAAGGTAACATCATGGACTTTTCTTTTAACATAGTTGTTCTTGCACCCCAAGCATTTGCCACATTTATAGAATCCATCCCGGACCCCCGGCACATTAATACTGCTCTTCCCCTTCCTTCTGAAGGCACTGTTCACTATGTGATCTTTAATGTTTCTCGCTCCTCTACAGATAAACTGAGGTGTTTCCGGGATAATCTCTCGTAATATAGGATTCTGTCTCAGGATCTCCCAATATTGCCGAACTATACCCCTATTATATACCCCTTATTTCATTTCACTGTCAGCAACCGTTTAATATTATTATCATCCCTTGTGTGTGTAGCGCTCACCCCCAGAGGAGCCGCTGAATAAACCTCGTGATAGTCTCACCGCACTAGGAAATAACTATACACCAGCACTGTTGTAGATTTTTATATATTATATTCTTTACTGATCCCAATAAAGCAGCATATAATATGCATATACAGTATTTGAGTAACAAGAATTCGTAACGCGGGAAAAACACGCGGCGGTAAAAGAAAACCGGTTAACCCCTCAGTTCTGGAGTGTAAATCCCGTGAATAATAGCTCAAAAATATATATGTGTGTTGTCTAAGGTACCCTGGTACTGTGTTCAACTGGCCAGTGAATGAAACAAAAAAACAATCTTCGACTAGTCACCATTGGGGCCCTGTGGATTTAAACAATATTGCAGTGTGCGTTTCTGTTTTTGGAACTGTGGCCTGGAGGCCACTCACCCATCCGATGAACGAAACTGTCCAGCACTCGATGCCTTGGTCAAAAGATCTTCTCCGCAGTGTACTGGGACTCCGTGTCACTGAATCTGCTCCCTGCTTGCCAAATCTCCACAACTGGAACAACGATCCGCTGCCTGCACTCCCAATCGATCAGTGCGGTCTCCTAACTCGGGGTCCTGCCAGAAAAATTTGAATATCGTGCAAAAGTTCATTTATTTCAGTAATGCAACTTAAAAGGTGAAACTAATATGAGATAGTTCAAGGCGTGATTTGTCATAATTGTGATGATTATGGCTTACAGCTCATGAAAACCCCAAATCCACAATCTCAGAACATTAGAATATTGTGAAAAGGTGCAATATTCTAGGCTCAAAGTGTCCCACTCTAATCAGCTAATTAAGCCATAACACCTGCAAAGGGTTCCTGAGCCTTTAAATGGTCTCTCAGACTGGTTCAGTAGGAATCACAATCATGGGAAAGACTGCTGACCTGACAGTTGTGCAGAAAACCATCATTGACACCCTCCATAAGGAGGGAAAGCCTCAAAAGGTAATTGCAAAATAAGTTGGATATTCCCAAAGTGCTGTATCAAAGCACATTAATAAAAAGTTATGTGGAAGGGAAAAGTGTGGAAGAAAAAGGTGCACAAGCAGCAGGGATGACCGCAGCCTGGAGAGGATTGTCAGGAAAAGGCCATTCAAAAGTGTTGGACTTTCACAAGGAGTGGACTGAGGCTGGAGTCAGTGCATCAAGAGCCACCACACACAGACGGATCCTGGACATGGGCTTCAAATGTCGTATTCCGCTTGTCAAGCCGCTCCTGAACAACAAACCATGTCAGAAGCGTCTTACCTGGGCTAAAGAAAAACAGACCTGGTCTGTTGCTCAGTTGTCCAAAGTTCTCTTTTCTGATGAGAGCAACTTTGGAATCTCATTTGTAAACCAAGGACCCAGAGTATGGAGGAAGAATGGGGAGGCACACACTGCAAGATGCTTGAAGTCCAGTGAGAAGTTTTCACGGTCTGTGTTGATTTGGGGTGCCAGGTCATCTGCTGGTGTTGGTCCACTGTGCTTCATTAAGTCCAGGGTCAACGCAGCCGTCTACCAGGAGATTTTGGAGCACTTCATGCTTCCTTCCACAGACAAGCTTTATGGGGATGCTGACTTCATTTTCCAGCAGGACTTAGCACCTGCCCACACTGCCAAAAGCACCAAAACCTGGTTCAATGACGTGGGATTACTGTGCTTGATTGGCCAGCAAACTCGCCTGACCTGAACTCCATAGAGAATCTATGGGACATTGCCAAGAGAAAGATGAGAGAGATGAGACCGAACAATGCAGAAGAGCTGAAGGCCGCTATTGAAGAATCCTGGTCTTCCATAACACCTCAGCAGTGCCACAGGCTGATATAGCTTCCATGCCACACCGCATTGAGGCAGTAATTGCTGCAAAAGGGGCCCAAACCAAGTACTGAGTACATATGCATGCTTATACTTTTCAGCGGTCCGATATTGTTCTATGTACAATCCTTGTTTTATTGATTGCATGTAATATTATAATTTTCTGAGATTGTGGATTTGGGGTTCTCATGAGCTGTAAACCATAATCATCACAATTATGACAAATCACAGCTTGAACTGAGTCTCATATATTAGTTTCACCTTTTAAGTTGCTTTACTGAAATAAATGAACTTTTGCACGATATTCTAATTTTTCGAGTTTCACCTGTATATCCAGTATAGAAGAAAGGACATGGAGAGTAAAGGGAATCAATCGCCAGCCACAAAAGGTATGCGCACAAGATCACTTACCTTGGAATACAAGAACTGACCTACAGTACTACCTATGGTTCTGCTTCTGGTTTTTGTCACCCTGTATGCCACATACATAAATGCCAGGGGAGTGCCATCCATACAGGTACACTGCTGTCATTACAGAGCAAGAGAAAGTCATTAGCAAGCTCTAAACTAAGTGAGTGGAAGGGCTGTTGCGCGCCCCCCCCCAGAATATAATTTAAATTATATACATATGGTATTTATCTAGTGCAATATATATATGAGACATAAAATGTGATTTGGGGGGGCGTGGTTTGGACGCGAGGCAAGATGGCCGCTTGATTCTGCAGCTCTGCACCCGGGCGCACCAAATAAGCACTTCGAATGTCCGCACGACGTCCCACGGGACAAAAAAAACGAGCCGCTGCCTCTGTCACCCTCATACCCCGGCGCTGACCGGGAGCTCCCCGATGCGCCATTATCTCCGCGGGTCACAGGCTGATCCCTCACAAGGCCGCAAAACCAAGATGGCGGCAGCCGGGGACCGCATGGCTGAATCGGAGGATGATCTGCAAGACAGCCGGACTTCCTCTCTGAGCGACATACCAACTGCGGAGGTAAGGGAGACCCTGCGCCATCTACCCACTAAGAGGGACCTGGAATCTCTATTCTCACGCATGGAGGCAAAATTTGATGCAAAATTCGCTGAATTACATAGTTACATAGTTATATAGGCTGAAAAAAGACATGCGTCCATCGGGTTCAGTCTCTCCCACATAACCTACTGCTGTTGATCCAAAAGAAGGCAAAAAACCCAGTCTGAAATGCTTGCCAATATGCAACATACTGGGAAAAAATTCCTTCTTGACCCCAGAATGGCAGTCAGATTTCTCCTTGGATCAAGAAGCTTTTACCCACATATTAAATATTATAACCCTTAATATTCTGTGTCTGCAGGAAGTCATCTAGTCATTTTTTAAAAGTCTGTACAGACTCTGACCCAACCACCTCAACAGGCAGAGAATTCCACAGCTTTATTGTTCTCACCGTAAAATAACCCTTCCTATGCTTTAAGCAAAATTTTCTTTCTTCCAGTCTAAATGGATGACCCCTTGTCCTATGTATAGTCCTGTTAATGAATAGGTTATCAGACAATGGTTGATAATGGCCCCGTATATATTTATATAAGATTATCAGATCCCCTCTAAGGCGCCGTTTCTCTAAACTAAACAGGTTTAAGCTTGTTAATCTTGCCTCATAACTTAACCCTTCCATTCCCCTTATTAATTTAGTTGCCCGTCTCTGCACTTTTTCTAACGCTATAATATCTTTTTTTAAGACCGGTGCCCAAAATTGCACGGCATATTCAAGGTGCGGCCTGACCATTGATTTATACAGAGGCAAAATTATGTTTTCATCCCGTGAGTGAACTCCCCTTTTAATGCATGCCAATACTTTGCTTGCCTTGGCGGCTGTTGTTTGACATTGCACATTGTTACTTAGTTTGAAGTCTATGATTATTCCCAAATCCTTCTCCTGCTTGGATTTCCCTAACTCCGTACCATTTAGGGTATAAATTACTTGTGTGTTCTTCACTCCAAAGTGCATAACTTTGCATTTATCTACATTAAATTTCATCTGCCATTTAAGTGCCCAGTCCCCCAATCTATCTAAATCCCTCTGTATCGAAGTAACATCATGCTCACATTGTATTACTTTTCCTAGTTTTGTGTCATCTGCAAACACTGATACATGACTTTCAATGCCTATCTCAAGGTCATTTATAAATAAATTGAATAGTATTGGTCCTATAACAGACCCCTGAGGGACACCGCTTACCACTGGTGTCCATCTTGAAAATGCACCATTTATGACCACTCTCTGTGCCCTATCTTTTATCCAGTTTTCTATCCAAGAACAAGTATTTTCATCTAGACCAATTTTTCTTAATTTAAATAGTAACCTTTTGTGTGGAACTGTGTCGAAAGCTTTGGCAAAATCTAAGTAAATCACATCCACTGCGACCCCCTGATCTATACTTCTACTTACTTCCTCATAGAACGTAATTAGATTAGTCTGACATGATCTGCGTTTCATGAAACCATGCTGGTTTTTGCCAATAACATTATACCTCCCAATAAATTCCAGAATATTATCCCTTAGTAACCCCTCAAATACTTTCCCAGCCACAGATGTTAAGCTCACAGGTCTATAATTCCCAGGCACAAATTTTAAACCTTTCTTAAATATAGGGACCACGTCAGCTTTTCTCCAATCCTCTGGTACTATTCCTGAAAGAAAAGAATCTTGAAAGATTAAGAACAGAGGTTTACATATTTCAACACATAGCTCTCTCAGTACTCGCGGGTGAATTCCATCTGGCCCTGGGGCTTTATTCACATTCACATTGTTTAATTTCTGCAAAACCTTGTCCTGAGTCAACCAGTCACTTTGTATTAGTAAGTTTTTATTAATGAATTGCATGTCTCCTGTTATAGGTTTCTCTTTGATAAATACTGAAGAAAAAATAATCATTTAAAATTTCTGCCTTATCCTGATCTTCAGTTAACAATAACCCTGACTCAGATTTTAGTGAACCTACATTTTCACTCTTAGGTTTTTTGGAATTTATGTACCTAAAGAATCTTTTAGGGTTGGTCTTGCTCTCTTTGGCTATTTCTTTTTCATTTTCTAGTTTAGCCCATCTAATCGCATTTTTACATGCTTTATTGGCTGCCCTATATGCTTTATAGGATGCCTCAGATTTATCAAATTTAAAAGCTTTAAATGCCTTCTTTTTATTTTTCATTTCCTTAGTTACCTTCCTACTAAGCCACATTGGTTTCAGTCTGTTTCTTTTATATTTATTAACCAGTGGAATATATTGAGACGTGTACTTTTCTAGTGTTAGTTTAAAGATATTCCACTTATCCTCAGTGTTTTTCCCGTGAAAGAGTTTCTGCCAGTCAATGACATGGAGAGCTTCCTTTATTTTAATAAAGTTGGCCTTTTTAAAATTATATGTTTTAGCATGCCCCTTATGAATGTGTTTTTTTGAGTTTATTTCAAAAGTCACCATATTATAGTCACTGTTTCCCAACTGTTCCTTTACATTAATATTTGAGAAAAGATCCACATTATTTGTTATAACCAGGTCCAGACAGTTATCCTCTCTAGTTGGTGTTTCTACCAGTTGTGACATGAAGGTATCATTTAAAATGTTCAGAAACCGGATTCCCTTTGCTGAATTACTAGTCCCACTATCCCAATTAATGTCCAGGTAATTAAAATCTCCAATAATTAAAGTGCTACCATGATCTGCAGCCTTCCTAAGTTGCTCTAACAGTTGTTCTTCCTCATCATTATCTATATTAGGTGGTTTATAGCATATGCCAACCAATAGTTGACTTCCCTGTTTATTCCCCAACGAAATATTTACCCATAGGGATTCCACATTTCCCTCATCGCTTTCCAGTTGTGTAATATTAGGCTTTAAATCCTGATTTACATATAAACACACTCCACCCCCTTTCTTATGTTTCCTATCCTTTCTAAACAATGTATAACCGTTTAAGTTTACAGTCCAGTCATGCGTTTCGTCCCACCACGTTTCTGTTATTCCTATTATGTCGTATTGCTTAGTGTATGCTATTACCTTGGGGGCTGATGGGGGCTGATGTGCGGCAACTGGGAGGCAGAGTACAAGATTTGGAAGATGATAGAGACGCTTCCATGGCCCACCTTGACAGATTACAGGCCCAACTAAATGAACAGTCCCAATATGTTACTGACCTACGCCACTCAGTAGACGACTTAGATAACAGAGGGCGCTGCAACAATGTCCGAATTAGAGGTGTCCCTGAACCGGAAGATATACCCCTCATTCTACGGACTTTATTTAATGCGCTCCTTGAACGTCCACCTGATACGCCGATATTGCTTGATAGAGCGCTGCGCCCACGGGGAGCCCCATCAACACCCCCAAGAGATATCATCTGCCGCATACATCATTTCCCGCTCAAGGAAGAGATCATGCAAGCGGCCAGAAAGAAACGGTCAATCACACATGATGGACACGCGGTTGAAGTCTACCAAGACCTCTCCAGATTCACTTTGCAAGCCCGGAGACACCTTAAGCCGTTCACGGATGTCCTCAGAGCTCGAGACATTAGATACAGGTGGGGCTATCCTTTTGCTCTTACTGTACGTAGGGATAATCAGCTCATGACTATCACGGAACCTGGAGACAGCTCACGTGATTGAAGACGTGCCTGAATTTATTCGCGCCTTGGACTACCGCAGGTGGAAGTGGCAAATTGGCATGGAGGCGACTTCCTGGATTTCCCCCCTCCCAAGCCCCAAAGGCAAAAGTGGCAAGCAGTCCGTAGACAGAAACACCGCCATCCCCTCCGGGATGAGGCAACAAACCCAGGACTCCACTCGACCTTTGGCCCGACGAGGCAGGACCCTTGAGAGGTTCCCCCCCCTCTTTTTTCTATTTCCCCTTCTACTCTGTTGACTAAAGTGACCGACTGGTCCATCCCGACACCTCCATCCTGAGGACGGAGGCCCAAAACCCTTGGGACCGTCCACATTTCTCTTTTTTTATTGCAATAAGCTACTGGACGAGTCCTGAGGTTATGTCCGTCTGCTGAAGACGACACTCGAAGGTTACGCTTACTTTATATTTGCCCAGGTGCGGCAGAATTGGGAGGCTTATAACCTACTTTAACTGTAGTGCTTTATTTCGTTCATTATACACTTACTAAGGTTTCCATGTTAAGTATTTTACTTGTGTTCAACACCATCCCCCCTGCGGTGTTTGAATTTATCCATTATGCCTGGAACGGCTGTTCCTTATTCTCATCTTGCTGGCTTGGCCCTATATGGGTCTGTACCCTAATCGGGTACCCACACCGATCTTTGCTATGTGTTTTGCACTGTAAGGTGCGGTTTATGATTTTACTTCTGTCTGTATTTTAGTTTTTCTTATTGTATGTCTATTTGGGTCAATGCAACCTGTACATCTTGTTCATGTCAGAACCGCTCGTGTTGAGCCCGCGCAGGGGAGTGCATTCTCTCCAACACTGCTATTTTTGTAGGGACACTTTTTTAGATTATGGCTAAGATACGATTTATATCCCTGAATGTCAGGGGACTGAACCACCCGGCTAAACGGCGGATCGCTATGGCTGATCTTCGTAAACAAAAATGCGATTTTGCCTTCTTGCAAGAAACTCACTTTCGGTCAGATAGTGCTCCAACTTTGCGCTCAAATTACTTTACCCAGGGCCTCTATAGTAACTTTGAGGCGTCAAAATCTAGAGGGGTGGCCTCACACATTCCTTTCACATGCACCTCCCAGATTGAAGACCCACAGGGCCGTTTCATCTTTATAAAAGGGGCATATTGGGTCTAGATTGGTCACGCTGGCAAATATATACCTCCCCAACACTCATCAGTGCACTGCGCTCAGTAGAATTTTGAATAAACTCGCTAAGTTTGCTGAAGGCCTTCTATTATGTGGAGGAGATTTCAACATCTCCCCGGACTCCCCGAAGGAAGCTGCCCCGTCTCCGGGCACGCCACAACCATCTAAGCGACGTAGATTCCACCAACTATTGCAGACGTTTCAATTAGTAGATTGTTGGAGAGCGATGCACCCCGCTGGGCGCGATTACACATTTTATTCACATGCTGCCCGAGTTTACTCCCGTCTGGACCTTTTCCTCATGTCTCACCATACACTTCATTTAATCTGCACAGTGTCCATAGGGAGTATTACTTGGTCAGACCACGCCCCCAGTGTTGTTGGACCTCGATGTTCCCGACCTACCCCCTAGACATTACCAATGGCGTCTTAACGAATCCCTACTTAAGGACGTGGTTCACCGGGAGTATCTCTCAGATGTCATTTCCCAATATTTTGATGAGAATGATAATGGGGAAGACTCTGATCCCATACTGTGGGTGTCAGGTTCGTGTTTGTGGAGTTCAGGATGCGGGACAAGCCGTTTTGGGGGAAAGTCTGGATGTGACAAGGTGTATAGCAAATAACGTAAGGCTCAATACCTTGCAGAGTAGTCGATGATACAAGCTGAGGTTCGGCACACGGCAAAGTTGGCAGAGGGTCGTCGGTGGTACAAGCAGAGGTTCGGTACACGGAGAAGCTGATAGAGGGTCATCGGTGGTACAAGCAGGTGTTCGGTACACGGTAAAGCTGATCGAGGGTAGTCGGTGGTACAAGCAGGGGTTCGGTACACGGTAAAGCTGATCGAGGGTAGTTGGTGGTACAAGCAGGGGTTCGGTACACGGTAAAGCTGATCGAGGGTAGTCGGTGGTACAAGCAGGGGTTCGGTACACGGTAAAGCTGATAGAAAAGTCATAGGCAGGTACGCTCAGGTGAGGGAGGTTTAAAGGGAAGGAACAGGACAACCAAGCAATGAGTTTTGGAGAGACTGGGATTTAAATAGGGCGCCTGTGGGAATTGGACCAATCAGGAGAGAAGTTTATCTGGTTACCTGGGGATACTGGATTCTGATTGGTTGGTGACGCCATCTTGGAGGAACCACGTGGGACGCCGAGACGCGAGGTAGCTGATGCCGGGGGTGAGTTGCTGCAAGGGGAATCTGTGGTGTTGCGGGGGGTGTGTGGTTGACTGAAGGGGTCCCCGGTATGGAGCGCTGTCACTGGGGCCACTGTGCCGCGGGAACAGCCCGCACTACCGCTAAGGAAGCCGCAGGGGGTCCGGAATCGCGGCGCGGGGTTGCGGCTCGGGGCTCGGCGGTGGGAGAGCCCGTGGGTCTGGTGAGACCTGACAGTGGGAGGCACATAAGAGTGTACTCCGGGGTCAGTTGATCCAACTGGGAGCCCGATGTAAAAGGGACAGGGGAGACAAGATTCAATCCTTGCTCGCAGATATTCAGACTTTTGAGACTCTTCATAAGGCCACTCCATCCGCTGAACACTACTCCTCCTTATCCTCCCTCCGATCAGAATTGAGGCAGTTGCTTCAACACCATGCTTGTAGGTCGTTCCTCCTTACTAAACGCTCTACCTTCACGGTAATAAATGTGGCAAACTTTTGGCGAGAGCCCTACGCCAGAAGTACCAGTCTACCTACATCCCCAAACTTAGACGCTCTGATGGCTCCATCACACATCTCAATGACGAAATTTTAGCTGAGTTCCATACCTACTATCACTCTCTATATAATCTTAGGGACTCACCCCCTCCAGCTAAACTTATGGCTGATTACTTGGCTAAAGCCCTGGATGTCACTATCTCCCCAGAACAGGCTGAGGCGCTAGACGTCCCCTTCACATCTGAGGAACTGGAGGAAGCCCTTAAAGCTACCCCGACGGGGAAAAGCCCAGGCCCAGATGGCTTCTCTATTGGGTACTATCAGACCTTTCTGAAGACATTGGGCCCTTACCTTCTCCGCTCCTTTAACGCGATAGGCGAAGAGACTAGTTTCCCCACAGAAGTTCTCCGAGCTACAATCTCGCTTATACCAAAACCTGGTAAAGACCCTTTATTATGCTCCAACTACCGCCCCATCTCTCTAATAAATAATGACATAAAGCTTATGGCAAAGATGCTGGCCCGGAGACTTAACCCCATACTCCCCTCTATGATCCATCCCGACCAAGTAGGATTTGTTCCTCTTAGAGGGGCTCGGGACAATACTCTGAGAGCCATAAATCTTCTCCACATATCCTGGGTCAACTCTACCCCTATGCTCTTTCTCTCGGTCGACGCCGAAAAGGCGTTCGACCGAGTAGATTGGTCATTTTTAATAACGGTTCTAGCAAAACTGGGTTTGGGACCTCGCTGGCTAGCCTGGGTTTCAGCACTTTACAGTAATCCGACAGCCCTCCTCCGAGTAAATGGCACTCTCTCCAGTCCCATATCGGTCCGGAACGGGACACGTCAGGGATGTCCACTCTCCCCGATACTGTTTATCATTACGCTAGAACCTTTTCTGCAAAGATTGCGGGACAATGAGTGCATTCGAGGATACAATGCCCCCCTCCATGAATATAAAGTATCATCTGCTTTTGCAGACGACGTGTTATTGACGATCATAGATCCCCTACAATCCCTCCCTGCGTTTCTGCGGGAAGTCTGTTTATATGCCGCGGTCTCCAATTTAAGATTAACGCTACTAAGTGCGAGGCACTTGGAGTAGACATCCCCGACGCCACTCGCTTTCAGATCAGATCTCTCTTCCCCTTCTCGTGGCAATCAGAAGCTATCACATATTTAGGCCTCCGACTCCCCTCTGACCTTACTTTATTATACACTCTTAACTATGAACCTCTCTTACATAGGGTACGGAGCGACTTACAGGCATGGGACAAGCCCCACTTCTCTTGGTTTGGAAGTTTGGAAGGATTAATATAATAAAGATGTCCGTACTACCTAAGTTCCTCTACTTATTCCAGACTCTCCCTATTCATGTTGCCCCTTCTTTCTTCAACACACTGCGCAGTCTATTTGGAAAGTTCATATGGGCTGACAAATGTCCCAGGTTGGCCTTTCACTTATTGACCCGCCCTAAACACCGGGGAGGATTGAGTGCACCTCACATGGAATACTACTATGTGGCCGCACTGCTCCTTCGTCTGTCGGACTGGTTTATGTCCCCTCCCCATAAACTGTGGGTCCCCCTCGAACAAAAATTCCTTCAAGTCCCCATTGTCTCAGCGCCCTGGCAAACGGCCTCTCACGCCACTATATGCCCGACGTCCCACCCGACGATATCTCCGACTCTAAGGTTATGGCGCCGCTATCGCCACAGACTAGACCTATCCCCTCTCCCCTTACTCCCATAACCAGCAACCCTGACTTCCTGCCTGGCCGCCAACCCTCATTCCTAGACATCGACTATGACGGCCCATACTTAAAGATCCAGATGTGCGCGGCTGAGGGCACACTTCTACCCCTAGAGAAATTTGTGCCACAACGGATATCGTCCCCCATGGATGCATATCGCTATCTCCAACTCAAACACTTCTGGTCCAGCCTGACAGCACACCAACCATACAGACCTACTTTAACCCCCTTTGAAAGCCTCTGTACTCAAGATCCCCCTCCACCACATCTCCTTTCATTAATATATGCCCTTTTGCTGGCTGCGGAATACCCAGACCTACCCTCTTACACTACTAAGTGGGAAACTGAGACACCCCCTCCTTTGACCGAGCGCGCATGGTTAGATGTCTTCCATATCACTTTCCATTCCTCTAGAGATCTGAAAGTACAAGAGATGAATTACAAATTGCTCTCACGATGGTACCTCACACCTAATAGATTGGCGCTGATGCACCCAGGAGTGTCCCCGGAATGTTGGAGGTGTGGGCTATCGAAGGGAACGTTCATTCATATCTGGTGGACCTGTCCGTTTATAGTACCCTACTGGGAGGTGGTGTTCACCTACGTTAAGGAAATCACCTCTTTGGAGGTCCCATTCACACCACAAGCTGCTCTCCTCCATGTGGTCCCCCTATCCCCGAATAGATATATCAAGTCTCTAGTGATTCACTTGTTTAACTCAGCAAAATCTCTGATACCCAGACACTGGAGATCGCAATCGCCACCGTCGATTTTTGAATGGATAGACCAGGTCAACAGCGTTAGGGAAATGGAAGAACTTCACCTCTCACTGGAAAACAAATACGATATTTACTTTAAAACGTGGTACTGGTGGTCTGACTTTGTTATGAAGCACCGTAAAGATAACCCGGAAGCCCTAGCCAGGTCCCTTGAACGGCGAACTATACCCCCCATATTCCCTTTATAGATCGACCCGGTTGACTGCTATTGTGATTCTGGACATGCAGATGAGCAAGACCCTCCAATGCGAGCATATAGATCTCACGACCCAATTGTTTGTGTTTGTTTTTGGTTTACTGTATGTATGATTTTTGGTTTTCCCTTTTCTTTTTCTTCTGTTTTTTCTTTTCTTAGAATACCTATCACTTGTTGGTATAAGCTTATTTTACTGGTTCTTTTAGCTATCTTAACATTTGCTGAGATACATGTGAAGTATTCGACCCCTATGCTCTTCACACTGAAAGCTCAAGAGAATGTACCCTCCACAAGATTACTGAACATTAGTGGATTTGTTTATTACTTATTATGTAACTGAACTGACTATGCCTTGTTATATGCATTCTTTTATATCAATAAAAATGATATTATACAAAAAAAAATGGGATTTGGTATACCCAGAGGCCTGCTACATTTATTTTTTCCTACCTTGTACTGTTTATATTTGATTGCGACACGATTTCATCAGTTAATATACTACAGTTCTTGACTTTAAGTATCTCCATTCTGGTTATAACATCTATTTTTTAAATGTACTCAATTATTCTTGTATCCTAGCAACCAGTAGATGCCGACTGTAGCAGTCACCTGGGAATTACATCACTTAGTTTTTAATACGCGTGTTTTAACGCGCGTTTTTCAGCGGCGTTTTCCTTGCGTTTCACGAGCGTTTTGCAAAATTGAAACGCGCGTTGTACGCGCGTTTTGTGATTGACTACGGAGGTGTCCAATAGGAAATTTACTGTCTTAATTACGGAGGCGACCAATGAAAAAGACCTCCCTGTGCACGAACCAAAGTTGCAAAATGGAGATCTGCCCAAGACGCACCATTGCAACAATCGCAGCTTTCCACTATCTGCGCTTGAGGAGAAGGAGGCAGGCGATGGCCAGGCGACGCTACTGGGTGCATCCGACCATTGCAGACCGACAACGAGGTCAGGTCTGGGCGTTGTTTGCAACTCTACGTGCACACGAGGAGAAGTTTATGCAATACACACGGTAAAGAGGTTAGTACATGTACCCTGCTTTTATTGTTGCTGTGTCCCATATGATGGCACCATCAGAGATTTGATTTGCTATTAATTCCCCCTTTTTGTTTTTTTATTTTATAATAGTTTTGATGAGCTGCTGGACTTGATGTCCCCCACCTTGCAACGGCAGGACACCTTCATGCGTGAGAGCATTGCACCGGTGGAAAGATTGCTGATTACGTCAACTAACATCACTACACACATAATACAGTGCGATGTGCTGTCGGGGTTATTCAAAGAGAATCAAGCCGTCACTGCATGTTTGGTTACTTTTCATCCAATACAGAGCAGATCGGCGATCCCTTCACCTACCCTGCGGTGGTTTCAGCAAGTGCCACAGGGCCGATGTAGTGTAGAGAAAAGCCGCCGCAAACCTGCTGAACACTCACCCCATAACCCGGCAATTGCTTGCCCAAACCCTGCAAAAACATCTGGATTAACCCCGCCGAACACACCGGAGAAACCCGAGCACGAGTCGATCAGAACGCAGAGCAGCCGCCGGTCAATAAAATAAATAAAGAGACTTTTTACTGTTGCTTTAAACCAAGAACGGTTTATTCTACAAATATGTATAAAAAAAGAAAAATATCCTAAACAACTATACAAATTAAACCACATAATGGCAGGGCAGTTCGCCACATATTGCCTAAACAAACACAAAACAGCCAACGGGCAAGGCATTTTCCCTCCTCAGCAAGGTAAAGAAAATGAAAAAGGTGCCTAGGGATACAGAGATTATAAATTCTGATAGTGATGCTCGTCACCCTGCATCTCCTCCCTCCTTCCACAGCTGGGTGTGGGATATCTGAAAGGGGACTGTGTGTGTGAGTACCATGTTTCAGGGGGGTGGTGCATGGGTGTTTGTGGGTAGTAGGTGGTAGGTAGAGGTGTTTGTGTTGTAGCTTGTGTATGTTGTTGGGAGGAGCGTTCTTCAGGTGGAAGGAAGGAGTCGAGGGCACTGGTGATGGCATCACGTGCCTCTGTCTGTTGACTCCTAGGCACCCTTTTCATTTTGTCCTCCAAGCTGAGGAGGAAATGGGCCTCACAGGACATTTTCTGAACATTCTGCACCAGGTCCTCCATGACGCAGATCACTCGGTCGTCCTCACGCTGGGTCCTCTGTCGACGGCCCCTTAAAATTGTCTGTCTCCGTACAGGAGGTGTCATGGCTGGTGTGGCAGACCTTGGCACAGAAGTCGTTGGTGCCTCTGTCTCTGTCTGTGTTTGACGGTGAGGGTTGGGTTGCCGACATTTCTAACGAGGTGCATGGCTGTGGATCTTGGGTGGCCGTGTCCTCCTCCTCATGGTTGTCCTCCTGCCTCTCCCAGCTGCTGTCAGTGCTGTCAATAGCAAATAATACATTAGTGGGTGCATTATATTATTATTTACATGTTCTGTAAGACAATATCCACGACCCTCATAAACATTGTTATTGGTTTGACTTACCTACGCATTTCCACGCATGGGATCAGAAATTCCAGCTGGTCAGCATGAATGTAGCGCGATGGCGCACTGGCAGCCGCTCCACTCCGGTACTCCTTCTCCTTACGCCTGTGGCGTATGAAAGCATCCTTAATGCTCCTCCATTTCTGCTTCATGTTATTCACTGTTGAAACAAAATGTAAGCATGAACAAATTTTGTTTTTCCTACATTTCATAGGTATTTAGCAACCGGACAGTCGTTGGTCAGTCTGCACTATGCCTTCATGATCAGACAATCAACAGCTAGCAACATCATTCGGGAAACATGCTGTGCCCTATGGGATATCCTTCATGATGTCGTTATGAAGAAACCCAACAAAGAGGAGTGGATGGCGATTGCAGACGTTTTTGCCAAGACCTGCAATTTTCAATTTCAATTATAAAAAATATGTTTCTTTTGTCCTGTTTGCGGTATCCGATGCAAATTACTGCTTCACGTACATAGACATCGGATCGTACGGGAGCAGCTCGGACGCAGCAGTATTTGCCCATTGTATGCAAAAAAACCCTGTTTCTTCGTTTAAAAAGTTTGTTTTGATTAATAAAACTTGTTTGTATATAACGGATTTCAGACCTTTTTTGTATTTTTTTTTTAAAAAATACACGCTGTGTGCTTCTCCGGTTTTTATAGCCATGGCCACAGCAGCTGTCATGGGTATTTATTGCCCCTAGGCCACACAGGGGTATTTATTGCCCCTAGGTCACACATGGGTATTCTTGTTTTATGTACCTCTGGTATCACGTTCTCGGTTGCTGCAGGTCTTCCAATTCGCCCACAACTTCTCCCCGATCTCCTGCCATACTCGCAGCCTCGCTGTTCTATTTTTATAGTCGCTCCTCCGCTGGTCATAGATACATGGTTTCCCATGCACCAGACGGATGAACAGCTCTGCGTCGCCCAGACCTACGCCAGCTCCAGCATCAGCATCCATCTTCAATCTTCTTCAATCTTCACACAGCGGCGTTTGAATTTCCCGGGGGTGTGGTGTCTTCCTGGCATGTGCAGAACGCGCACGCGCAGTGTTCGAAAACGTACGTTTTTGAATTCACGTCAAACTCTATGGCCGCGAACGCGCTGATAACTGCACCAAAGAAGCTCCCGCACTTCTTTGGACGTAGGGCATTTATCAGCGCGTTCATGCGCGCTGAGAAACGGCCAGGTGTGTTATGCCCACATAGGGAATAATGGTATTTCACTGTTTGAGCGTTTTACAGCGCGCAGGAACTGTAAAACGCTTAGGTGTGAACCCAGCCTTACACCACCTCGCCAACACGACACTTCCAGGTCAGCATACATGTCAGATGAATGTAACATGATTGAGTGCTTTTGTATACATTTGACATTGTACATTAACCCCTTCAGTACCGAGAGATATCTCTGGCTTCAAAGGCACCATCTGGTGCCCTGATCGAGATATCGGATATGCAGCCCAAAAGCAAATAAATTTTGTTTGCTTTTGGGCTGCAGAAAGTGCCCCCAAGATTTTAGCCCGGTGGGCAATGGCATAATGCCCAAAGTGTTAACACTGTAAAATCAGCTGCTCAAAGCTCTGAAATATCAGGCCATTAGCAGCCGATGCAGGGAGTAAAGGAAGAAAATAGTCCAGTCGCTCAAACCTCCAACTCGATTTGACAGTAGATGGTGTCATCTACTGAACAAAAATAGGTTATTTATAGTAAGAAATACAATGGGTATAAGCTTAAATATTTCTTTACAATTAAAAGTATTTACAAAAAAAAACCTGGTTTCTGACAATATTTTTTGAAAAGTCAGTTGTGAAGGGATTAATTCTGCTCCTTGACAAATCGTTCTGCATGAGCTGCAACTTCGGATTTGCATATGGATATTTTTAAATGTAATTTAATCAAATTTTGGAGCAATATTAGAACGTTGGTGCTAACAACTCCATAGACTATAATAGCTCTGGTAGGTTTACAACTGCTCTGGTTACATTAGCACCAACTATGGAATAGAGCCCTTGTTTTCTTAAGTCCCTGAGTCCAACTAACAATTCAGGTATACATAAAAACATTAAGAAAAATACTTTATATAAGTTACAGATTTCTGGAATAGAAGGGAAAACATTCCAAAGCTCAGCACATGGCATGTGATGGACCAAAGCCTGCCCTAAAATCTGCCAAAGAAACATCTCTACTTATTAATGATGTTTGGTTTATACAGCAACTCAATCTCTTTAAAATGGCTGCATGCTTTTGCTAAGTTTGTCGACATATGATTGCTTATTATTGAAAATGTCCAATTTAACCAAAAGCATCTAATGAGAAAATAGAGTGTAGATCATGCCGTAAAAATAAAATATTGAACAGAAAAACATACAAATTTTCTCTTAACATGTGCCCTAGCACTAGGCTGAACTTTAAATCTACACTAAATGGAATCCATTATTAAATATGTATTACATATTTCTACTACAGTAGTTTACTCATGTATATATCTAACAAAAGAGAATGACAATGAAAGGGTTAACCTTTGGGTACAAGAAGCTAGATATATGGTGGTCTTTCCAGGATTAGAGGCCAACTCACTTTGTGATTTGATGGGCTAAACAACAGGAGCTAAACTGATATAGATTAGGGAAGGAAGTTGGACATCTGAATTTCCCAAGGAAGGGATTAAAACCACACACACCACAGGACACAAGGACAGATGAAAGAGCAGAAGAATCAGATAGAAGAAGCCTGGCAGGAGGTGAAACAGATGGGTTGGCAGCAGTAGGAGCAGATGGCTTGGCAATGACGAGGAGCAGGCTGTACCACGAAAAACAAAGAATGGACTATGAGTGCTTACAAAACAGCATTTATGTGTAAGATTAAGAAGAACAGATCCTAGGAATACAACTTGAGTCTTAAATATATGACCATACATATGTTATTGCATGTTATGTGCCAGTGATGTATTTCTGGGTAAGCCAGATATTGGATACACAGGAGAAGGTCTTCAAAATGATTACTGTCTGCTCAGTCTTATGCCAGACCAAGCTTTAAAATTCTACTTTGCCATAAACCTCTCTAAATCACGGCCAGAACTAGATTTCCATATAGCAGTGCCAGTTCTTTTGGCGTATGAGGGGTAATTCATTCTGGTGGAAAGAAAACGTGCAGAGATGGAATGAAAGATGGATTTTGGATATGAACCTTGCATTGAATTTTGATACATTTCTCTGCAACATATCAAATATTCAAATGTTGTTTAGAAATGTATTATCCCTTGTTAAGTATTAACACCTACTATATAGCTAGCAATCAATCTTTATTATTTTGTTGAAGAGTTTCTATATTTGAGATGATGCATTTAAATTATTTAAAGGGACATGCATGCTTTGCTAGTTTGAAAAACACAAATTGGTGACCCAGCGCACACGTGGGAAAAGCGAATAAAGATCTTACACTTGTAAATGTGTGGTATTTTCTGATTTCACAGCATACACGGATATGTATCGATCAATTTAACCTAAAAAAGACAGACATATATATATACAGTTGTGTTCAAAATTATTCAACCCCCAATGCTGTAAAGGGTTTTAGGGAATTTAGTGTACATTTGTAATTGTATTCAGAATGAAATCCTACAAGGACTTTTTAAAGAACCATATGCAACTAAAATTACATCAATTGGTTTTGTAATACAGTAGTAAATGTTTCTTTTGTGAATTCTTCATTGACACAATTATTCAACCCCTTAAAGACTACCACTCTGAAGAACAGAGGTTCATTCAAGTGTTTTCAATCAGGTATTGAAAACACCTGTGGATGTCACGGAGCAGCAATAAAGCATAATAAGCACCAATTAGGCAGCTTTAAAATGACTGTGATACTCAGCTCCTTCTAGACATTTACTGGTGTGGTTACAAACATGGTGAAGTCAAGAGAATGGTTCAGGAAGACAAGAGAAGAGGTGATTACTCTTCACAGGAAGGGCAATGGCTATAAGAAGATTGCAAAGATGTTAACCCTTTCACTGCTGAAGACGTGTGGGGCACGTCCTCATTGATGCACGTTGCATGCTGAGGACGTGCCCCACACGTCATCAGCTGTGCGGGACCCCCGGCGGAGATACTCACCTCTCTGTCCGGGGTCCCGCGGCGTTCTGACTTCAGCGTCCTCAGACGCTGAAGTCAAGCTCCTCCCGGCGTAAATGACGTCATCGCGCCATGACGTCATTTCCAGGCGACCCCCCGGCAATGCCGGGAGATAGCCTGGAAGGGAGGGGGGATCCGTTCGGATCCCTCTCCCTCCCGATCGGGAAGGAGCAGCGCTAAAAGCCAGGCACCGCTTAAAAGGGGAGAGTCTCCCCTTTTAAGCGGTGCCTGGCTTTAACCCCTCAAGTGCTGGGTTGCACTTCAGCGCCTTGCGGCGCCGAAGTGCAGCCTATCTCCGGTGGGGGCCGCCATATTGGATGGCGGCTCCACCCCCGGGACTCCCCTCGCTGTCTGACATCATCACGCATAGCGTGATGACGTCAGATAGCCGGGGAACCCCTAGCTGCCGGGGATTTCCCAAGGATATCTCCAGAACCGTGGCAGCTAGGGGGTCATGGAGGGTGTCATTTGAAAGGCCTGAGCATGGCCTTTCGAATGAATGATACCCAACATGACTAGGTAAAAAGTAAAAAAAAGAAAAATAAATTAAAATAATAAATAAATTAAAAAATAAATAAATAAAAATAAACATGTTTTTTTTTGTGTGTTGTTTTTATTAATGCAGCAATATTGTTCACATTTCAATTATAATGTGAACAATGATGCTGCACTAATGATTTTTTTCTATGGGGTGCGTTTGCTAAAAATCACGTAATTCCCCCCAAAAAAAGTAACAAGTCCCCATTTCAAATTTTTTGTACAAGCGCACCCCATAGAAAACATAACCGCAAACGCTCATGTGATAAAATGTGAAAAAAAACACTTTACACACTGCAGATGATTAAAAATTCAATTTTTATTGTATTTTTTGTTATAATATACAGGCAGGACATGACGTATACATATAAAAATGATATATTATGAATCTGCGTAGTCTGCCGGAAAGAACGATATATAATTTGTCTGGGTCATTTATTAAAATGTGGCTTTAAAATCGCGTTCTGTGGCAGAAAGAAGATGCTGACTTTGACTGCTGTGCGCTACCTGAAGCGTAGAGTGGAGAAAAGTCCCCGTGTGACTGCTGAGGAACTGAGAAAAGATTTGTCAGATGTGGGTACTGAAGTTTCAGCTCAGACAATACGGCGCACACTGCGTAATGAAGGCCTCCATGGCAGAACTCCCAGGCGCACCCCCTTGTTGTCTCCAAAGAATAAGAAGAGTCGACTGCAGTATGCCAAAAGTCATGTGGACAAACCACAGAAGTTTTGGGATAGTGTTCTGTGGACTGATGAAACAAAATTAGAACTGTTTGGGCCCATGGATCAACGCTATGTTTGGAGGAGGAAGAACAAGGCCTATGAAGAAAAGAACACCTTGCCTACTGTGAAGCATGGCGGGGGGTCAATCATGCTTTGGGGCTGTTTTGCTTCTGCAGGTACAGGGAAGCTTCAGCGTGTGCAAGGTACCATGAATTCTCTTCAGTACCAGGAGATGTCAAGCTATGCTTCACGTTTAAAAGCTGTTAGTACAACATCCTTTTACAGTTATAAGTACTAAGATTGAATGTCACTTGGGGGTTGAATAAAACTGATAATGATGTGAGCACAGAAAAGACATTTGAGGTTATTTCATTATAAATGTTATGTTATATTTGTCTGACCTACACGTGCCTCTTTGATTTAATTGTAAGCAAGATGACTGAATGATCAAAATCAATGTCAAACTGGCAAAAACACTAAATTTCAGTGGGGGTTGAATAATTTTGAACACAACTGTATATAGTGAAGTTCTGTAATACAATGAAAAAAAGGAACTGTAGATGGTCACACTCACGCTCTGAAGAGCCTAGGGACTCGCTGGTATTCGCTTGTGGTATTCGCACAAGCGAATACCAGCGAGCCCCTAGGCTCTCCAGAGCGTGAGTGTGGCCATCTACAGTTCCTTTTTTTCATTGTATTATGGAACTTCACTATATATATAGGTCTTTATCTTTTTATGGTTAAATTGATCGATACATGTCAGTGTATGCTGTGAAATCAGAAAATACCACACATTTACAAGTGTAAGATCTTTATTCACTTTTCCCACGTGTGCGCTGGGTCACCAATTTGTGTTTTTCATTCCTATTTGGTGCACTTATAGGGGGTGCTCTCAGACGTTACCTACAGTGACGGTGGTTGTCATTTAGTGTTCTCTCCACCTCACCATTTTCTCCTTCATGCTTTGCTAGTTTGCCTTTAAAAACATGCAATGCCTTTTCAATGAGTCAGTAGAGTCACTCAGCAGACATAAAATGCAAGTAAATATGATATTTTTTCATGTTTACCTGCTTTTCTTTCTTGGCGTTTTCCACACGCACCTCAAGAGGCACTTTAGCTAACCAGTGTGCATACTTCGGTATACAAAGAAAATGCACAGAGCATGTGCATCTGAGTTGCTCCTCCTCCCTCCTGCACTATGAGCTGAGGGGCTGAACTCTCACCCCCAGCTACTGCAGAGACAGGAAAGAAAGAAATCCATACACACGGGGAGAAAGACAGCAGACAGAGGGACAGCAAAGGAAAGCACAGACACAGCAAGAAACGGTAAAGAGAGTAAGACAGCAAGATAAAGCAGAGGGCCACCAAGAAAAGGTGCAGTGTGAGAGAACACGCATATGAGACAGACAGCACAAGAAAGAGTGAGGGAGTGTGAGCGAGACCGGGAGTATGTAATGTAAACCATGAAAGAGCACAAGTGAGCATGTCAGTGGGTGAGTGAGTCTGTGTGGAAGAGCACAATGAGTGACAGAATGTGAGTGTGTTTTGCGGTCACAGTTGCAGAGATGCTAATAATCAGTTCCTCAGTTTCCCCAGTCTGAGGCCCTGAGCTGCACAGTTTGTGTTCGTTCAGTCACAGGTGTATATAAAACGCTAGCAAGTTCCACAGCGCTGTACAATGGAAGAGGCAGAATAACAAATTTCCATACAAGTTAAAGCACACAGAACAGTAGGAGAGAGGACCCTACCTAAGAGTTTACAAGCTAAGAGGAGAGGTATGACACACTAGGTGAGGGTAATAGCTGAGTATGTGAAGTAGTGGGGTGCATGGGGGGCTGTGGGCAAGAAATGAAGTTCACGTGAACCTTTGATGGATAGAATAGTAAGTGAAGCAGTGGGAGAGGAGGAGGCGGGGATATATTCAGGAAGTAGGAGCTGAAGAAACACCCCCAGCTGAGGGGCGTCGCTGTAGAAGATGAAATGAGAGTTTAAAAGCAAGAAAATAAAAGTTTACACATTTTTAAAACTTTGATTTATTCTAGTTTGCCTATAGGTACAGAAATGTTTAAATGTCAAAAAAAATAAAATTTCTAGACATGCATATCCCTTTAAATACAAACGCAAAAGGTCTCTGGCATCTTTATGGATTGGGCATAAATATATCCCCTCCCAGTTTTGTTTCTGTGTTGAAAGAGACCAGAGACCTTGCTGTGGGTACTGGGGTGTCGACAGATTTGCTGTCAGCTGTTCACCATATTCCTTATTTAATTTCTGATTAAGCTACAAATTTAAATGTAGCACTGCTTAAAAGCACAAGTGAAAACTGAACAGAAAAAAAATTAAGAAATTGGCACCTTTTAGTGGAATTTGAGATTTTATCTTACACGGCCCATGTGGTTTTATTTTTTTTCAGTTCACGCTTGTTAGTTTTCCCCCATTTTTCCACACCGATTGTCATGGCAGATATGATTACACTTTTAATAGCCGTTGTAAATAAACTAAAAATCTCCTTTGTGTTGTAGGCTCTATTGGATTCTGAGCACATGCCAAAACAGCTTTGTTCTTTTGTAAGATGTTGGTGCTGTGATTCAGACTGCCCAAACAAAAGTTACACAAGTGGTTTAGCTAAACATGTCTGGATGTTTTGATGCCTCTGACGAACCAAGAGAGGGACTCCCCCACAGTTCTACAGATGAGACCATGGTGGCCAAGGTGTAATCATTTCTGGATGAGGAACCTAACACCATTCTCAAAAAGCTTTTAGAAGAATTTGACTTTCCAAAAACAAACATGTTGAGGATTCTTCATGACATGTTGAACTTCACCAAGAAGAGAGCCCACTAAGTTTCACGCATGTTGAATGCAGAACAAAAGAACTGCTCAATCAAGAAACCATGAGAAATAAGACCTATGGTAGCCATGAAGACATTCAAGCTAAGAGCAGTTAACTATGTTGACAAAAGATTATTTTCAAAGGTATTTTGAAGTGGATGCACAACTTGGGAAAAGGGGTGGAGATTAATGTCAATAATGTCAAGAAACTTTGACATGTTGTAGAACAAAAATATGTGGGGAAGATAAGGCCCCTTAGGCTAGTGTCAGACGAGTGTCTTTGGAGAGCGAAAGGAAAGTCAGTGAGAGTGGACATTCATTCCACTCGACGCCCATCTGGCCACCACGCGGAGCGCGCTCAGCGCTGCAAAGTGCGATCCTCCTATGGAGAATCGCACTTTGCAACTCCGTCAACGCGCGTCCTAGCGCTTTGCCAGAGGCTTGGATAACAGACTCTTGCTACGCGCACATTTCGTGTTGCGTTGCGACGGTCGCCGGTAAGCACTGGCGTACATAGCGCGCGTTTGACACCAGCCTTAAAATGACAATTCCAGAACAAGTAAGGTCAGTAAGCAACACCAAAGATACCCCTATTGTAAGACAACTGCGCACAAAACATGATGGCAGTGAAAAAGGCATTAAATTTATGTTGATTGAACAAGTGCGACGGGGGGGGGGACGACAAGATAATTTAGATCTCCGCCTACGTCAGAGAGAAGCATTCTGGATATACAAGTTGGGTACACTATATCCAGAAGTTTTAAATGAGGGTTTTACTTTTACCCCCTTTATTGAGGATTAGATCCCTGTTAAGATATTTGGATGAATATACATGCATTATGATTGTTTTGACTATATCAAACTTGGTCATTAAAACATTGTGATGATCAGTTACAGTTGCAAGACAAAGTATGTGAACACTTTGGGATTACATGGAGTTTTGCATGAATTGGTCATAAAATGTGCTCTGATCTTCATCGAAGTCACAACAATTTGAAAAACACAGTCTGCTTAAAATAATACAACACAAACATATGTTTTCATGTTTTTATTGAACAGAACATTGAAGTCTCTGACTGTGATACCTGTTTGCCAAAGCTCCATGAACTTCTTGACAACCACCCGATTCCTCTACCAAAGACCCTCTGTTACTATATCTTGACATTTCACTTCATTTATACCGGAACTTTGACGGGGAAAGAGAAGCACAGGCTGTCAACTCCGAATAAGAAGAACACGCCTTACAAATTATTTTAGAAAAGAAAGCACTTTTTCTTATTTTTTCCCTTTTTCCCCACTACTAAAAAGAATTTACTAATTCCAGAACTATTCCACCATTTGGACACTAGGTGGCACTGGAACCGAATAAGGATTAAATTTAGATTACAGACTATTGTGTATAGAAGCATCTCCCTTTATTTCGGACTGTAATAGGGATTGATTGCCCATATGATCCAGTTTTTTTAACCGAATGAGGATTAATCTTATATTACAGACTATTGTGTATAAAAGCATCTCCCTTTATTTCAGACTGTAATAGGGATTGATTGCCCATGTGAGCCAGTTTTTTTAAACCTCATTTGCCGGAATCAGGATACTGACCGTATATAGGAGCATATACACTGTTCCTCCTATTAGATTCAATTGCGAGTAGCGCCGCACGAAGGGGTACCCACAATACCTCCTCTATCCAACACGTAGCAGCACCAAGGCTCTGCAACCACCCCTAAGTTGGCAGCACACTCGCACGGTGACTAGACACCAACCAAGTCCATACACTACACAGCGCCGTAAGATACCTTTTTGCCAGAACATGTAAACATTCACAGTGCAGGGTGGAAAAAGTATGTGAACCTTTGGACTTAATAACTGGTTGACCCTCCTTTGGCAGCAATAACCTCAACCAAACATTTCCTGTAGTTGCAGATCAGACCTGCCCAACGATCTGGAGTAATTTTGGACCACTCTACACAAAACAGTTTCAGCGTAGCAATATTCTTGGGATGTCTGGTGTGAATCGCTCTCTGAAGGTCATGCCACAGCATTTCAATCGGGTTGAGGTCAGGACTCTGACTGGGCCACTCCAGAAGGCGTATTTTGTTTTGTTGAAGCCATTCTTTTGTTAAATTACTTGTATGCTTTGGGTCATTGTCCTGTTGCATCACCCATCCTCTGCGGAGCTTCAGTTGGCGGACAGATGGTCTTACGTTTTCCTGCAAAATGTCTTGATAAACTCTGGAATTAATATTTCCATCAATGACAACAAACAATCCGTCCAGGCCCTGAGGCAGCAAAGCAGCCCCAAACCATGAGGCTCCCTCCGCCATGTTTTACAGTGGGGATGAGGTTTTGATGTCGGTGTGCTGTGCCTTTTTTTCTCCACACATACAGGGTCATTCAGAGAGCGTAAAAAGCAGGAGAATGACTGGAGAATGAAAAATTCTAGGTCAAAATAGCCGATTTGGAAAGTGAGAGAATTTTTCTGGTTTGGCTATTTTGACCTAGAATTTTTCTTTCTCCAGCTTTTCATGCTCTCTGAATAACCCTGATAGTGTTGTGTGTTTTATCCAAACAACTCAATCTTGGTTTTATCTGTCCACAGAATATTTTGCCAGTAGTGCTGTGGAACATCCAAGTGCTCTTTTGCAAACTTCAAACGTGCTGCAATATTCTTTTTGGACAGCAATGACTTCCTCCGTGGTGTCCTCCCATGTACTCCATTCTTGTTTAATGTTTTCCTTATTGTAGATGTGTCAACAAAAATGTTAGCATGTGCCAGAGATTTCTGTAAGTCTTTGGCTGACACTCTAGGATTCTTCTTTACCTCATTAAGTATTCTGCGCTGTGCTCTTGCAGTCATCTTTACAGGACGACCACACCTAGGGAGAGCAGCAACAGTGCTGAACTTTCTCCATTTGTAGACAGTCTGTCTTACCGTGGACACATGAACATCAAGGTTTTTGGAGATACTTTTATAACCCTTTCCAGCTTCATGCAAGTCAACAATTCTTGATCGTAGGTCTTCTGAGATCTCTTTTCTGCGAGGCATAGCTCACATCAGGCAGTGCTTCTTGAAACCAGTAAACCCAAAACTGGTGTGTGTTTTTAAAGGGCAGGACAGCTTTCAGCAACACATCCAATAATGTCACACTGATTGGACTCAAGGTTGGCTCACTCCTGGCTCCAATTCGCTCTTGGAGAAGTCTAGGGTAGGGGTTCACATACTTTTTCCACCCTGCACTGTGAATGTTTACATGTTATGTTCAATAAACACATGAAAACATATGTTTGTGTTGTATTATTTTAAGCAGATTTGTTTTTCAAATTGTTGTGACTTAGATGAAGATCAGAGCACATTTTATGACAAATTCATGCAAAACTCCACGTAATCCCAAAGGGTTCACATACTTTTCTTGCAACTGTATGCTATAAGTTATTTCATGATCAGTTGATGTTTTATAAATTTTCACAATATTTTAAAATTTTCTTCATTTAGTGCATTAGTCTTGGAAATGATTATTAATGGTTTCATGCTTAGAAATAGTGGTTAATAATATCGATGCATAAGAGATTGGTTGATACTGTACTCACTGGTGTATTTTGGCCTAGGCCAACAAGGCCCAGGCCTAGGGCGGCACTCTCCAGGGGGCGGCGGCCCGCTGGGTGGCCCCACCCCTAAAAAAAAAAAAAAAAGGATTTTTTTTTTTTTTTTTTTTTACTTTTGCAAACTATTTTACCAGGAAGGAAACATTGAGATGTCACTAATTTTCAAGTATGTCCTGGGTAGGCAAGGCCTAGGCTTTCACTTTCCAGGGGGCAACAAAAAACCTCACCACTAATTGGGTTACTCACAGAGCACCGAAATGACGCCAACATTTTGGTGTTCTGTAGTTCCCTGCACTTCGGGGAATAAAATTTCCCAACCCTGCAGTGAATTCACCATTCACCGCAGGGTCCCCAAAGTGCATGGAGTCGGCCGCTGTATGCTGCCACCGCAAACCAATGGCCTGCTGTTTTCAAAAGAACTACTGAACGAAAATGTCTGGAATTTACATATAAGATCCTATGATTGATAATAAAAAGTTCTGTTACAGAAAAAGGAGAACCGCTATTAAAAAAAAAAAGGGGGGGAATTTAGCCCAAAAAATTCTGAAAAATCACTAAAAGGTACACCAAAAAAATCAATAAATAAATAAAGACTTTTTACTGCAGATTAAAATAATAAATGGTTTATTAGATATTGCATAAAAAACAGGAATATTTTTAACATTGAAACCTATGGGGTTCGCCTGAATAAACCTGCTGATTGAAACCACCGAACATCAGGGCATTTCACTGACATTTCTCTGCTGTTTGGTGTTCTCTGAATAGATTAACCATTACTTCTCTATGGGGATTTGCACTGCCTTCAAACAGCACCGTACTTGCTGGCAGTTCGCCAAACTTGTGTGTGAGCATATCACCAGAGCAGTGGTGTACTTAGAGGAGTGGTGGAGGGCGGGCCGCCCCAGGTACCAGTGATTATTGGGGTGTCATTAGGGGTACTAGGAGGTGCCACTGTCACTGTGTGTCAGCTTTGAGCTGTGTTCTCAAACAACGAGCAGCGGAGCATGGCGTTTGCATACGGAATAAAATCGAATAGAATAAAAATCCCCCTCTCCTCCCTCCATAGCTCCTCCCCTGCCCCGCAGCAGCTCTAGGAGAGGGGAGGGGGATGTGATTTGTGTCCAGAGAGATAAGATGACAGTAAACGGCAGGTAAAGGGGGGGGGTTTCAGCAGAATATGAAGCCCTGTCTGCTTACTGCTGTTTAAAGTGGACCTTTCCTTAACCAGCACTGCAGTGATAGAAATTTGTCATTGAGCTGCCTGGCTCCTGGTGAGGCTGCTTGCGTGCAGGTCACACTCGGTCCGGCCAGTCAGGTGGTACTGAGTCTCAGTACCACCTGACTGGCTGAACCACGTGACATGCATGCACGCAGCTGCCCGCCCTTTCGTTAACATGGACTATCACTCTATTCTGGACTGAACACCCACCGGGAAGGGAATCAAAGCCACGGTGCACCCTCTGGCAGTGGCACCCCACTGCTGACAAGATGGCTCCACGCACAGGCACAGCCGTGATCCTAACGTGGCCTGGAGGGACCTCCTGCTGAGTCTGTACACAGTCCCTACTGCGGACAGAGGCCGGTAAATGTAGAATAAATAATTGCTGTGTGCTCATACACACTCGGTTTGCTGGGAGTTTTATTGCAGTGGATTCTGATGCACTCATACACACCGCACATTGCATTGCTGGGATTTTATTGCTGTGGATTCTGATACGCTGACACACACCACACATTGCATTGCTGGAGTTTTATTGCAGTGGATTCTGATGCACTCATACACACCGCACATTGCATTGCTGGGAGTTTTATTGCTGTGGATTCTGATACGCTGACACACACCACACATTGCATTGCTGGGAGTTTTATTGCAGTGGATTCTGATGCACTCATACACACCGCACATTGCATTGCTGGGAGTTTTATTGCTGTGGATTCTGATGCACTCATACACACCGCACATTGCATTGCTGGGAGTTTTATTGCTGTGGATTCTGATACGCTGACACACACCACACATTGCATTGCTGGGAGTTTTATTGCAGTGGATTCTGATGCACTCATACACACCGCACATTGCATTGCTGGGAGTTTTATTGCTGTGGATTCTGATACGCTGACACACACCACACATTGCATTGCTGGGAGTTTTATTGCAGTGGATTCTGATGCACTCATACACACCGCACATTGCATTGCTGGGAGTTTTATTGCTGTGGATTCTGATACGCTGACACACACCACACATTGCATTGCTGTGAGTTTTATTGCTGTGAATATTGATGCACTCATACACACCGCACATTGCATTGCTGGGAGTTTTATTGCTGTGGATTCTGTGATACACACTGCATATTACTGTGAGTTTTATTGCCCTGGAGCTCTGGGATACGCTCATACACACTGCACATTACTGTGAGTTTTATTGCTGTGCAGTTCTATGATATGCTCATACACACTGCACATTTCTGTGGGTTTTATTGCTTTGCAGCTCTGATATGCTCACACACAGTGCCCATTTCTGTGGGTTTTATTGCTATGCAGCTCTGTGATACGCTCATATGCAGTGCACGTTTCTGTGGATTTTATTGTTCCACCAATTAGAGCGGCTGTGATCCCGTTTACTTGACATGCGTGGCTGTTCTTTGTAAAAATACTTGAATTTAAACATTTCATAATTTTCTTTATCTCAATAGATACATTTGAAACGGTATATAAAATATACAAGTAGGCACTTGGTATCCACTTTTAATATAAAGAGAAGAAAAGGCGGAGCTCTAAGGAAAAGGTGGAGCTTAAAGAGGAAGGGTGGGGATTAACCAGGAAGAGGTGTGCCCTTGACAGGAAGGGGTGCGTCAAATTTAAATTAGGGGGTGCACGAGTTTAGTCAGGCCTAGGGCAGCACAAAACCTAAATACACCACTGACTGTACTATCATTGCCACATAAAATGTTAACTTATAATTGTGGGGGCAAATTTAGGATGATTGGTATAAGTGCAAATTGCGAGAAGCTTTAGATGTGGCAAACTCTCCCCCTGTTGGATAACTGGCTGACCACTTATTGCAGCAGCCATTTTGCATAAGGGCAATGCCCTCAAATCATGACGATGCAAATGGGTGGAGAAACACCTCTGAACAGCTGATTGGTCGGTAGCTAAGAATGGCCTACATCATGTTTGAGGGCAAAGCCCTCAAGAAGAATAATCATGGCGCTGATCGGGGGGAGAAATGCTTTTGAACAATGATTGATTGGGGCCTATCCACGTGGCCATATTGGTCAGCTATTGTCATGCCTCAGCCCTGAGAGCCTGCTGTGGCCAGCCTGGGTCACTAGCTCTCTATACCTGCTTCCCACCTAAGGGTTAACTCCTGTGTCTGAACCTGAGGATTCTGCATAAAACCAGACCACACCCTTCTCCCCTTTGAGCTTTCATTTTGTGTTTTCCCTTCCTGATGTCAGAGGTCCTGAGAGCTCCCTCTTATTGTATGTTCCTGTATATTCCGCTCTGCCGTGTACACCAGGTATTCCATCCTTGCTGTGTCTGCATTACATGGTTCCTGCTTGCTGGAAGATCCACTGCGTGGCCCACTATCCAGTGGGTCCAGAGACTCTCAAGCTCTCTCCAGGAGGAAGACCTATTAGGTACTATTACCAAAGGCTCCTGCTTCCCCTCAAGAGGAACTAGAGAGAGACTACGTGGCTCACCATCCACTTGCCTGTTCTGTGCTGGACTGTTTGCTGTGAACCATCCAACAATACAAGCTTTGTTGTGCATATACTGTCTCCAGTGTCTTTCTGCCTGCTCACCCTCAGCGCTTGGGAATATAACAACACACTGAGGTCGTGCCATGGCTCCTTCCTGGCACAAACCTGACAGCTATAATATGTCGGTGCCAGTGCACTAAGGATCGGTAACAAATAATGATCGGAAATGGGCTACATGCGTATTTGGGTACTTTTTTGTATAAAAGGTGGCGACACACAAATGGGGATTCTTGCTCTTGAAAAAGCCACAAACTGGGGCAGTGAAACACTGAGCGTGATTTTAGTGGATAGGTCTTTTTTTTGAGTAGCTGTCCAATTTCTGACCCCCTTATTTGAATTAAAAATGTCAGTTTTTTTGTGGCAAACTATGCAGAAGGGGTGATGTTTACTTGCTTGGAGAGTGGAAGGAACATCCGTGAGAGTGGACATTCCTTCCACTCGATGCCCGTCTGGCCACCTCATTTTGCGCACTCCGTGTGCTCAGCGCTGCAAGGTACAATCCTCCTATAGAGAATCGCGCTTTGCAGCTCAGTCAACGTCCATCCTAGCGCTTTGCCGGAGAGGCTTGGATAACGTACGCTTGTTGCGCGCATTTCATGCACACGCACAAGAGTGTGACCGGCCCCTTTGCAGCATCAAAACACTGCGACGGACTGCAGTAAGCACGTCAGTACGGGCGCACATAGCACGCTCGTTTGACGCTGGCTTAAGGGTGGTCATGGTATTTTCCACTGCAGATTGATACAATTTATTGTTTGCAAGTTTTTACTCTAATATGGTCTCATGTACAGGAAGGAATGAACGTATATTTACATTTGCTAATTGTACATGATTGTAATTCTAAAGATTGTGAAAAGGTGAGCGGAATTGTGTGCGATGGTGTATATATTGGGCGAGGGCATTGGGTTGTTTGAACCCAGAAGGAAAATGTGTTTTAAATAGTTTCCCTGTACTGCAAAGTTTTTGTCCCACCTGCTAATTAAAAGCCCTTAAATGTTTCCTGGAGGGAAGGAAGAGGAAGTAAGAAGGTTTTGAGAGACACAGTGGTGGAGCTCTGAGGCTGGCAGCTTGAAACAAAGCCTTCAAAAGCTGGTATTTACTTTTGGTTATTTTCCCAAGTTAGTGAGGGATGCTTTATTGTTCAGTCAGCACTCAGACAAATTGATAACTGGAGTGATAACTCAAGTGCAGAAATAGTCTCTCGTGTAGCATAGAGTTGGTTTGCGTGCCATAATTGCCCAGAGGACCGTGCTATAGCACCCCCTGTGACGTGCTGGGTTACATATGGTGGAGGATGCGGGCATAGCACAGAAGAGGTCTGTGGGCAGGAGAGACTTTCCAAAAATTACTTGATGAACTGCTGAGAGCCTAATCATCACCGGATATTGAAACTGGGGAAAATGTTTAAACAGTTTACCTGTTGAGGCTTATTTCTCCCCATTTGGATGTTATGATGGAGGACTTGGTGAAAGTCCTAGTACAGGCAACTGCTGTACAACAAGAAACAAACCGCTTATTGGTTGCACAAGTGGAAAGTGTAAGGGAAGCTCAGCAGGAAGACAGCAATCTTCACAAATGCTTTGTACCAGGCAGTAAGACTTGCTGCAGTGAGCTCTCCTGTGGACCGGGAGCGGCATATTGAGCAACTGACTTTCTGCACAAGCTGAGGCAAATGATGTGGAGGCCTATCTCCCGACCTTTGAACGGGTCATTGACAGAAAATTGGCCCCTTGATCAGTGGGCTGGACTGTTGGCTCCATGTCTGAGTGTGGAATCCCAGAATGCCTATGAGGATCTGCTTTACAGCCAAGCTCAGGACTATTCACGTCTGAAGAGAGATCCTAACCCAGATTAGAATAACCCCCATGCTACCAGCCCGAAGGTTTCATAAGTGGCTTATGACTGAGAAACCTACTATAACCCAGATGTAGTAACTGCTGAGCTTTGCACATAAATGGATGCAACCAGACAAACTCACCTACAAAAAATCATGGAGATGCTGGTCATGGATCGTTTTCTCAGGAATTTGCCTACAGGGCTGCAACAGTGGGTCAGTCAAGGGGACCCAAAGGATCCCGAGGAGAGGTGTCTGATCGAACGGTAGTAACTGTGAAGGAGCTGCACACCCATGAACATTAGCCCAGATCTCCTAACAGCCGGGCCAATAGGAAACCTGTCAAAGTACAAACCCCTGTGCCTAGCATGGAGCTATATGATTATGGTGGTAAAAGGTACCAAAGAGATCGGCAATGGGTGCAAATAATATGCTTCAGGTGCCATTTGCAAGGACATATAGCCCGCAATTGCCTCTAGTTGATGAGCATATTGAGAGGTTGGGTAGAGCCAGATACCTAAGCACACTGGATTTGACCAAGGGCTACTGGCAGGCTCCCTTGGCAGCAAGAGCAAAGGAAAAGACAGCCTTTTCTACTCCTGAGGGGTTATTTCAGTACAGATTATTGCCATTTGGATTGCATGGTGCTCCAGCCCCCTTCCAGTGTATGATGTATAGGATACCTAGGCCCCATCGAGAGTATGCAGCTGCATACCTTGAGGACGTAGTGATTCACAGTGAGGATTGGGAAACACATCTGTCTCAGGGGCGGATCCAGGGGGGGGGCAACGGGGCAATTGCCCCCCCCGAGATTTGAGCCGGGGACCCGATGCCGGGCAGCGCGGGAGTGCCTGCCCGGTCCTGAAGAGTAAAGCGGCTGCGTGCAGACGCCGGCGGTCACGTGGTCCGGCTAATCAGGTGGTACTGAGTCTCTGTACCACCTGACTGGCCGGACCGCGTGACCTGCGCACGCACGCCACGCAGCCGCATCACTCAACAGGACGGACTCTTCAGGACCGGGCAGGCACTCCCGCGCTGCCCGCATCGGGTCCCTCAACCCCTGCCGCCCGGAGCTGGAGGCCTGGAGCAATATCCAGGTGAGAGCTGGGCAAATCCATGTGTAAGCTGGGGGCAAATCCATGAGCTGGCAAATCCATGAGCTGGGGGCAAATCCATGAGCTGGGGGGCAAATCCATGAGCTGGGGGGCAAATCCATGACCTGGGGGCAAATACATGAGCTGGGCAAATCCATGAGCTGGGCAAATACATGACCTGGGGGCAAATCCATGAGCTGGGCAAATACATGAGCTGGGCAAATCCATGACCTGGGGGCAAATACATGAGCTGGGCAAATACATGAGCTGGGCAAATCCATGACCTGGGGGAAAATCCATGAGCTGGGCAAATCCATGAGCTGGGCAAATCCATGAGCTGGGCAAATCCATGACCTGGGGGCAAATACATGAGCTGGGCAAATACATGAGCTGGGCAAATACATGAGCTGGGCAAATACATGACCTGGGGGCAAATCCATGAGCTGGGCAAAAATGACCTGGGGGAAAATCCATGAGCTGGGCAAATACATGAGCTGGGCAAATCCATGACCTGGGGGCAAATCCATGTGTGAGCTGGGGGCTCTCTGCTCCTCTAGATTGTAAAATCCGGGGTGCCCTCTGCTCCTCTAGATTGTAAGATCCTGGGTGTCCTCTGCTCCTCTAGATTGTAAGCTCCTGGGTGCCCTCTGCTCTTCTAGATTGTAAGCTCCTGTGAGCCGGGCCCTCTGCTCCTCTAGATTGTAAGCTCCTGTGAGCCGGGCCCTCTGTAAATTCTCGTGAGTCGGGCTCTCTGCTAAAACACCTTATTTTCTGTAAGTGCCCCTCCCGAGACTAGTCTCTGGATCCGCCCCTGATCTGTCTAGGGTTCAGGCAGTAGTGGATAGCATCCGGGCTGCCGGTCTGCTAACTCTAAGTGCTCTTTGGGTTTGGAAGAGGCCAGCTATCTGGGATATACAATTGGTCACGGGTTTCTCAAACCCCAGCAAAGTGGATGCCATTGCCAATTGGCCACATCCTGGCACCAAGTAAGAGCATTCCTTGGTTTAACCGGATATTATCATTTGTTTATTCCCAATTTTGCTACCATTGCCAGCCCTTTGACAGAGTTCACTAGAGCCAAAAGCCCCATCATGGTACAGTGGACCCCGGAGGCAGAACAGGCCTTTCAGATCCTGAAAGAAGCTTTGTGTGCTAGCCCTATTTTGGTAGCTCCGGATTCTCGAAGCAATTTCTTGTACAAGCAGATGCGTCAGATTTGGGTTTGGGTGCTGTTCTCTCTCCGGTGCATGGAGGAGAGAAACATCCAGTCATGTACCTGAGCCGGAAGTTTGATTCTCATGCGCTGAGATACTCCATAGTTGAGTGCCTGGCAATTAAGTGGTCTCTAGAGACTTTGAAATATTACCTGCTACGGAGGCAGTTTTTGTTGATTACTGACCATGCGCTGTTGACATGGATGAGGCAAAATAAGGAAAAGCATGCCAGAGCGACCAGATGGTTTCTTGGTCTCCCACCCTTCCGGTTCTCGACGGAGCACTGGGCTGGTACGGCGCAAGGTAATGCCGATGGGCTCTCCAGAGTTCATTGCTTCTGGTCTAGGGCCGCTCACCCCAATGGGTCTGAGCTGGGGGGGGTGGATTTTGTGATAAGGTGAGGGAAATTGTGTGCGATGGTGTTTATATTTCCCTTGTTTGAGAGTGCTGTGGGCTGTTTGAACCCAGGGGGAAAATTCGTGTTTTAAATTATTCCCATGTGCTGCAAAGTTTTCCCCCATCTGCTAATTAAAAGCCCTTAAAATGTTTCCTGGGTGGAGAAGAGGAAGTAAGAAGGTTTTGAGAGAGACACAGAACGGTGAAGCTCTGTGGCTGACAGCTTGAAACAGACTTCAAAATCTGGTGTTTACTTTTGGGTATTTTCCCAAGTTAGTGAGGGATGCTTTATTGTTTAGTCAGCACTCAGACGAGTTAGCTGGAGTGCAGAAATAAACTAAGCTAAACGAGAGACTGTGTTTGTGTGCAATAATTGCCCTAGAGGACCGTGCTATAGCGCGACCTGTGACCTACTGGGTTACAATATATTTATACCATGTAGGGGAAGTTTAAAAAAAAAAGTCGTTATTTCCCTTATAATATTGGCCCAGCGCTGGCTTCCAGGTATCGTTAGAGGTACCAGGGCAATTGCATGAGTACTGACATGAGAGCTCTTATCAGCGAGCCACAGGACTAAACACTGAACCCTTTTTAAAGACCATTTTTCCTGTTTTGGTTTTGCGTGTGAGCCTATGGACCTCTTATTTTATTGCTAGATGTGGTTTTATTGGTGTAATAAAAATGTACCCTGTATGATGTGACTGTAAAAGTATGAAAGAAACCGTTTGTATGTGTTTTTCCCCGTCACCATTTTGCTCATCCCAGCATGGTTTCACAGAACAAAGGATCTCATGCCCCAAGATGGAGGATGCAGCCGGCCAGAGGATTGGAGGCTTTTCCAAGACCTCATCTGCTTAATCCCTGGACAATGGGAAGGTTGAAAGGGACCTGATAGGGAACAGGAGGCTGGGAAAGGAGCCAATCAGTGCTGGTTGTGTGGGTGGGGGAGTTGGTAATCTGTTTGTGTGAAGTTGTATAAATGACCCTGTTGAAACCCATAAAATTCAGTTCACTGTTTTAAAGCATACAGCCATGTCTGGTGTCTTCATTTCAGAGCTACAATCACTATTGCAGGAGACACTCAGCGGTCTCCTGCATCACCACTCAACCCAGGAACGGGATCCCCAAGGCAGCACCGCACCATCTCTCCAGACGCCAGACCAACGCCATTTCATCCTCCAGGCCGCTCGAGACGCCGAGTGCCACTCGGTAGTCGGGCCGGACACCATCAAAGGGGAGGGGGGGGGGTCAGATAGAGCAGGACCGCAGGCGGACTTCAGTCACATTGGTGGCAAGCGGTGAGGATAGGCTCTCTGAACCCCCAGAAAAAGCAGACACCCTGCAGGGCATCCTGGAGAGCCGAGGAGGCACTCCAGGCTCAAAAAGTAAAGCCGCCCTGATCGAGGAACTGCAGGAAATGGACCAGGGAGCCGTGAGCACGGCAACCTTGCCACCCACCCAAGCATTGGTCCCAGAAGATCCCTTCCAAAGGAAAGTGCGGCAGCGGCTAGCCCTCTTCGGAGCCGCCCCGTCAGAAGCCGCTATACACAATGCCATCCAGGAGATCCGGCAGGAAGAGGAGCAAGAGAAGGACCGTCAGCACGAGCTGCGGATGGCGGTGCTCCGAGCAAAAAGGACTGAATACCCTGCCCCTGAACCCTACCCCATAGAACCCTGATTCGAGGTTGACAGCTCGACTGGAGCTTCATCCAGGGAATCTACACCCCCCAGCGATACTTCTTTTTGGACTTACAGCTCACCTGGCGTTTTAATTGAGGAAACCGCACATATCAGCGACCCTTGGATGGAGGCTTACAGCCCGCCTGGAGCTGCATCCGAGGACGCCACCCCCCCCCCCATCGAGTGGTGGTGCCACTGTTCCAGCACCCTCGCAGACACGAGGGCTGAATTCCCGAGAAGGCTACAGGAGGGCCTGGATCGGTATCATGGATCTACAGTTGAGCCCTCTGGGCCCGAGTGGCGGGACGAGATCCGACAAGAACTCTGGTACGAGGCACTGTACCATGAAAGGGACTACCATGGTGTCAATGTTCCCTCCGACGCTGCCATCTACCAAGTGCAGTACAATGCCAGAGCAGCATTCCTGAAAGGCCGACCCCCAGGAGTGGGAGGCAGAGCTCCAATACCTGGTTCAGCAGGAGATCGCACTGGACACCGCTTACCGGACGTCCCAGTGGTTAATAGGCCCCCTGCTACCCCGTACCATCGACGGCGCCTCCACCGCAGGCCTCCACTACGGCGGCACAGGGCTGCTATACGAAAGGATGGCCAACGACCCCGGGTTTGGAGAAGAGTCGGAGTGGCGGTTGGAGGAGATACTGGAACGCCGGGAAGAGGAACTCTCATACGAGAGCAAGGACTTTGAGATAGAGGAACTGGAGTTCCTGGTAGAGCGCGAATGGGAGCTTGAGAAGGCCTACAGAAGGTTGTTGGACGACGCTCCGCAGTCAGGCCTAAGCCCCATGACCTGGGACTGTCTGGCCGAAGAAGCAGACAGTCCAAGTGACACGGAAGTATTGGAGCCCGAGATGCTCCCATGGGTCCCCGTCGGGACCACAGTAGACGAGCCGGCCAGGTCGGAAGAAGCACGGCAGGTGCCAAGCGACCAGAATGGGCCGTGTAAAGGGTCCGAGTGGCCCAGAGAGGAAGTTATCCTCCCGCCCCAGCAAGATGACACTGTGCCAGTGTCCGCTTACCCAGCAGAAGAGCTGGCAATGGGGCAGAGTGCCGCTGGCCTCTGCCCATCCTCCACCATCTGCCCTGAGGAGCAGAAGGGGGATACCCCATCCAACCCCCTGGACTTTGTTCCTGTACCCACCTCCCAGCAGAAGAGCTGGCAACGGGGCAGAGTGCCACTGGCCTCTGCCCACCCTCCCTCGTCTGTCCCAAGGAGCAGAAGGAGGGTTTCCCCGAGCTGCTTACCCTGCAGCCGTTGACCCCATCCAACCGCCTGGACGTCGTTCCTGCGCCCGCTTCCCCAGCAGAAGAGCTGTCAACCGGACAGAGTGCCACCGGCCTCTGCCCAACCTTCACCACCTGCCTCGGGGAACAGAAAGAGGATACACCCGGGCTGCTTATTCCACAGCCACTGACCCCACCGGAGATGGAGGACGCCATTCTCCTGCCCGGGGACCCTTCCTCGGCCTTGAACCACCAGCCAACACGCTGGCAATGGGGCAGAACCGGTTTCAACTCTGCCCATCTCCACACCCCTTCGGCCCCATGCAGCCACTGTTTTTTCCAACGGCTGACCAGGGCACTCAGGGCGCATGCATTTAGCACCCATTTTTCCCGGGTGCACGATACCTCCGGAGGTGGTACATGCGGTACCCCTCCTCGACCACAGGACCCTTATTCCGGAGGGGGCACCTCCAAAGACTTGTACCCCCAACACGCCAGGCACTGCCACAAGGACAAATGGAGAAGTCTGGTGGCTCGCCTCCTTCCCACAGACTATGGGACACAAAGACTGCTCCGACTTCCGAGTCGACCCGGGTGGATCCAACCGTGTCCGGACTCTAGAAGGGGGGAGAAATGTCACGAACGGACATGAGCTCTCTTTTCAGCGAGCCACAGGACTAAAGACTGAACCCTTTTTTAAAGACCATTTTTCCTGTTTTCGTTTTGCGTGTGAGCCTATGGACCTCTTATTTTATTGCTAGATGTGGTTTTATTGGTGTAATGTAATAAAAATGTACCCTGTATGATGTGACTGTAAAATTATGAAAGAAACCGTATGTGTTTTTCCCAGTCGCCATTTTGCTCATCCCAGCATGGTTTCACAGAACAAAGGATCTCATGCCCCAAGATGGAGGATGCAGCGGGCCAGAGGATTGGAGGCTTTTCCAAGACCTCATCTGCTTAATCCCTGGACAATGGGAAGGCTGAAAGGGACCTGATAGGGAACAGGAGGCTGTGAAAGGAGCCAATCAGTGCTGGTTGTGTGGGTGGGGGAGTTGGTAATCGGTTTGTGTGAAGTTGTATAAATGACCCTGTTGAAACCCATAAAATTCAGTTCACTGTTTTAAAGCATACAGCCATGTCTGGTGTCTTCATTTCAGAGCTACAATCACTATTGCAGGAGACACTCAGCGGTCTCCTGCATCACCACTCAACCCAGGAACGGGATCCCCAAGGCAGCACCGCACCATCTCTCCAGATGCCAGACCAATGCCATTTCATCCTCCAGGCCGCTCGAGACGCCGAGTGCCGTGCCACTCGGTAGTTGGGCACCATCAAAGGGGGGGGTCAGATAGAGCAGGACCGCAGGCGGACTTCCATCCCGTTACAAGTACCAATTATTTTAAAAGCAACACTTCAATGATTAATAGCTAAGCATTTACAATATCCAAGTAATCAAAACTCAGGGTCATATTGAATATCACCCCACAATGTTACTCCTAAGCGCAAATAAAATTTGTGCAAATCAATGTGGATATGTGAATGTAGAGGAAATATACTTGTATTGAGTAAACCGTGCTTCTCCTTTCTCCAGGCATCGCATCTATGGATAATGGAGAAAGCAATATAGAGCAATTCAGTTTAAATATATCTCAAGTGACAATATATAAATAAATCACTCACGTGGCCCAGAGCCTATATAAAATATTGGCTATATATAGGTGCGATGTACCGATTAAAGGGATAGCACGGTCCTCCACATGCAGAAACAACCCTTCTCAGTCGTCTGCTTCGCAATCTTCCAGGAAGGTTCTTCTGCCTGAGATCCTGTAGTTAGCCTGGAGGATCCTCTGGCTCTCCCTCTCTGATGTATTGTGTGGGGGATTAAAATCAAGCGGGGGGGGGGTCCAAATAGCCTTGGGGAAATGAATACATTTTTTATGCACTTTATTTGATCCCCTGCTTGATTATAATCCCCTCACCCCAATACATCAGAGAGGGAGCCAGAGGATCCTCCAGGATAACTACAGAATCTCAGGCAGAAGAACCTTTCTGGAAGATTGCGAAGCAAACGACAGAAGGGTTGTTCCAGCTTCCTGCATGTGAAGGACGGTGCCATCCCTTTAATCGGCACATCGCACTTATACAGAGCCGATATTTTATATAGGCTCTGGGCTTCGTGAGTGATGAGATATATACATATATATATACACACACACACATTATATAAAATCCAAATAACCCCACACACCAGACTAAATTCTTCTGCTCCGGTGCAAAAATCCAACTGCAATCAGTATATCCCAAGTTTCAATTGCACACGGAGGCTTTGTAGAATATAGGAAAAAATATTACCAATACATCATATAGCTCTTCAGTTCCCGTAGGAACTTTCCACAGGAAAGTACATCACCCCTCCATGTGCATCTGAAACTTGGGGAGATATATATATATATATGCCACGATATATAAACCGAATTGCACTATATTGCTTTTTCTCCTCTCCATATATTATCCATTGGTGCGAGGCCTGGAGAAAGGATAAGCACGGTTTACTCAATATAAAGTACATTTCCCCTACTTTCACATATCCACACCAGTTTTGCATTGAATTGCCCAAATTTTATTTGCTCTTAGGAGTAACATTGTGGGATCATATTAGTTGTAAGCGACCTATAGGGAGTTAGGTCGCCCACTCTGAATTTTAGCATCATACTTAAAATACATATATTCACATACTAGGTGCCAGGGATTGTCCCCTCTTTTCCTTTGCACAAATCATACTGAATATCCTTGGAATTTCATGTGTAACCAAAGTTTTACAACCAAAAGGTTTCTTCTCCTTGGCTTTGAAAGTTTGTAAGAAGCTTATGAGAAACCTTGTATGTTTGAAGAAAGATGGTGTCTAGAACAAGGAGGATGTGGAAATTGTAGCAATAGCCAGATCTACCATTTTATTTTAGATACGTCCCATGCTGGTATCACAATAACCGCCATGAAGTATTAAGTATGAATTCAAAAAGGCACAGACCGTTTCCATTGTACCTTTTATTTGCCCCTGATGAGAATGGATTGTACGTACTGCAGACCTGAGCTGCATTACGGTCAAAAAGGTACAAAATAGGGAGTACAAAAAAATATGGATAAGTGGTTAAACTTACTGTAACAGTTTCTTCTATATGCTCTAGTGTGGTGTAATGAAACAGAATAATGCACCCAACACTTGAGCGGTTTACTACTGTAAAGACTGCACCTTGTGGATGCGTTCCGACACTTCAATAAATCACACAATTGCACTGTTAATCAAAATTGGTGCCAGACTAGTGTTATTTTTACTTACAATTTTTAAATGAAGAGCAGCATTCCAACTAGCTAAGGTCAGGCAGGTGCCATTACAATCCATGGAGTAGCCACCTCCAAGAAATTGATATTACAAATGGAAACCTGGTCCAGCTGCTCAACTGCCTTTTCAAACTGTTTTATTGCTGACACATCATTTTCAATCGGAAACGCCATTTTTTAACACTATATTTGGTGTTTTTAGGCTGGGGTCAGATGAACGCAGTGTTAACGTCCGTGTAGCCGCACTTTAGTACGTCCGTGGTAGCAGATAATCATGACCAATGAAGGCCCACACACTAAGTACGTCCGCACGGAAGTGCGGACGCACTACGGACACGGCAAACGGATGCAGGTTAGCAAGAACGTCGAACTGCTAGGATGGACGTACAGAGTGCGCCACGTCCGCATAGCTTTGTGTGAGTGAGGGAACGTGGTCAGGCGGACTGCATTTATACATACAGCATTTTTGACGGACAAAATGTTTATTCATTGTAATTTATTTTCCCTCCTACATTCGTTAAAAATAACGTCAGTCACAAAACGGGCAGTGTGGCCACTACTGCGTCTTCCGTCAAAAAGTGCGTTCGTATTGCACGGGCGCACAGTCCGTAGAAAACGTGCTCGTCTGACCCTAGCCTTAGAGTTAACCCCGCCCCCCCCCCCACTAATTACATGACACATTTGGTTCCACTTCTGGGCAAAAAGTCTGCTCCTTTGCACTCTTGTATCAAAAGAAGCAGTATCTGCTGGGAGGGTTAACCTAATTCAAAAAGTAATCCTAACCAAAGTACAAATAAGAATTCTATCCCTAGCATAAAACCTATATCAGCATAGATAAAATGACACTTGTCTGGTAAGAATTTTGACCCGGGGGGGGTGCATCTTTTCCCAAGTCAAATACGACTTTTTCTTCAATAACGTCTTAATGCTAAGGGTTATTTTTAAAAGGCAACTTTATTGACACATCATAACCCAACGCATCCACATGGTGACATCCACATTCCCGCATGTCACCCACTTGAGTATCACAGCAAAATCAACAGCACAATACAGGACGTAACGAGTGCTCAAATCAATGTGATGCAATGGGCATCAGGGCAAAGTCTCTACCAGCTCAATGTTAATTAAAGCTAGATTTTCTACAAAGTAATTCATGTAAGAAAGGCAAATAGTGAATTAAACAGAGTTCTCATTAGTATATAACGTGGGGGGGGGGGATGGAATAAAATAGCTTACCTTAGCACTTCTTTCCAAACAAACTATAACAAAAAAAAAACTTTAACGCTTATAAGTATTAAATTATAAAAGGCAGGTGACAGTTCATAGACCGAAGAATGGAAAAGGAGGGTATAAGTGCAAATTAATTAAAATGATGAATGGATTTATTGGGTTTCTTCTAGCAGACAGTTCACTATTAAGTGGTTTTCAGAAGTTGTTGCTGTGGTCGCACCACAGAAATCCCCATCGAAAACATCCGTAACAATACACATTTGTTTAAAAACAATTTCAGGAAATGCTGCTGCCTTGTGGCAGTTAGGATCTATGTACAAAAGACACAGTGAGCATAGCAAAATAATTATACATTTGATAAAACTAATTATAAAAGGGTCAGGAAGACTGGAGAGACTAGATCCATCTCTCAATGTACTAACAATAAAGTTAACAATTTAAAACTAACACTCCACTGGCGTAAAATAGGATAAAAATCAACAATATTTAAACCAGTTATTCATTTATTTTTTTCCTCATCTCAGATGCAAGACAACAGCAAAGGTTGACAGTCCGTTGCCCAGAAATAACGCAACATGATTTTACGGACACTTAGCTTCCTTGTATATACATAGCAAAAGAGTTAAATGTTCTTGTGACCAAGTTAAACCGTTTCCTTCACAAAATATATATCTTTGTCACATCCTTGAAGGATAACCCACCCAGGCAGCCACTCGAAAAAACAAAGTTAGAAAATTTAAAAAAAAAAAAAGTTTTTGGAAATAAAGAAAGATTCTGGGGGAAAAAAAAAACAAAATCTAAGAACAAAATAAAACACTTAAACTTGTACCAAATTTTCTGGTTGTTTTTTTTTTTGTGTTTTTTTTTTTCCATATTCAAGCAACAAAGCAGTCCAATGCTGGGGAGAGGACAAAATCATTGCGGTAAACCGCATGTACTGGTCCAGCCTTCATGAAAGAAATAGATTAACAAGCAACACGACCACCGAGTTCACTTAGATATCTGTACAAAGAAGTGATGATGGTATCAAACCAAAGAAATTGTCCTTAACATTCACAAATTGAGAAGAATAGACTTTTTTTCTGGGGCCAAAGCCCTTCAAGTCTGAGGAGAAAATAATAAGGGAAAAAAACCTAAAAGTGACAGTAAGTTTCCTCCATTTATCATTTAAAAGAATGTTCATTTTTGTATTCTGTACAAACATTTGTTGGTCTAATACTGTCTAAAAGCTGCCATCTCCTCCATGAAGATGGCTAGTGTAGGCATAATGATATTCCAGGAACACATAAGTTTGTTTTGCTAAATTTCTTTTGTTTTTCTACTCAAAATCTTTTAAGTTCCAATTCTCCATATCATTTTATATGCACGGGTCTTTCCTCTGACTTTAGACGTTTCCTGCGTGGCTGTACAAAATCTTCATCTGAATCTTCTGTAATTTCCCCATCATCGTCCTCCGGTTCAAATTCCGACACCGGTTGGAAGGTTCTGTCAGGGTAGATCTCTGGGAGTTTGTCTTCAAAATATAATGCGACAGCCTTTCCTGCCTGGGCCACTTCCGAGTCGTTCTGCAGAACAAAAAGACAACGATTAACGTGAGCTATGCACATAACATCTGTCAAGTTTACATGGTTCACGAATCTTACCTGCAGATTAAGATCTTGTGTTTCTGCATAAACTTGAACAACTTTCATCATCTAAAAAGGATACCAGAGTCAAAAAAACTGAAATTCAAAACTTCTAAGCTTTATACTCAGGGTTTTATAACAAAACAAGGTCATAACAAAAGAAAAAAAATAAATAGTTATGACCGGATAGCAATGCATTTTAAAAATTTGTCAGCTGGAATAATGCAGATAATCTGCATGAGATGAAGTGGATAGGCAACTCACATCTAATCAGTACCTATTCCAAAGTAGCGTGATGAGGTATAAAATATATAAAATGAGGGCAAAAAAAAAAAAAAAATTGAAACTCTAGCCTTTAACAATTACTGTGAACTGGGATTCTTTCAAATGTAACTGACTTTACAGTATTTCTTTAAACAAAAATAAAAATAGCCACTTAATACACAGGTTTTAAACCCAGTAGCCAATTGATCGGCTTTTTGTATGAAAGAACCTACAGTGCTGGTAAGAAGAGAATGGTGAGGGTGAAAAAATAATAATAAAATAAAAAAAATTGGACTGTTCAATCACCAGACGCACAGAAAAAGAAAACTGGGGGAAAAAGGCAAAAAATGAGGAGGGGCTGGCCAGTCCAAAAATACATTTACAGACATTTCCAAACCAGCTGCTGCACCATTGGTTATTGTCTATCCCTTTTGACTGAAGTAGAAAATGTCAAGCAGAAGCACTGTTAAAAAGAGGTGCAATAGTGCCGGCGCGATATAGTAAATTTCTATTAAATTCAGTCATATAATCAATCAGCAATGTAAACATACAGAAAGTAAATAAATGAGCAGATTTGATGCTGCCTAAAATGGGTAACACTAAGGTAAAAGCACAAATAAAAAAAAAAAACACCAAAATATGTGCCATAAATAGATTCGGCAGAAGAAGAATTCATAAAGCGCATTTAACAGTGCAATAATCAGTGACATTAGCAAACAAGGGCTGTAAATTTGCCGTGTGTCAATAATGAATGACAGAATCAATGAAACTGATAATACACGGTGGCGAGAATAAAGCAATGGTCCTCCTAAAGGCAATTCAAGAACATCAAGCACATAAAAAGGTGCAAATAAAAAGTAGCAATGTCAGACAAGGTCTATAAAGTAGCCTGTGCCAGAAATAGATCAGGTAACCGTGATGGTATGGCGTGAGGGGGGGGGGGGGGGACAGTTTAATGAAAGTGCAAATGGGAAAAAAAGTGGTAGTAGAGTTGATTGGGGATACTCATAAGTCGGGAGATCCTCCTGAGCATTTTCCGCCCTCTTTTACAGACATTGGCACTATTTTATAGACTTTGTCTGACATTGCTACTTTTTATTCGCAGGAGGGGTGGGGTCGCGCCTATTCCCAGATGGGGCAGCTGCAACCACCAATTGCACTTTCATTAAACTATTTTTTATTTCCCCCTCCTCATGTCATACCATCACAGTTACCTCATCTATTTCTGCCACAGGTTACTTTAGGGACATTGACATTGCTAATTTTTATTTGCACCTTTTTATGTGCTTGATGTTCTTGAATTGCCTTTAGGAGGACCATTGCTTTATTGTCACCACCGTGTATTATCAGATTCATTGATTCTGTCATTACTTCGTTATTGGCACACAGCAAATTTACAGCCCTCGTTTGCTAATTTCACTGATTATTGCACTGTTAGATGCGCTTTATGGATGATGATTCTTCTGCAGAAGCACTATGTTGCCTGCAAATCTACTAGTGGATCCCATTTATTAATTGATGAGCATCCTTTAATCACTGTTCTATATATATATATGCATTACATGGGCATGTATCACCGATCAAGGGGGCTGCCCCCAGAGCATTTGTTATATGTATGTTCTTCAATAAATGGGACACACTAGTGGACCTGCAGGCAATCAATCCTTTTTACTTGACGTTATCTGGCTACTACTACAAAAAAAAATAATAATAATGTTCACTTTTAAAAACCGCAAACTAACTTATGCAAAGATCTGGGTTGCCGCTTTAGAGAATGGCTGTTAACAAGGATCCAAGGAAATCATTATTTTGCAAAGAAAAATGTCCCATTCGAAAAAAGGACGCTCCAGTGCCGTGAATTTTTTAAGACTATGCCACAATCCTTTTGAAACAAAAACTCCCTCCATGAAACAATATAAACAGACATGTATAATGCAAGAAGAAAAAAAATATATATATGCAGGTATAGGCCGTAGACTAGATGTTAAGACTGGCTGTTCATAGCCAATATGATAGGGGGGCTGAACTTCTCAAGCACCCTTTTAGGAACACCTAACACTTCATCAACACTAAAGTAATAGACTCCTTAAAGCCTAGACAGTAAACCAGGAGTAATGGTATGGATACCGAAATACAAAAATATCACAATCCTATTCCAGTATGGTATTCTAGAGTTTTTCCCCCCCCTCCCCATTTTTATTCAGCTGAAATTGTAATATAGTCTAGTTCAACGTTTCACAACCAGAGCTACAATAAATAAAAATTCCTGCCTCAAAAATAATTTCTTTTGATTTAAATTCCAAATGCATAGTAAGAAAAGATGCTCCAATGCAAAGGAGGCTGAATTTGGACACTTTGGGCGAACTGAGTGTCATTTTGATAGCTAGGGTTAGAATTAAGGACTAGGTTACCATTTCGGCTTCTTTTAGGATTTGGGTTCCATTTAAGGGGTTATTCAAGGAGCACCGAAATATCGGTGCTTTCATGCGGCGCGCTCAAATTACTGACCTGCGGTGAATTCAGCATTCACCGCAGAGTCCTCAAAAGACCGGACGGAAAATATAAAATAAGCAATTTTTAAAAGGCGTTTTAAACAAAAATAATGCATGGAAATAATATATGTTCCTATGAATAGCAATAAAAAGATCTGTTATAGGGGGGGGGGGAAAAAAAAAAAATCGTACTCAAAAGTGTAGATGGAAAAAAAATCCAGAAAAATGCCTAAAGAATAAAAAAACAAAAACTAAAGACTTTGCCTCAAATGAAAAAATTAAACTGCTAAAGGAAAAAAAAAAATATTCAGCACGCACATTGAAACCTATGGGATTTGCCTTTTTAAACCTGTTGAATGAAAGCACTGAAAATCTGGGCATTTCACCAACTTTCGCGGGTGATCGGCTTTCTCTGAATAGATTAACGATTACTTCTCTATGGGGCAGAGGCGTAACTAGAAACCTCAGGGCCCCGGTGCAAGAATCCATGAAGGGCCCCCCCTTGAGTTTTGTATTGCAATGATAATAATACTATAACCTACCACCTAGTATCCCTATTATATATCCATTAGCTATGGAATTGAATGCTATGGTAATATTAATAGGGATACTAGGTCACAATACATGGGATGCACTGAAATGTCGGCCACCGAAATTATCGGCTGAAATTGGTGCTTTCGGCCAAAATGGAAAATTCAGCCAAAAAAAAAAAAAAGATGAAGAAAAAAATAGGCCAAAAAATTTCCTTTCCAAATGGGGCCTGGAGGCCCGGCCGAGCTGGGGGCACGCCTGAGCCTGGAGGCCGGCTGGGCAGCCTGCGACAGCCGGAGGACTGTCACCACTGGAGATCTGGTTGCACCTACATACTCAGGCTGCTTGGTCGGCCTCCAGGTTCAGTAGGAGGATGTAGGTGCAACCAGTCAGCCATGCGTACCTGGGCCTGGAGGCCGACCGAGATCAGGTGAGTCCCCGGCCTCCTGGCCCAGGTTCTCATGTCTGATTTTCGGCCAAACCGATCCTGAATTATCAGTTTCGTTTCGGCCGGAAATTTCCATTTTGGTGCACCACTAAATAATACTATAACCTATCACCTAGAATCCCTATATTCATATTCTATTCATTCAAGATAAGGGACACCATATAAAAGTTCAGAACCGCTCATTCCAGCAATGTTTCAGTAAAGGTTCAACACATACAAAAATAATTAAATGGGTAAATTTATATTTTAATAATCTGAATAATTCTACAAAATAGACATTTCCCCGGTATTTAACTATGCATCGCGTCTTTCAAATAAATGTTATCAACCCACCAACAAAAAATACTTAGTAGTGAAGGGGTTAAATGAGGTTCAAAGGGTTGTAATTGTGTTTTCCAGTAAAATGGATTATGAACCCTGATAATATTGAAGCTCAGGATCACTCTTAACCCCATAGTGACCGGGCGGTTTTATAAAAGTCAGGCCCTACAGCCCGCTGCTGTTTTCATGTTTCTGCGCTTTTTCTATTTAGGTCAAATTCTCTTTCTCGTTTATGCAACCCACACATATTATACACCATTTTCTCGCCATAATCTACAACCACTAATAAAGACCCTGGCTAAATAGAAATACCAAATTTTTACATGTTTTTGCTTTTTAACCCCTTCACTACTGAGCCATTTCACCTCTGTGCGCTGAGCTCATTCTGACCGTTTTATGCTCATCATTTTTAAATCCCAGCCTAGGTCCTATTTTAGTAACCCCCCGCAAACAAAAAAAACAAAAAAAATTTAATTTATTTTTACAACAAACCTGGTCATGTTTGATATCATTGGAAAGGCAGCCATGATCAGGACTCTCCAATGATATAAAAAACATGACCCTCTAGCTGCCACGGATCGGGAGATCCAAAGGATCCCCCTATCTCCACTTGGCAGCTAGGGGGTTAACTGGCCCACTAATATCCTCATACATATGGTGAGGATGTCAGTGGGTGGGGGGTGACTCGGAGGCTTGGCTGACATACAAGATGTCAGCCACCACCAGGTTTAAATTGAGTCAGCTGCCCCCCTAAAAAGACGGGGCAGGCTTCCAGCCTGCCAGACCACAGCAGAGCCGGCGAGGGAGGTAAGTATCGGGCAGCAGGGAGGTTCGGAGACCCTGACGTACCATGTACGCCCACGGGTCTAAGGGAGACTTCCCGATTGGACATACATGGTACATCAGCAGTCGGGAAGGGGTAAAAGTTAAAGGGATACTCTAGCCGCTGTGACTACCAAAGTGATTTTAAGTGTGACCGAGTACACAATGGTGAAATAAAAACAGACATTTCACTCTTCTGCTCTGTGACCGACATTAACCGTTGTTGCCTTGTTTCAAGGCAGCAGACAAAGGGGTTTCTGGGGGTTGGGTTTGTGCACTTTAATGTGGGCTAAAGAAGCAATTTTGGGTATTGAGCATTATTTTGAAGTAGTTCAGATTAATATCAATTTTAGGGCTGAAACCACTCAATCGATTAATCGACAACTAATCGATGCCTAAAATAGTTGTCAACTATATCGATTAATCTGTTGTCGATTAGAGTCAGACGGAGTTCAACGTAAATAACCTCAGCTTCGGAGCTGATTGGGGAAGACGCGCCGCTGCTTTACTAGGTATGATATAGTTCTAAGGTTATGTCAGACACAACCAGTTTGTTTTTATTCCGTTTACAACAGTAGCAGAACTATAACACAAACAATCGGATACTGCCACTGGGTGAAGGAGCTGTATGCCTGTGTTTAATCCTTACTTGAAGCTGGAGTTCTGTGCCACCACCCCACCCTCCCTGCCACACCCTCTTTGGCCGGGAACTGCCATTCCCTCCCTTTGGTCTGGTCCCTTTCCCCAAACTCACTCCAACACGCAGATCCGGTCTTTTGCCTAAACCCACTCCCTCTCACACTCAGGTCAAGTCACTTAAACAAAGTCACTCCCTTCCACCTCCAGTCCCCCCTCCCACTCCATTTGGTCACAAAATTATTTAAAAGGGACACTATGCACCCTGAGCACTTTAGCTTATTAACTCCGATTTCATGCTGACATGATCATCTATGACCAAGTGCTTGTAGCCGCATTCGAGAAAGCAAACATGCGCTTAAGCTGCGCATGCAGCATCAACCCATCACTCTGACCAAGCACTCGCATACCTTATGTGAAAAGTACGCAAGATACACAATTTGCTTATGACAAAAGTGGGAGGGGTGGTTATTTTATTTTTTTACATAAAATTCCTTTTACGTAAACAAATTTTTTTCTATTTTTTTATCCGATGAATCGATTAATCAAAATAATAATCGGCTAACTAATCGATTGAGAATAATCGTTAGTTGCAACCCTAATCAATTTGCTCACTTTAACCTCCCTGACGGTATTCCCGAGTGTGGCTCGGGGTTAACTTTTTGTACCGAAAGCGGTATCCCCGAGCCACACTCTGGCTGTATACTTACATGTCCTGCACTCCCTCGCTGATCCCCGCAGTCTCCTCCAGCCGCTCTCAAAGTCACACTGCCTGGTTCTCTTCTCGCGAGGAGTGCTTCAGTGTGACTTTGCAATCGGCTGCAGTGTAACTGTGGGGACAGCGAGGGAGCGCAGGACATGTAAGTAAGTATCGGCCCGAGTGTGGCTCGGGGATACCGCTTTCAGTATTGAAAGTTAACCCCCGAGCCACACTTCTACCGCTAGGGGGCCGAAATAAATAGAACCGATTCTGACATATAAAATATGTCAGAATCGGACCGCCAGGGAGTTTAAAATGGATTCATTTATCCTTTAGAGAAACGTAGGAATGGATCACTAGACAATCTATTGAGTCTTGTCTTGCAATTTCACATAGGGTCTGCATTATTGGCATACAGGCAGAAATGGCCTTTGAGTCAAATACAGTAAATGTAAAATAAAACCAGTAAGACATCCTGCTTAATGGGATTTCTAGTTAGGAGATTATTAGCAATGCAGTTTTCAGAAAATACCGTATTTTTCGCTCCATAAAACGCACTTTTCTCCCCCCAAAAAGTGGGGGGAAAAGTGGGTGCGTCTTATGGAGCGAATGCCCCATGCCATGCCTCAGCTCACCTGTCGCCGCCGCGTTCGGCTCCCTCTGAGCTTGCGTCCGGAAGCTTGGCACTCGCCTGGGGAGCCACGTGACCGCGATCTCGCGAGATCGCGGTCACGTGGTTCCCCCAGGCGAGTGCCCAAGCTTCCTGCCGCCGGACGCACGCTCAGAGGGAGCCTAACGCGGCGGCGACAGGTGAGCTGGGGCACATCAGCTGCTGGGGCACATCCATGAGCGAGCTGGGGCACATCCATGAGCGAGCTGGGGCACATCCATGAGCGAGCTGGGGCATTACCCATGTGCCGGGGGACAGTATCCATGAGCCGGGGGACAGTATCCATGAGCCGGGGGACAGTATCCATGAGCCGGGGGACAGTATCCATGAGCCGGGGGACAGTATCCATGAGCCGGGGGACAGTATCCATGAGCCGGGGGACAGTATCCATGAGCCGGGGGACAGTATCCATGAGCCGGGGACAGTATCCATGAGCCGGGGGACAGTATCCATGAGCCGGGGGACAGTATCCATGAGCCGGGGGACAGTATCCATGAGCCGGGGGGCAGTATATCCATGAGCCGGGGGGCAGTATATCCATGAGCCGGGGGGCAGTATATCCATGAGCTGGGGCAGTATATCCATGAGCTGGGGCAGTATATCCATGAGCTGGGGCAGTATATCCATGAGCTGGGGCAGTATATCCATGAGCTGGGGCAGTATATCCATGAGAGGAGCTGGGGCAATATCCATTATTACACTATTTGATTTCAGAATATTTATTTTCCTGTTTTCCTCCTCTAAAAACCAGGTGCGTCTTCTGGTCAGGTGCGTCTTATGGAGCGAAAAATACGGTACCTGATAATATAGAACATAAAAATCTCTGTACGGGGCATAATGCCTGTGAATGGAAATTACAGTAACACCTTGTATCTGTACTGCACAGGGATTTTCAGAAATTAAAACAACTGAATCCTATTCCTTCCTTTAAGCTCTTTTGCAGTAATATAGGGTGACAAGTTTGATGTCTAAATGAGAGTAGTGTTTCTCCACAATTAAATATTAGGGAGGTATTCACCAATAGCTGAATGCCGCTGTTGCATACCCGATAAACTTTGTTGATTCAGACAAGGAAATTCAAACAACGGCAGATGAAGTTTTATTGAAGATAAAACTTACAAAACCACAGCAACTTGGATCATACGAATCTTAGAATCTTTTGCAACTTCCCTCCGGCGTCTCTTCCTGATGGCGCCACAAAATGTAAATAAAGAATAGGGAGTGCAATTTAGAAAAAAATTAGAAACACTTCATGGTGTAGCCAGTAATAATTATTACATTTACAAGGCCCCCCCTTTGTATTACACTAAAAAGCAGGCACATCAACATTGTTTTTACCACTCAGGAAATTCCAGCCTGCTGCCACAGGATAGAAACTTGGAGTTAAAAAGATTTATTGGTACAAACAGCAGCAAATAAACACTACAACACATTTCGCCTGGTTCCAACCCAGACTTCAGGGAGAAAAAACTGAAGGTCTATCCCCGCCATTACCCTTATATAAAAATTAATCTTAAGACTGTATTTACTTTTTTCCCATGCTGGGAGCTCTTAGAACTATGATCAATTATAGAGCTCCCAGGATGCTAAAGCGGTTAATTTTTAGGATTGGACTGTTCCCCTTTAAGAGGAATATGTGCAAGCGCCGCCATCTGGAGGATCGGTATCCTTGGAGCTGCACACCTTTCTAAAGAACACCGAAGGAGCACCCGATACGTCATTTCCGGGGGAGTTAGCTGGTTCAGGGAATGCGCAGTTAATGGAACGCATGTAAACTGAAAGTAGAGACGGAGAAGGCCGCGGATTACCGTTAATTGAGGACTGTATTTAAGGGTAATGGCGGAGGGGAAAGAATTCTGTTTTTTTTCTCCCTGATGAAGTCTGGGTTGGAACCAGACGAAACGTGTTTGAGTGTTTATTTGCTGCTGTTTGTACCAATAAATCTTTTTAACAGGAACTGCCTCCAAGTTTCTATCCTGCGGCGGTGGGGTGAACCGGAGAGGCTGGGATTTCCTGAGTGGTAACAGCAATGTTGATGTGCAGGCTTTTATTTACCACCTCGCGAGTGTAATACAAAGGGGGCCTTGAAAATGTAATGAATATAAAACTTTGCCAGCCGTTGTTTGAAATTTGCCCTCTTGATCGCTGAAGTTTATTATGGCTTCAAAAAAAGTGCTTATTTGAAACTGCATTTATGTAATAACCATTAGTGTCGCTGTAAAAATACACTACATGGACAAACAAAAGGAACACAATTACTGTATGTGTTCCAAACAGACCCATTTCCACAGGTGTATAAAATCAAGCACTGAACCTTGCAGTCTGCATTTACAAACGTGTGAAAAAAATGGATCACTCTGAAGAGCTCCGGGAATTCAATTATGGTACTGTGATAGGATGCCACCTTCGCAATAAGGAAGTTCATGAAATTTCATTCCTGGTAGACATTCCATTGTCACTGGAAGTCGTATTATTAGAAAGTGGAGGCGTTTAGGAACAGCAGCAACTCAGCCACGAAGTCAAAAACCACATAGTCACAGACTAGTGTCAACGAGTGCTGAGGCGCATGAAAGTCATCAACACTCTGCTGATTGCATAGCTGAAAAGTTCCAAACTTCCACTGGTAATAATATCAGCACAAAAACTGTGGGGCAGGAGCTTTATGGAGAAAGTTTCCATAGCCGAGCAGCTGCATGCAGGCCTCACATCACCAATTAGAATGCCAAGCGTCGGCTGGAGTGGTGTAAAGCTATTCATCACTGGACTCTGGAGCAGTGGAAAGGTGTTCTGTTTAGTAACCAAACTGCATTGTGCCAAGTTTTTTGAAAGTTTGGTGGAGTAGGGTTAAGGCATGGGGCTGATTTTCAGGGGTTGGGCTAGGCCCCATACATCCAGTAAAGGGAACGCTTAATGCTTCAGCATACTAAGACATTTTGGACAATGTCGTACTTGCAATTTTGTGAGAACAGTTTGGGGAAGGCTCGGTTCTATCCGAGCAGGACTGTGCCAGCGCAGACCAGTCCATAAAAACCATGGTGGGATGAAAGAACTTAACTGGTCCACACAGAGCTCGGACCTAGTCCCCATGGAAAACCTCTACGATGAACAGAAAAGATTGCGATTATGAAAATCGTCGACAACTCTTTTAAATCGATTAATGGTTATGTATACAGCACACACGGTTTAGAGTCAGGCTGAGTTAAAGGTTAATATAACCTCAGACTCTAAGCCGTAGCCAATTGGAGAAGATGTGCCAGCTACTTTACTCGGTATTATTTAGTTCTAGGGTTAGGTCAGACTTAACCAGTTTAGTGAAGCAGCTGTAACACCGGTATTCTATCCTAGCCTGGAGCCGGAGTCTTCTGCCACCACCCCACACTCCCTGCCTCCCTCTCGCCAGTCTGGTCCATACTCCCAAACTACCGCTCACACTCTGTCCCTTGCCTAAACTCAAACACTCCCACATCCGGTACCTCCCCTCACCCAGTTTGTAAATTAAAATTATTTTATACATTAGCTTATTAAAGTGGTCAGGCTACATGGAGTGCCTCCCCCACTCCGCTTTTGTGCTGCCATCATCCTGAGCGCCAGTAGGAACATTTGTTTGGGGAGAAAACAGACATGGGCTAGAGCTGCGCATGCAGCATCAATCTATCACTCTGACCAGGCGTCTGCGTACCTTGGGTGCAGAAAGTAAGCTACATGAGTTACACAATTTGTGTAATGTACGTACACAAGTTATTTACACTGCGCAAATTGCATAAAAGAAAAAAAAGGGCTGATCTTTACAGTGTTCCTTTAAAACAAAAAAAAAACAACAACAAAAACAAAAAAAAACAACACAATTGTTTACTTAAATCGGATGAATCGATAATTTTTTTAGATTAAATCGGCCAACTAATCGTTTCTGAAAATAATCATTCTTTATAAATCAAACATCAGTGCTGGACCTCCCAAATGATCGACTGGATTAATGGGCAAAAGGTCTCCACAGAAGCCATACCAAACCTTGTGGAAAGCATTCCCAGAAAAACGTTACAGCTGCGAGGAGACCATGTCCACATTAAAAGTATGTCTTTCCAATGCTATGTCATAAAAATCTCTAAGTCATGTGTTCAAATACTTTTGACCATAGTGAATTTAAGTGCAGTTTCTTGTGTTCATTTTTAATGGGTTAACTTTTCACCTTAATCCCCTTAGTACCAAAAAGTGTGTAAGTGATTTAGGCTAGGGTCAGAGTGGGGCAGTCGGAACGCGCGTGCAGGCGCACTAAATCACGGCGGCAGTAGCAGCACATAACGGCCAATGACGGCCAATATACGCAGTACGTGCGTACGAAAGTGCGCCGACACCACGCAACCAGCAAATGAACGCATTTTTATCAGAACGTGAAACCGCTGCTACTGACGTACAAAGTGCGCTGCGGCCGCATAGCAGCGTGTGTGCGTGATTAGGAGATGTCAGACGCTGCTAGTGTGCGGCCAACATAACGTTCAAACAGCCGGATTTCCCTAGACTTCTTTTTACCCCACCGTCATGAAATACGTCCAGAATTGCGCATCGTCTGACCACTTAAGCGTATTCCGTGAAAAAATGCGTGCGCACGCATCGACGTACATTTTGACGGTGGCTGCAGAAAATGCGCTCATCTGTCCCTAGCCTTAGCTAGCAGAATCCCTGCTGCCTCATTTTTACCATAGAGTACCCATTTAATATCTTTGCAACAGTGAAAACCGATTCAATTTGAAAATCTACATCAGGGATACATGTACTTAATAAATACAAGCATAGCTTTTGCATAGGGGGGTACATGTTTTAATTGGCATTTTATTAACGGATATTATGCTACATCCCTTTATTCCGCTTAGTATAAAATGGATTGCTTTGACTATAAATATTGGAATCCTAGGTTTTATGTTTTCAGCATCAAAAATTAGGTTGAATATTAGTGATTATAAATGGGATGGTGCAACGTCCTGAAATTGCAGCCAGTAGGTCACTACTTTCATATAAACGTATGGAATGTATTCTGTATAAGCCACATGCATTTTCTAAATGTCGACCGCAAGCACTGAAAAACCCAAATCATAGTAAATAAAGGTAAACATACTTCATTGAACCTTTCACAGTTCTTAAATATGAGCCGGACGTCTGCCACAAAGTTTTCAGGTGTTTGGTAGTGTTGAGAGTGCTTTTTCTGTAGCTTCTTTTTAACAGTAGACAGATCCATCGGTTTCTTTATTATTTTATAGTAATTTGGTATCTGCAACAGATAAATAAGTATTGATGAAAAGATCTAGACATAGAGTACAGTATACAAATTTCATTGTATTAGACTGTGCATTGGTATTAAGTTCTTTCAAAAGTTGCCAAACCACTAATTATATAGATCACACTAAAAAAAGTCTGATACTGTTCAAAGTGGATGGGGACCATGTTGATGCAGTTTGTGGGAATCCGTTGCAGTGGAGAGGAGTTTAGCAAGGATCCTTTTGAGATGCCCAGTCATAGAATGACCATTCATACCATAACTACATAATAAAGACAGGGCAAACGCTGAGGGGCATGTAACAAAAAACATTAAAGAAGTGCACTTTGAAATACAGATTGGACTGTGTAAAGACAGTGAAAATTAGGGATAGACGGATCATCGGCTTCGCTGATTATTGGTAGCCGATATTGGCAAATTGGCGATCATTTGCCACGGCAGCTCTCTGCAGCCAAGACACGTTACGTCCCGCAGCTCAGCGGCTTTTCCAGACATCTTGTCTGTCGGCGCTCACTGTGGGACTTCCCCGTTAACTGAAAGTAATGCACATGAGCGTGGAGACAAATTAAATGGGGCTTCCCTCACACCTCTCAGGGAATTTCCTATACAGGAGGGGCAGGGTCTTTTGGACCCCTGTATCACAGATATCATGCTTTCTACAGCAGGGGCCAGCAACCTTGCCCCTCAAGAGGTTTTGGAACTACTTATCCCATGAAGCTATACCACCAACCTAATGATTATCTGACCGTCAGGGAAGATGTAGTTCCAAAATATCTGGAAGGCCAAGGTTACTGATGACACATTATCTAAAGGGTCTTTAGGTGTCGCTGCAGAGCCTAGACTTGGCCATGTTTGTAAATATAAAAGCTTGAATTCAAATATTGTTTTTTCCAAAATGAATAAATGAAATGGTCATTGTGCATTGTTAAAAATTGTGGTAAACACATTCAGTTAATAGCATAATGTCAATGATGTGCTATATTTTCACAACTTTAACCCCTTCACTGCAAACCCATTTCACCCCTGTGGCTGAGCTAATTTTTGACAATTTCATCCAGTGTAAACGCGATTTGAAGTCATGTTTTATTATAGGAACCAGACATTTAGGCTGGGTTCACACCACGGCGTAGCGCAGCGCAGCGTCGCGCAATGCGCGCGTTTTCTTTACGCGCGTTCACGCATACAAAAAACGCGCGAACGTGCGTTGCAGCGCGTTCGCGGCTATGATATGGCCGCGAACGCGCTGATAACTTCCCCAAAGAAGCTCCTGCACTTCTTTGGACGTAGGGCGTTTATCAGCACGTTCATGCGCGCTGAGAAACGGCCAGGTGTGACATGCCCACATAGGCAATCATGGGATGTCACTGTTTGAGCGTTTTACAGCGCGCAGGAGCGCGCTGTAAAACGCTTAGGTGTGAACCCAGCCTTATATCTTGTTTTCAGCACTTGGCAGATTCAAAATTTATCATTATGTGAATGCTAGAGGAAATGTTTTTTAAAAAAATAATGTAAATTCCCAGATTTCAGTCATTTACAGCTTGTAAAATATTTTTTTCACATTTTATCATCCAAGTAAAAGCACATAACGCCACTGCCTTAGAAAGCAGAAAAAAGAAAATTTTGCATCTTCTGTTGTTACACATTACATGGCAATATTTGGTATTGTTACAAAGGCCAGACCTTTCCAATGACACCTCACTTGACCCCGTGCAGTGTAAAAAAAAATAGGACGTGGCGTTCCAAAGAATCCTCACGCTCACACTGCAGTGTGGTGGTTTAGATTTTTGATGAAACAATGCGTAATCCATTGCGCCATCGCCTCCACACTTGCTGGCATCATGGGAAATGAGAAGGTGAAGTAGTGCAGCATCACTGTACACTTTATAATTGAAAAGTGAACAATAGCTCTGTGTTAATTTTTTTACAGAAAACCTGGACATGCTCTGGCCTTTCCAATGACAGCTGACTTGACCTTCTAGCTGCCATGTCCCTGGAGATACAGGTGTCCAAGGACACCTCAGGGGAGTGGGAATTGTATCGCCCGATGCCCAGGACATGAAGATCCGGGCGCCGGGCGAGTAGGTTTTTTTTTAAGATGCAGTCCGGCGGGCTCTGCAGACTAATTCCAGGGATGCCCCCAATACCGGAAGCCAGCATTGAGCTGGCTTGACGGCATCTGAGGGGCTGGGGCGGCTGTCCGAACGCTCTAACGGCATTCGGACTGGCCCCAGCAGCTTACCGCGTTTCGTACCGTCTAACGAGCGACGCGTGCAAAGTCTTCCAGCGGCCGTTCATTGGGAAGCCCCCAGACGCGATCTCGCGAGATCGGAGTTCGCGAGATCACGCTGGGAGCAATCTTGCGAGATCGCGGCTGGGGGCTTAGCAACGAGCGGCCGCTGGGAGACTTTTCACGCGGCACTCGTTAGAAGGTACGAAACGCGGTAAACTGCAGGGGCCTGTTCGAATGCCGATGGGGCGCTGTCCGAACGCTCTATGTCTGGTCTGAAACATGCCTGTGTGTATATACACACACGGCTGCCCTCAGTGTTAGATATATATCTATCAGCCCTGTGTGTGTGTATACATACACATTGCAGCGCTGTGTGTATACATACACATTGTATGTATACACACAGGGATGCAATGTGTATGTATGTAAATACACACACACACATTGCAGCCCTCAGTGTGTGTATATACATACATTGCAGCCCTCAGTGTGTATAATTATATACACTGAGGGCTGCAATGTATGTATATGCACACACACGCAGGGTTGCAGTGTGTGTATACAGAGTTTTGAAGTGTATATATATAAGTCTCTTTCCTCCTCCTGCCGATACCAACTGCGTAATATTTACAGAATTCGGCCATTTCTTACCGCTGTCGCCACAAAACAACTCATACACGCCCTGGTAATCTCCCGACTCGACTATTGCAATAATCTCTTATCTGGCCTCCCTCTGTCCCACCTCTCCCCCCTACAATCCATCCTGAACGCCTCCGCCAGGCTAATTCACCTCACCCGCCGCTCTGTCTCTGCCGCTCCCCTCTGCGAGTCCCTTCACTGGCTCCCCATCCACTGCAGAATTAAGTTCAAAATCCTTATCCTTACCTACAAAAGCCTCACTAACTCAGCTCCCCACTACCTGTCCTCTCTAATCACCAAATACACCCCAGCCCGCTCCCTAAGGTCAAACAGTGACCTGCGCCTAGCTTCTCCCCGCATCACCTCTTCCCATGATAGACTGCAGGATTTCTCACGCGCAGCCCCCACTCTCTGGAACGCTCTCCCTCGTACTGTCAGACTTTCCCCTAACTTCTCTTCCTTCAAACGCTCCCTTAAAACATTCCTATTTAGGGAAGCCTACCACTCAACTCACTGACGCAACCATCAATCACTCTCACCTTACAGTCCTCTCCTCCCGTTTCCAACCCCAACCCTCCCAGATTGTGAGTTCCTACGGGAATAGGGCCCTCATCTCCTCCTGTACTGTTTGTCAAATGTTGTTCAATGTATTGTAACCCTGTCTATACTGTGCTTATTGTACAGCGCTGCGGAATATGCTGGCGCTTTATAAATAAAGAATAATAATAATAATAATAATATATACACACACACACAAACACACACACTTCAGAATTCTGTATATATACAAACATTGCAGCTGTGTGTGTATATATATACAGTTGTGTTCAAAATTATTCAACCCCCACTGAAATTGAGTGTTTTGGCCAGTTTGACATTGATTTTGATAATTCAGTCATCTTGCTTACAATTAAATCAAAGAGGCACGTGTGTAGGTCAGACAAATATAACATTTATAATGAAATAACCACAAATGTCTTTTCTGTGCTCACATCATTATCAGTTTTATTCAACCCCCAAGTGACATTCAATCTTAGTACTTATAACTGTAAAAGGATGTTGTACTAACAGCTTTTAAACGTGAAGCATAGCTTGACACAAGTGTCTTGCAGCGATCTACGGGTATCTTCGCCCATTCGTCATGGGCAAAAGCCTCCAGTTCAGTCACATTCTTAGGCTTGCGCACTGCAACTGCTTTCTTTAAGTCCCACCAGAGGTTCTCAATCGGATTTAAGTCAGGTGACTGCGATGGCCACTCCAAAATGTTCCAGCCTTTAATCAGCAACCATGCTCTAGTGGACTTGGAGGTATGCTTGGGATCATTGTCCTGTTGAAAGGTCCAACGTCTCCCAAGCCTCAGGTTTGTGACGGACTGCATCACATTGTCATCCAATATCTCCTGGTACTGAAAAGAATTCATGGTACCTTGCACACGCTGAAGCTTCCCTGTACCTGCAGAAGCAAAACAGGCCCAAAGCATGATTGACCCCCCGCCATGCTTCACAGTAGGCAAGGTGTTCTTTTCTTCATAGGCCTTGTTATTGCTCCTCCAAACATAGCGTTGATCCATGGGCCCAAACAGTTCTAATATTGTTTCATCAGTCCACAGAACATTATCCCAAAACTTCTGTGGTTTGTCCACATGACTTTTGGCATACTGCAGTCGACTTCTTATTCTTTGGAGACAGCAAGGGGGTGCGCCTGGAAGTTCTGGCATGGAGGCCTTCATTACGCAGTGTGCGCCGTATTGTCTGAGCTGAAACTTCAGTTCCCACATCTGACAAATCTTTTCTCAGTTCCTCAGCAGTCACACGGGGACTTTTCTCCACTCTACGCTTCAGGTAGCGCACAGCAGTCGAAGTCAGCATCTTCTTTCTGCCACGACCAGGTAGCGTTTCAACAGTGCCCTTTACCTTGAATTTGCGAATGATGCTTCCTATGGTCTCTCTTGGTATGTTTAACATCTTTGCAATCTTCTTATAGCCATTGCCCTTCCTGTGAAGAGTAATCACCTCTTCTCTTGTCTTCCTGGACCATTCTCTTGACTTCACCATGTTTGTAACCACACCAGTAAATGTCTAGAAGGAGCTGAGTATCACAGTCATTTTAAAGCTGCCTAATTGGTGCTTATTATGCTTTATTGCTGCTCCGTGACATCCACAGGTGTTTTCAATACCTGATTGAAAACACTTGAATGAACATCTGTTCTTCAGAGAGGTAGTCTTTAAGGGGTTGAATAATTGTGTCAATGAAGAATTCACAAAAGAAACATTTACTACTGTATTACAAAACCAATTGATGTAATTTTAGTTGCATATGGTTCTTTAACCCCTTAACGCCGCAGGACGTACATTTACGCCCTGCATTAGGCGGGCTTTGGCGCCGCAGGACGTAAATGTATGTCCCTCTGCGTTTTCTGCCCCCCGGGAGATACCTCCTCCGGCGGCTCCCTCGCTGATCTGAGTCCCACGGAGTCAGATCGGCAGGGTTTCCTCCTCCGGCGCACTGACATCGCGCCGGGGGCACGATGACGTCAGTTTCAGGCGTCATCGCCGGGGACCAGGTGGCTGTGGCCAGCATCGCTGGAAGGGTCACAGCCTGACCTTTCCAGCAATGTATGGGGGGTTAACCCCTTAGTTGCCAGGTCGCGATCGGGCACTAATTTGTGCCCGATCGCGGCCTATTTCCGGTGGGGGCTGCCATCTTGGATGGCAGCCCCCACCTCTGGGTCACCCCCGCTCAACTGACTCATCGCGCCATGCGCGATGATGTCAGTTAACCGGGGAACCCCCTAGCTGCAAAGGGATTTCCTATGGAAATCCCTAAGAGGAGATAGGGGGGTTCTTTTTGGGGGGGGGGGGGGGTAGCTAAAATCACGCAATTTCTCCAAAAAAAAAAAAAAAATGGGTTCCCCGTTCTAAGTTTTTTAACAAATCTACCCCATAACATAAGACCGCAGAGCCTCGGGTACTAGAATTAAAAAAAAAACACTTTACACACTGTGGAAGATTGAAATTTTATTGAAAATTCACATTTATTTACTTTTTTTTACATTTTTTGTTATGGCATTTTGGCAGGGCATGACATATACATATAATAATGATATATTATTAATCTGCCGAGTATGCCGGAAAGAACGATATATAATTTGTCTGGGTGGTATAATAATACGTGACTTAAAAACTGTCAAAATGAGCTCAGCGAACCTCTACTTCCGAAAAAGCGCCGAAGTTGTAAAATTACTCCCGTCCTTAAAGGGTTAAAAAGTCCTTGTAGGATTTCATTCTGAATACAATTACAAATGTACACAGAGTTCTGAAGTGTGTATGTATATATATATATATATATATACACACCTGCAATGTGTTTGTATATAAACAGAGTTCTGAAATGTGTGTGTGTGTATATATATATACACATATACACACACACTTCAAAACTCAGTATGTATACACACACACTGCAACCCTTAGTGTGTGTGTGTGTATATATATATATATATATATATGCATACACTCTGCAGCCCTGCGTGTGTATTTACATACACATTGCAGCCATGTGTATGTATACACACGGTACATACACGTGTATATATGTAAATACACACATACAGGGCTGATGTGTATATATATATATATATATATATATATATACACACAACAAAATAGTGTTTAAAGGTCTTTATTCATCACATGTATCTGACGCTGCCTCCCTAGGCTGTTATGAATAAAGACCTTTAAACACTATTTTGTTGAAATTATCAGGACAAGTAGATCGTCCTGAGGGACAAGTAGATTGGACTACTACTTAGTCCGTTGGACAAGTAGTTTTTTTTTTTTTTAAATTTCCACACCCCTGCCCCTTTATCTTTTCCATAGGGAATCCCCCTGCAAGTTCCATTTCTGATATCATCGAGGCCACGAGAGACGACATCAGTGGGTGGGGGAGATCGCAAGGCATGGTCTGACTTCCAGGAAGTCAGAACACAGTGGGATTCTCCCCCAGGCCATTAGAAATCTCCCCGAGGCTGCGAGTAGGCAGTGATGTGTGAAGGACATCCCATGTATGTTGCAGTGAAACACTAGCACAGCCAAGGGGTTTAATGTACAGAATATTGGCATAAGATATCAGATATTGGACAGAAAGGCTGTCGATAATCGGTATCTGCTCTGGAATAATGTTATCGGTCTATCCCTGGTGAAAATATTCATAAAAATCGGAGCAAGGCCAATCTACTGTGTTACAGTTGAAGAAATTACAGATATGTACACCTAACAGTGCAGACATGTGTAACGCACAGAACATAGACAGAACTAGTGAAAACAAATGTCTGCACATGGACAGTTAGTATGGCATCAAGAAGAGGCGTACTAACTCTTTCCTTCTGTCCTTTTGTCAAACTTAATGCTAGGGATGCACCGAAATGAAAATTTCCGACCGATACCGAAAATTCAGGATCGTTTCGGCCGAAAAACCGATACCAAAAATCAAACATGAGAACCTGGGCCTGGAAGCCGGGGACACGCCTGATCCTGAAGGCCGGCCGAGCAGCTTGCTCGGCCGGGCCCCCAGGCCCATGTTTGCATGGCTGATTGGTTGCACCATACTCCCCCCTACTTCGGCCCTGAGCTCCAGCGGTGACGGCCCTGAGCTCCAGCGGTGACCGTCCTCCAGCTGTCACCGGCTGCTCGGCCGTCCTCCAGGCTCAGGCTAGCCCCCGGCTCGGCTGGGCCTTCAAGGCCCAGCCGAGCCGGGGGCTAGCCTGAGCCTGGAGGACGGTCGAGCAGCCTGCGACAGCCGGAAACCGGTCACCGCTGGAGCTCAGGGCCAAAGTAGGAGGATGTTGCCTACACATACTCACCTACATCGGCCCTGAGCTCCTCCAGCGATGGCAGTCCAGCATCCAGTGTCTTCTCCGTTGGTCGCCGGTATGACGTCACGAAAGCCTTTGACCCAGGGTCAAAGGCTTACGTGAAGTCATACCGGCGACCAACGGAGAGAAGACACTGGATGCAGGACTGCCATCGCTGGAGGAGCTCTGGGCCGATGTAGGCGAGTATGTGTGCAACCGGTGGAGGACTCGAGGCCGATGTATAACACCCCCACTGCTTGCTCGGCCGGCATCCATGCCCAGCCGAGCCCCCGACTCGGCCGGGCCTAGAGGCCCAGCCGAGCCCCCGACTCGGCCGGGCCTAGAGGCCCAGCCGAGCCCCCGACTCGGCCGGGCCTAGAGGCCCAGCCGAGCCCCCGACTCGGCCGGGCCTAGAGGCCCAGCCGAGCCCCCGACTCGGCCGGGCCTAGAGGCCCAGGCGAGCCCCCGACTCGGCCGGGCCTAGAGGCCCAGGCGAGCCCCCGACTCGGCCGGGCCTAGAGGCCCAGGCGAGCCCCCGACTCGGCCGGGAAATGGAAATTTTTGGCCTTTGTTTTCGGCTGAATTTCCATTTCGGCCGAAACCAAAAACACCATTTTCAGCCGATAATTTTCAGTGTCCGAAATTTCGGTGCATCCCTACTTAATGCCATTTACCCAATAAGAAGTGGGTGAAACAACATCCACCAAGTAAAATTCCATGAATGACTGAACAGAAAAAACAAAAGGCCGATTACACAAGGATGTGCTTTTAGCATCGCCTACAGGACCCAGTTTCAAACCAACATTTCAGGAATAAAATTAAAGGGAAGCACGGTGACAACTTAATGCAATTTGAGTGATCAGCCCAGAACATAAGATCAGACCAGATCAGGTTCCTAGATATCAGGATGCCTTTCCCACCAATGACTCTCAATGCGCCAGCACTTACAGCTATTGGATTGGCTGAAGGGTCACAGTTTCTTTTTTTGAAACCCAGAATATCCCTTCAAGGTGACTAAACATTGCTAAGCTTTTTGCTGTTTCCCTGGCATTGCATTCAATTTTTATTCTCTTCTGCCCCATTTATCAAGTTTTGCTGCTCATACAAGTAATTGTGAATTACAGGACCGGTTATATAAATATCTTGAATAAACAGTTACATACATTTCCAACCTCACGCATCAAAAAGAAAAACGTTGAAAGGACACAATAATTGAATTGTACATCCAGGGACTATTCACACAGTTAAAGGACTACTAGTGCCATAAAATGAAATGTCCTTATTGTGTTTATGTTGCTTTTTATTTCTCTTGTATGTTTAGTTAAGAAAATATTTTACTCTATGTGTCACTGGGTGCATCAATTTTGTGATCTTTTGTGTTGTAAACTGACGCACTCCAGTATCTTTACATCACTTGCTCCTTTAAGATGCCACTTTTAACTCCTTCTAAACACTAGTGCATACATTCCTCAACCATAAAATGGTTTATATCGTTTTTGGATCAGCTTTTAATTTTTTTATTGACATTACTGCACCTCCATAGAAATGTAGCAAAAAATAATTATGGCACAAATCTGACAGCAGTTTGAAAGCATTAAAAATCGGAGGAATTTAAGATCTTATATAGAGGGTACACAGACTAATGTCCTGGGTACACCTGAAATGTGGTGACTCGCAATGGTGGTCAATTCTGTTGCGAGAAAGCCCACTGAAGAAAAAATGCACATCATATAGTCATATGGAATACATCCAAATGTAAGAGGGAGTGGAGTAGTCACCTTTTTCTCCACATTTAACCTCCCTGGCGGTATTCCCGAGTGTGACTTGGGGTTAATTTTCACTACCGCGAACGGTAACCCCGAGCCACACTCGGGCTGGATGCATACTCACCTCCTCCTGGCTCCCTCTCTGTTCCCCGCAGTGTGATCGCGGGGAGCAGCTTCCTGGTAAGGCTCCCTGCGAGTCACACGATGCAGGGGACGGGACCAGCAGCAAACTTAGAAAAAATTCATAAAACACTGTAATCCAAAGTGCAATGTTTCTGAACGGCTACTAGGTGGCACTACAGGATAAGAAACAGACCATACATCGTCTCACCCTTGTTTTCAGACAGATTTGAGTGTTTTTTTGTTGTATTTTATTGATCATTTTGGATAATTATTTTTGGGATAGATATATATATATATATATATAAAGGATTTTACCTGTAAGGACTCTTGCTTGCACGGATTTCAGTGCGTGATTCCTAATTATTACAGGCTAACTATGTACAAAAACAAGTTTTCTTAAAAAATTGAGACGCTTTTAGACAGGAAATTTTGAAAAAATTAGACAGCCAGGGAGGTTAACTTTCTCATTAAGCCATTTTTCATTTGCTCCAACATTCTATTTAATTAGAAATACATTTGATATACATAATGTCAACGTTACTGTATTAAGGCCTCAGTTTTATTCAAAGCAAGTACTTAAAGGGATACTCTAGGCAACATGACCACCTAAGCTTTTTTTAGGTGGTCATGATGCCCGGAGTATGCCGCCCTCTGTCCCCCCTCCCTCCGCTCAGCCGAAAAAGCTGAAAACAGCTGAGAGAGGCGGAGGACTTTACTTCGCCCTCCCAGCTGTCAGTCAGCAGAGCGGGATCCATAGTTCCCGCTTCTGCCGACTTTTGCCGAGTAGGAGACATCATCGCGCTTTCAGCGCAATGACGTCTCCAACTCGCCGCAGTAGCTGGCGGCAGCCTGAAGATTCTCAGCAGAGGGAGCCGGGAGGAAGCCTGCCGATTAAGTAGGAATATACTACTTATACAGAGTAACAGGATATGTTTCTTATATCAATGTTAAAGAGTTACATGATCTTTATTATGTGTCATATGTGCTTCTATATCATTTCTAAAACATAACCATTAGGTTACTCTTTATATAACATCTTTATCTTCATAATTAAATTTTTAGACAATTAACGCACAGAGTAACAAGACGGTTATTTAGTGTGGTATGTGCCTTTGGATACAATTTGGTAAAAAATAACAAAACACACAATTTTTTTTGTCAGATAACAGTTTGCAGCTTTACCCGGGTAATCCTCCGAATTCAGTCAACTGTAACCTGCTGAAAACCCAAGAAAAGCGGAGTACCCAGAGGCGTTTGGATATTTTGCAGTTTGCCCGGATAAAGTCTGGTGTTTCATTGCACATCGCACTTTATCCAGCAACACAAGGGTAAGGTGCGTTTTACCCAGGTTAAACAGGAGAAAATTGGAGTACCCAGAGGCCTCTAGATATTTTGCAGATTACCCGGATAAAGTCTGAAATTAAATTTCACTTCAGACTTTTGCTATGGATGCCTGGGTAATAATCAGGATTAGACGGGTTATCCTATGATTAAGCGCACTTCAGGCTTTAACCATAACATATACACAACCAAAGGGCAGCAATCAGGTAGAAAATGCATATATCTCATAACCGTACTACTGTGTTCTATATATTTATTTTACGGTGTTCTGAATAACTTACCGAGGCTGGTACTGGTTCTTGAAATTCTATGCTCAGCTCATGACAGTAGAGATACAAGAGAAGCCGCTCACATTTCTATAAATATAAGAGAAAAGTATTATTGCTGAGAAAAAGACTTATGAGGGATAAAGAAACATTCACTTATACCCTAATTTCATATGTGTAAGGAAACAGTTTTAAATATTTTATTCTGCTTAGAATACAGCTCTTTACAAATTACTCAGTGACCACATAAAATGGGTCTGCTCAAGATTGATACACGTTGTACATGCAACATATATCAACCACTAGGGCTACGTCATGTAAGAATACAACACAAAATGAACATTCCACAGTGGCAGCAATCCGTTTTGCTAAAACAATATAGCAACTAAACAATTTGCCATGTATTTCATTCCAGGGGAAAAGGCAGAGCAAACCTAGACTCTTAGGGGCGAATGGGACTCTTAAGCCATAGATACACTGAGCGCATAGCAACAGGCAGCGCTTGTAGGCGGCGTCGCGCATCGAGACGCACTTGATGTGAACACTTTCGCGCCCCCCCCCCTCCTCACACAGCCGGCAGCACCATGCGTCGCTGAGCGGCACGATGAGAGGAGGGGAAGGCTCTGCAGCATACGGCGCATGCGCCGTGTCCTGTAGATCCCTTCCACCTACCATCGCGTCACTCCGCCGAAGGGTGGAGTTACAGAAGCCTCCTAACGCCACTCGACTGGCTGTCACAGTGGTGATTTCAAGGTCTGGTCTGAAGTCTGTATACATGTATCGGAGAGGATTAACATATACATATGAGAAGGGGGGTGGTGTGTGTGTGTGCCCGTGTCCATACATTTCAATGTTAACATAAATTGGAGAGGTTTTTAGCAAAATCCTAAATTATTTATTGGAAAGCGGTCACATGACTTTAAATAAAAGGATCGGTACTCTGTATGGGGGGGGGGGGGGTTACCTGAAAAAAGTATCGGTACTCGTGCTCAGTCGTAAAAAAAAGTGGCATCCCTAGTGAGATAATATATAAAAATCACGAGTATAGCAGTACGCAGTGATACTTTTTTTTATTGGACCAATGTTACATTTAAAAGACAAGCTTTCGAGAGGATTCCGCTCTTCAGGCCTGGACGCTATACTGAGCAATACCCTGGAATTGAACATGTTCAATTTTTCTAGGTGTTTGCTCAGTATAGCGTCCAGACCTGAAGAAGAGCGGAATCCTCTCGAAAGCTTGTCTTTTAAATGTAACGTTACTCCAATAATACGTACTGCTATACTCCTGATTTTGGGATCTGGACTAACATGGGATATAGATATATATATATATATGTGGGTGCTATATGATTAGGGTTACTTTTTTTCTATTTTTACTATTCCAATTAAATTGGCAGTAATTTATATGTATTATATTCAATATAAATTTTCTAAAATGGACTTAATGTATCGGTGCATAATGTATCAGTATGGTTGGGCGGCTGATATAATGTTGAGTTTAGACCTTGCCTATATGACATGAGCTTTGTGTAAATAAAGTTTTGGCATGTTGTACATTGTAATTTAAAGGAGGTTTTACAGTAAACTTGTTTTTCTATGAAATGGGCTTTGCTTCATTTGATGAAAACCAAACATTTCTCTAGTTTGACTGCAAAGTATTGGATTCATGTTGAGTGTGGAGAGAAGCAAATGTAGTCCAGTGTAAACAGGCTGCGAGGCGGAGTGGAGTGAAGTCAAGCCTGCAAAAGGTTTGCTTCGCTACACTGTGCACTCTTAAATTGCAAGCTCCTCTGCAGGGTCCTCTTCACACATTGTTAATTTTATTTGTTTTGCCCTACCCATTGCACAGCACTATGGAATCTGTTGGCGCGTCGTAAAAGAAACACTGAATACACTAGTAGCATTATGAAGCAGATTGTATTGGCTTACAATTCTGTGAATAGAGCTTTTAAATGCAATAGCCTTGGGTGCAGACCATTCATACACAAGGCCAGTACAACGCTGCATATTGCACACATAGGCTGCTGGTTTTCAATGTAGGAAACCAGTGGGCAAAAGAAAACCCATATACTTCTTGGACATCAGAGGAAAAAGGGCCGCATTACAAATGCAGATATATGTAAGGAAGCGAGAAACCTGTAATCTATTTTATAACATTGGAACGTATTTTAGATACATGAATAAATAGTACTAGTTTAAAAAAAATAAAATAATAATTTGACACAAAATGTAAAAAAACTTAAATAGGGGGCGTGGACGACAGCGGATGGGAGCAGATGTGCCTGGACGGAGCTCCTCGGCCTGGTACCTTCTTAGGGGTTTCTCTGGCTGATTTTCTCTGTCTTTCTCCCAGTCCTAGCTAGAGTCCCTCTGAGGTCAGCCATCGGGTGTGCACTGTCTGGAGACCGTTTGGTCCCCCTCCAGAGCAGAGACACGGGACCCGATCGCTGATTCCGGGCTGGCTCGTTTCCCTGGCGGCCATCGAGGCCTACCTCGTGGCGCAGGTGGACAATGTCACCAATGGCTGAAGACCCGGTGCAGGTTATGGAGACGGAGGGCCCACGTACCCTGGCCGATCGGGATGTCGCCACGGAGGATGGGGACACGGGGCGCTGTCCTCTTCTCCCCCCCCCCTACTGCTGTGGATTCCATGCTGATGGCTCTGGACGCCTGTTTAGCGCTGCTCTCGGAGGACGACGACAGGCTGCTTACCAGAGGCGACTGATGCCTCATGATGGCCGCAATCCAGGCAGGCCGAGATTAGGGTAACCCAAGGAGGCGTGTGCCTGCAGATGTCCCAATTCCGGAATCCACTGCAAACCTGAGGCCTCCAGAAGTCGAGGGGGCGTGCCCTGCTACAGAGGTCGTGCTGGATGAGATGCAGCTGCCGTGTTCCACGGCGCCAGAGGTGGACTCGGATCTAGATGCGGAAGCAGCGTTGGATGCGGGCGGTGGCCGGGACACCATGAAGTTCGCTGGATCAGTTACCCCAGACCTCCCTTCACTGAGTGAGGAGAAGGGGGAGGCGAGGTGGGGGCCATGCACCCGACAGGCCCAGCATGAGGCTGAATGCATTAGCAGCGACACGTGCTGAAGAGACATACCTTCCTGCGCTTTTTGCCCCTTTATTGGTTCCTGACCCAGTCTGGCCTGAGAGGTCTCTTTTCTATGCGCATTATTTGATGACTGGTTATGGCCCTACGAGGCCATTTACATTTTCACCGAGGACTGTCTGCCGCTTTTTGGCTGATGTAGAAGACACTTTTGCTGATGTTCCCCAGCTTGCTGACGTGAACCCATTTGTTATTACCCTCCCCCCACATTCTGAGTCACTTTGGATATATATTCTGAGGACATTTATTTTTTCCGGTAGTAATCTAGGAGGACTTTCCCCGTTTTTTTTTCTACCCACAAGCTGAGCTTTACAGTTTTTGAAGACCCCCCCCCCAAAAGATTTCTCTTGTTTAGCTCTTATCGCTTACTCAACCATTTATGTATTTTGGCCCTGCGTAGCCTTCTGATGTATATGTGACCTTTACTCAAAATAAAATTTTGAATAAAAAAATCATAAAATAAAGCTTTCAAGTAATTCTTAACATGGTGCAGTATAGTTTTAAGGAAAAAAGGGCACAGCCAATGTGCACGTTTCATTTACACCCATATTATCTGAAATCCGCTAAAGTGTTTGATGTGACATGAAGTCCTTTGCCTATACTGCAGATTTCAAGAAGTAAAGAACTTCTGAAAGGGTGTGGGGGAATCAGACTTCAGCATTTTGGATATGCCATCTTTAAAAGTAATTTATTGTTTGTGGGGAATCAGTGGGTGGTGATATGGTGAACCTTTCAGAAAGGACAATACAGATTAAACTTTTACTGTAAGGTATATTTCTCAGATTTTCAAACCCAGCAGGAAAATATTTCAATTCACACATCTAACGCTATACTCCAGGGAGGGGACATCTACAAATGTACCCAACAGTTCCCCAGTCCAACAAAATCATATTTTTGCGCTGAAACAATATTTACATGGACAGAACTGGCTTCAGGAGCTAGTGCAGACAGACATTTTAAATGAGTGAGCATGATTCGTCCACACCCCACACACACTTATACAGGACCTCCAACTAAAGCAGTGATGTTATTGTGGGAGAGCTCATGAGCATAGGCACTACTTATGCCACCATATAATACTTAGGAAATCATTCAATAACCAGTAGTTTGCTGAAGTTGGAAAAACTGGTGGAAAATCAACTGTATTGCAATGGCAACAAACCTTGGTTGTTTCCAAAGTTACATCCAAACAGTAACAGAAGAAGACTCACTATGAAGCTTTTCCTGCTGCTTGCAGTCGTTTTCTGTGAAATGCCGGCATAGGTTACATAGTTACATAGTTATATAGGCTGAAAAAAGACATGCGTCCATCGGGTTCAGCCTCTCCCACATAACCTACTGCTGTTGATCCAAAAGAAGGCAAAAAACCCAGTCTGAAATGCTCGCCAATATGCAACATACTGGGAAAAAATTCCTTCTTGACCCCAGAATGGCAGTCAGATTTCTCCTTGGATCAAGAAGCTTTTACCCACATATTAAATATTATAACCCTTAATATTCTGTGTCTGCAGGAAGTCATCCAGTCGCTTTTTAAAAGTCTGTACAGACTCTGACCCAACCACCTCAACAGGCAGAGAATTCCACAGCTTTATTGTTCTCACCGTAAAATAACCCTTCCTATGCTTTAAGCTAAATTTTATTTCTTCCAGTCTAAATGGATGACCCCTTGTCCTATGTATAGTCCTGTTAATGAATAGGTTATCAGACAATGGTTGATAATGGCCCTGTATATATTTATATAAGGTTATCAGATCCCCTCTAAGGCGCCTTTTCTCTAAACTAAACAGGTTTAAGCTTGTTAGTCTTTCCTCATAACTTAACCCTTCCATCCCCCTTATTAATTTAGTTGCCCGTCTCTGCACTTTTTGTAGCGATATAATATCTTTTTTTAAGACAGGTGCCCAAAATTGCACGGCATATTCAAGGTGCGGCCTGACCATTGATTTATACAGAGGCAAAATTATGTTTTCATCCCGTGAGTGAACTCCCCTTTTAATGCATGCCAGTACTTTGCTGGCCTTGGCGGCTGCTGTTTGACATTGCACATTGTTACTTAGTTTGAAGTCTATGATTATTCCCAAATCCTTCTCCTGCTTGGATTTCCCTAACTCCGTACCATTTAGGGTATAAATTGCTTGTGTGTTCTTCACTCCAAAGTGCATAACTTTGCATTTATCTAGGTTGTTGGCATTTGCGACTTCAGTTAACACTGGTGGTTATTGAATACACCCCCCCCCCCCCTAGTGTGGAGAAGCCTCTCAGCACACACATTGTAAAAATTATATGTATTAGAAAGCAAAAGACTGGATGGTTACATAGCTGGGCTTATTCTTGGAACATGTAAAAATAAATGCAAGTACAGCGACAGAGTCACCCCCATGTAACAGGGCATATGCCAACAGCACAAGCTATATTTGATGGTTTTCAGTTTTCTCAAAGAATTAGGAGCAGGAAAATCATTTCACACATACCATTTGATCCGCAGGATTTAAACCTTGTACGGTCTTCCCTTTCTTACTATGTTGAGAATTATCACAATCATATTCAAGTTCTGGCTTGTTCAAGTCTCGGCAGAACGTACAGATCCATTCACCACTAAAAAACCAGAGAGAAGAAACAGTATGTGAGTAGGAATATGAACAGAAACAATTACTTCTAAACGCTCTGAATTAAAGTTACAACAGCAGTACACAAGGGGACCTACAACCAGCCTCTTCACTTCTACAAAAAATGCTCAAATCACAGTAACATGTCATGTTGCAATATGAAAGCGGTAACTGCAGACCTGTAAAACAGATACATCAGGCCACCCCCTCTAGCATTAGTGTGCTAAAGGACCTGTTTTGTAGAATACGGAAGGTTGTTCATACGACCCAGGGAGGGGGAGGGCACTTTTAGCATCAGTGAATGCCTTGGCTTTAGCAGATTGTAAATGCAATCTCTTAGGCCAGTGTCAGATTTACGCAGTTATCACGTCCGTGTTGCCACACATTTTAACGTCCGTCGTAGCATAAAATTATGATCAAGAGACCCACACACTAAGTGCATCCGCACCGAACTGCGCACACACAACGGACACAACAAACGGACGCAAGTTAGGCAAGAACGTAAAACTGCTAACACGGATGCGCAGAGTGTGCCACTTCCACCACGTCCGCGTAGCGTTCTGTGTGAGTGATGAGACGTTAGATGCAGCGCATTTGCAACTTCCAACACCTTGACGCACAATTTGCCTTTTCAGATCCTTTTTTCATATTAATTTTGTTTCCCATATTTCCCTTTTTTTCTGCGTCCGTCATAAAAAAAACAGACCATGTGGTATCTACCGTGTCTTCCGTCAGAACGTACGTCCGTTGTGCACGCACGCACTGTGCGCTTATGACTTCGTCTGACTCTAGCCTTAAAGCACATTAGCAGTTTGAAAGTCTTTTAAAAATTGTGGAGACTGCTTATGTAATATCTGGAACACCGACAAACATACCTTGGAAAGCTAAGGAGTGTCGGTACATGACAAGTGAGGTGAAAGACTTTTGGGCACTTTTCACAACATAAAAGATCTCCTCCGTTTTGGCACACAGCACACCAGTCTTCATTTGGATCATCGTCTTTATTGGTCCCTTCACCACTTCCTCCTCCTCCTCCTCCTCCCCTCGGTGATCGATGTAACGAACTGCGGATTGGTGACTTCCCATTCACAAGGCTATTGTGGGATGACTGCTCACAGTTCCTGTTTGTATTGTTTGGCTCTGTCTTTACATGATTCTCCAGAGAGGCCAAGGCTTCCAGATCACTTTCAAGATGAAGATTGGTTGTGAGTGGAGGGGTTAGGCTGCTCTCTGGGCTGCTCAGCTAGTGGAACAAACATTTAAAACCAGTTAATACAAGTTTCAAATGCTTAGATATAAAGCAATTGCTGACAAGAATTATGACAAAATGAACCCATAACAACTCCAAACTGGCAGACTCAGAAAATACTACAAGGTGAGTATACTTTAGAGAGCAGGGGACATTCTGGTTGCTCATCAGGAAGAAACCTAGGAAAACAATTGAACCCACTTTTCTATCAACATTAAATCAGTCAAGCAAGAGCTTAATTTAATGCTTACTAAAATCATAAATTTAATGACACATGTATTGCATGGTATATTTTATGTTAATCTTCTATATGCTCTTTGCTATTAACTAAGGGGGGAGGAATAAACTGCATTTATAACCACATTTGTCAATAAGGCATGACAAGAAAGAGACCCCTTTAAATACATTTGCATAGAATATTTGTAACAGTCATATTTTTCTTACCATGCATGCGCTTCGCCGGCCGTCCTCAGCCTTCTCTTGTTTAACGGTCCCTGAGAAACTACACACTTCTTCCTCTGTTCCTGGCTCTTGCTTAACTTTCACTTGGTCAGTCTTAAAGGCAGCATGCCGATCAATCGTTCTGCCACTTGAACCGCAACTGCAAAGAAAAAAATAATAACAGCGGTCAAGATACTACACACAATTATATGTAAACAGTTGTAAAACATTTAGATTATAGGGATATATAGTTCTTCACTATATATGAATTTGCAATTTTATATACTATAAGGTATGTGAAGCATGAAAAAATAGCTGGAACAACAAATTTACAAAAAGTGTATTTCAAACAGCAAGCCTCAAATGATACCTGAAGAAGTAAATACACTGCTTTTATTTCCCCTACTCTTTAGTCTCGTGGTAAAATTATTTTTTTCACACCAAATATATCTACATTCAATGAGAAAACAAAAACCCAATACTTAACTTTGCATACTAAAAAGAAAAACCTGAAATATCACATTAACGTATGTATTCGATCCAAATGCAGTACTTCATTGAAGCACCTGTGGCAGTGATTACACCCTCAAGTTTTTTTGGGTAAGACGCAGGAAGCTTTGCATGCCAGAGGCGCGTTCAATACCTCAGCCGCTGCAAGTGCTAAGTTAGCAACTTGCCATTGAACGCCGTTCTGTTGCTCAGCGCTGCTAACTTAGCACTTGCAGCGACCCGAGGAGATGCTGCGAGTAGCTGAGTGTGACGTAGTATAGATGGCTGCCGCCATGAAGCAAGTAACAATTCCATACGGCAATGTTAATTTTGAGGTTTTTGTTCACCAAAGCACAAAATATTTATTTATTATTTACCCCATGCACATAGACATATATTACAGTTCAAATTATTATTTGTGCTGTGTGCATACAAAACGGAATTGTGCTCACTGCTTTTCTTATATCATATATACCTCAACTGTTGTCCGAGTCATACGAAAAACAATCTGAATCATTAAGAAATCGGCCATTTTACTTCGAAATTCGCATCCAAAGCGTTCAATGACACTGCTGCAGCAAACTGAATTGCTACGCTGCAGCAATTCAGCAGCTGCTGAGGTATTGAACGGGGCTCTGGATTTCAGTAGCGCAACGTGACACTCCTCACATCCTGACAAAAAAAAAGTGGTGAGGATGAGCGGGCAAACATTTTTTCCACTCACGGAGTTTCGCCAGAAGTCTGAACTTTTTTTTTTTTTTACAGCACACAAAGAGCATGCCGGAGTCACCCTCTCTGAAACCACCCACTGTAGCAAGCGGTCTCAGAGGCAGCCAATGGATATGAATCTGCACATACATGCACAACTCCGATCCATCGTTTTGTGCAGGCCATATGGAAACAAGTTGTGTAGAAGCGCAAATTGCACAGAAAAGCTTCAGGGTTCAGAAGCCCTGAGCTGAAGAGGAGCTGCTGCACTCGGCGACAGACAAAAAGGTGAGGGGGGGGGGGGGAGAGAGAATAATCACCCAAACAGATTTAAAGGCCAAAATAAGGAACTCTATTTTTCTATAGAGTATCACTTTAGCCTGATCAAACCTCTCTGGTTGTCAATCAGTCCCCATCCATCCTGACCGAACTTTTGAGGAATGACTTAAAGTCCATGCTCAGGCCATGTGATTCAAAGACATTCACAGAGTTGTCCCAGGTGATTTTGTTTCTTATGGCTGTGTGCCTAGGATAACTATTTGATGGTGAACCTGCCGCTCAGTCTGAAGTCTTGAGTATTGTGGACCAGGTTTTCATATCAGTGATCCGTCTCTGCTGCTAATAAACACCCCAAACCTTGAAGCTACCACTTCCATGCTTCATCCTTTCAATGGTATTGTGCGTTTGATGAGCAGTACATTATTTCCTCCAGACATTACTCCATGAAGACAAACAGTTCCATCTTTGCTTCATCAGACCAGAGAATCTTGTTTCCCACATTTTTTCTTTTTGCAAATTACAACGAGGCTTTCATGTGTTTTGCAGTAAAGAGAGGTTTCCATCTGGCCAGATCGGTGGAGTGTTGCTGTGATATCTATCCTTCTGCATGTTTCAGTCATCTCTCCTCACATGACATTAGGAGCTCAAACCGAGTGACCATTGGGTTCCAAAGCCATGCTCGACAGATTACTCATTTTAGCCATGCTACAAGATCTAGAAAAAGCCTTGGTTGTTCCAATCATCTTCCTTTAAAAAAAAATATGGAGAGAGATCTTGGCCACTCTCCAAGCAGTCTTCTCAAGATCTGTACCTAGACAATATCCTTTCTCCGAGATCTGCTGTCAGTACCTTTGACCTCATGGCTTTGTTTTTTTCTCCGACATACATTTACAGCAGTGAGACCTTCTAGACTGGTTTGTGCCTTTCCATACCATTTCCAATCCTTTGATTGTAATTGATCCACTAAATGGGAGGTGTGACAGAGATAGCTGGTACCATTTTGCATGACGTTAATTGTTAATATTTCTTTATATAAAATTGAGGTACGATGCTACTACATAGGCAAGCCTGATTTTTGAGGATAAAAGGGTGAATTTTTTTTATGTAGGGGCAACACAAGTTCCTTTTTGGAGCCTGAGTTGATGTGTCGAGTAGTTAGTTCAAAGATTTGACTATTCTTGGACCAAGCAATTCAGCTCCCTTTGAGGCCATGGAAGGCGTGAATGATGAAAGTAATTAAGAGACCTGGTCAAACCGTAATCTGCATGATAGGGGAAATTGCTATTTGATCTACACAGCAGGGGGTCACCAAGCTAGCCCATATTGAGGGGGTAAAAGCCAGTCGGAGCGGAACCGCCATGACCAAAAGTGCATTTCAAAAGAAGCAATTAGGTCCTTTGTAGCAAGAAACCTACCCTTTTGAGAATATAATTCAAAGTTATCATAAAAAAATGAAATAAGAAGTGAACTGAGCATGCCCACAAATTAACTGGAAGGGGGATTCTGGGAACTGGAGTGGGCAGGCTGTACCATCTATGGGCATGACACTTGAGCATAGGAATGTATAAATTCTGGGACTAAAGCCAAAGGTCAATCGAAATTGAAGAAAATACTTGCCATCTCTTACCAGAGCCTCCCTGGCAGCTGATCTCTTAGCTTGCATTGTAAGTAACTAGAATCTGCTTTTTATTTCCTTTTTATTTCTCTGCTTGTGCGTGTAATTATTAATTATAATACAGTTTTGATTCCTCTATATACGTGTGATCATATTTTTTCAGCATAATAAATATTTATTAAGATCTACCTTTGTCTGATATAAGAACCTTGTTAACTGAAGAGACTGGCTTATAATAGTTTGTTTAGCTCGGCACAACCTACTAAAAGTCAGCAGGGGTGAAGTCAGTCTTTTGGACTGGTTTTCTGATTTGGGAGGTGCATAATTAGAGTCTCAGGTCAGATCTGGTTCAGATATTAGGCTTCTTGGGTAAAAATATAATTTGCCTGTGTTGGGAGTGTTGGTAATTTAGGGAAGTGGGTGCGGGGATTGTGTGCAGCGTAGTCATTATTCTGGGTCTAGTGCAGACGGATAGTGATTTTTAACCCTGCGTCCATTTCGTCGAGTCATGCGCCCTTCTGGAGTGAAGTCGTTTACGTGACAGGAGGCTGCCCAGGTAAATTTCAATTGTCACAGCAAAAGGACTGAATACTTTGATCAATGTGATATTTCATTTTTTTCTAATAAATATGTAAAGTTCTAAAGTTTTTTTTTTTTTGTACTTGTTTGGTATGAGGTATTTATTGTAGATTGATGTGAAAAAAACTAATTTTATTCTAAGGCTGCAACATTAATATAAAAAAAAAAACAATGGGTCCAAACACTTTCTAAATTCACTTTTTAAAAAGAAAACGAACTTTTAGGTGTAACAGACAAGCATTTTGTGCACACTAACATCAGAGAAATTGACCTGAGGACCACACATATGGAACACAGATCCAGAAAGTCCGACAAGTCTGGGAAAAATATCTGACACCAATTTGATTAGAAGCCCCTCAATCTTCACCAATGAAGGTGCCTTTAAAGCAGTGTTTCCCAAACCTGTCCTCGGGACCCTCAACCAGGCCAGATTTTGTAGTTAACCTTAGGGAAATGCAGACTGAATCCTGCAATCACTGAGCAGCAAATCATATCTGGAAAAAGTGGCGAGGTAGAGGGTCCCGAGGACAGGTTTGGTAAACACTAGGGATGCACCGATACCACTTTAAGACCGAATACTGATACTTTTAAAAAGTACTCACCGATACCGAGTACCGATACTTTTCTTTATTGTCATGTGACGCTTTCCAATAAGAACGGACCATATAAAAATGCCCCCAGCTCACACATGGATATGCCCCAGCTCACGGACCATCTCCCCCCACCCCCAGGCACTCTCCGCGTTCATACTTCCCTTCCTGGGCGACGCTGGGAAAGTCTTTGCGCTTGCTGGAAGGCCCCCAGCCGCGACCACATGGGACCATGTGATCGCGGCTGGGGGGCCTTCCAACGAGCGCACGCGCGGAAACTTTCCCGGCGTCGCCCAGGAAGGTAAGTATCATCGCGGAGAGCAGCTGCAGGGCCTGCCATTCGGACAGGCCCTGCAGCTGCTCACTGTGTTTATACTTACCTTCCTGAGCAACGCCGGGAAAGTTTCTGCGCGTGCGCTCGTTGGAAGGACCCCAGCCGCGATCACATGGTCCCACGTGGTCGCGGCTGGGGGCCTTCCAACAAGCGCACGCGGAGACTTTCCCGGCGTCGCCCAGGAAGGTAAGTATAAACACAGTGAGGAGCGCAGCTGCAGGGCCTGTCCGAATGCCGATAGAGCATTCGGACAGCCGCCCCAGCCCCTCTGATGCTGGCAAGCCGGGCTCAATGCCGGCTTCCGGTATCGGGAAAAATATCGGGGGGTACTGCACGAGTACCAAGTACTCCTGCAGTACCCGGTATCGGCCCCGATACTAGTATCGGTATAACCCTAGTAAACACTGCTTTAAAAAGGGACACTACCACTTAAACTGTAACTAGATTACTTTTGCATTACAAATAAAACACATGCTGCCTTTTTGCCCTTTGCATTGTATTTAAAAAGGAGAAAAAAAAGGTTCTCTCAATTCCATTTGGTGTATTTTTCTCATGAAACATTTACCAAAAGCTTTGTTGCTCGTTTAATTTACATTACTTAACACTTTCCCGCTGCAAGGCGTACTATGCCGTCCCTAGGGCACGTGGGCCTCGAACCCACGCGGCACCCTGCTGACCTTTATGGGCAGTCTCGGCTCTGCCTAGTAGTCGTTTGTGCAGCTGGACAGCCTGAATTCAGGCTGTTCCCCTGCTGCCAATGACGTACATCACACCCAGTGACACAGTAAAAATATTTTCTTAACTAAACATACAAGAGATAAAGCACATGTAAGATATCAACAACAAAAATAAGCACAATAATAACATTTCATTTTTTGGTGGTAGTGTTCCTTTAGGACCTGCAGATAACAGTGACTACACTTTGGAAAAGGAAGAGTCTGCACTTTCTAGGAAGCTGTCGCTTATTCATATAAAGTCGGAGATTGGACTGGAATGGCAAACAAACCTGTAGCAGTTAATGTAATGTTTACCTGGGGACTGGTTTGGGACTGAAATGCAGCCCTTGTCTCCCATAGTGAATACCCTACAGGAGGCAGATTAATTAAAAAACTAAGCACTAAAACAGAACTAAGAATACCTGCCCCACTGTGGAAGGAAAGGGGGAGGGGGTGGTTATTATGTGGGGTGCAATTATGCAGCTTGTCACTTAGTGGGCTGTTTTTAGAGGGAAATAAAGCCCGCATATAAAAGACCTGGATTCTTTCATTGAATGAGTGGACACATCCCTCCCTCCTCCAACTTGCATAGTACCACAATAGTAATAAAACTTGAGATTGTTGCTTTTCTTGGTTAATGGATTTTTAGCACCAGCGTGTAGAAACCCAATTAACAGGAGGATAGTTGTCTTCCTAATGAGGACAGGCATTTTGTAATGACTAGGACCAGAACAGTGATCTAATTGCACCATGTGCGTATAAATGAAATTCAGGAAGGTGCTGGGTCTCATCTGCTGCTTAAGAATACATACACAGGGGGTGCAGGGCTTAAGACCCTCTAAGTCAGGGTTTCCCAAAGCTGTCATCAGGACCCTCCGCCTCGCCAGGTTTGCCAGATATCTAACAGCACAGGTTATAGGATTTGCTACTCAGTGATTGCAGTATTCAGTCTGTATTTCCCCAAGGTGATCTGCAAAATCTGGCCTGGTTGAGGGTCCCGAGGACAGGTTTGGGAAACACTGCTCTAAGTATTTTCTTAGCTATTCAAACAAGTGTTCCAGTGTCCAGCCGATTGTCATAACGTTACAAAATTAGACACATTACAGGATTCTAGGAATTTTAAGATCCTATATTACACACTCTCCTTCTCCAAGAGTTTTTTTACCCACCAAATTAGACTCTTGATTTAGAGGTTAACCATTTCATCCCTGTGTGCAGAGTTTATTTTTATTGTTTTGTGCTCAATCAGGTTTCCCAGGACATACTTGAAAACTGGAGAAATCTCAATGTATCCTTCCTGGTAAAATACTTTATAAATGTTTAAACATTATTTCAAGTCATGTTTTATTTTAAGTAGGGATGCACTGATACTAGTACCAGTGCAGATACTGCCATTTGCATGAGTACTTAGTACTCGTGCAAATGGCCCGACACCCCCCCCCCCCAATACCAGAAGCCAGCGCTGGGCGGCTTGCCAGTATCTGCATCTGCGGGGCTGGGAAGCTGGCCGCATGCATGAAAAGCACTCGGCCAGCGTTTCCCTCCGGCAGCCGCAATACTCACCCTCCGAAGGTCCGGTCGCACGGCTGTGATGTGTTTAAGTGGCCGCCGGGCGCATGACGCTGCCTCTCGGCTGGAGGCAGCGTCACAGAGGCGCCCGGCGGCCACATGAACACATCACAGCCGTGCGACCGGACCTTCGGAGGGTGAGTATTGCGGCCGCCGGAGGGAAACGCTGGCTGAGTGCTTTTCATGCACGCGGCCAGCTTCCCCAGGTCCGTGAGAGCTGGGGGATAGATATATATATCTCGATCTCAGGGAGGGATATATACATGTGAGCTGGGGCATTTTTATAGGAGGTCTGTTCTTATTAAAAAGCGTTCACATGACATAAAATAAAAGTATCGGTACTCGGTATCTGTGAGTACTTCAAAAAAAAGTATCGGTACTCGTACTCTGTCTTAAAAAAGTGGTATCGGTGCATCCCCGATTGTAAGGCCCAGACATATTATATATCCCTTTGTTCGGCAGACTATGCAAATTCATAATAAATCATTATAAGTATACGTCATGTCTTGCCATAATGTTATAACAAAAAATGTAAAAAAAATAAGTGAATTTCCATTAAAATGTCAATCATCTACAGCATGTAAAATTATTTTTTCACATTTTATCATCCAAACCATTGCAGTTATACATTCTATGTAGTAGGCTTGTTAAAAATTTTAGAAATGGGAACGCGTTACTGCATTTTTCTGAGAGAATACGCGATTTTGGCCAAAACTGGGAAAAAACACTGTTCACATAATTGAAAAGTTTTAACAAAAATCTGGAAAGAAAAAAAATAATTTCACACGGTCATATTTGGTATCCATGCTCTGGCTTTTCCTAGGATACTAAACATGACCACCCTCTAGCTGTCTCCGATCGGGAAATAGAGGGTTTCCAAAGGAAATCCCCAGGCAGCTAGGGGTTAATTCTCTGACATCATAGGTCAGTAGGCGGTGGGAGTCCTCGGAGGCTTGGCTGACCTTCAAGATGTCAGCCACCTCTGGGAGAAGTCTGCAATCCAGTGACAATTGGCGACGCATTGCGGACTGGCACCTAAGGGATTAAAGAGAGGCATCGATGGAATGGTCAGAGTGACTTTTCCAGCAATGCCTCTTTTCTCTCACTTCTCCCGGCTCTGCATGGGGGCGCCTGAAACAGATGTCATCGGGCTGGCGCAATGAAGTCAGTACACCAGGGAGGGGTTTAAAACCAGGGTCTGACCTCAAGAAAGTCAGACCACCTCGGGACCCCAGAGGAACAAGTATAGGGAGGGAGAGACATGAGACGTTCCCCTTACACAGCGTGCAGACCCAAGGACATCCCCCACATATTGTCCACAGCAAAAGGGTTAAAAGGCCACTACCACAAAAAAATTAAACGTCCTTTATTTTATGTTGCTAATATCTTACATGTGCTTTGTTTTTCGCATGTTTGTTTACTTAAGTATTTTACTCTATATGTGTCACTGGGTGCATCCATTTTGTGTCAAGGTTTTGTAAACTGTCCTCCCACCAGTATCTTTACATCACTTGTTCCTCGCTGTGTGGCCATAAAATGGAGTCTATGGGTCGGTCACAACTCACTTCATTTTGTTGTGTGGGATATATTCAAAGGACATCATCAGAGGTTAGATTAGAAGTCTTTTAAGCTTCCTCTATTATCTCATTCAGCTGCCAGCTCTTATCTTGAGTAGGCTGGAGAACAATACACCCCCATGCTGCCTTTTTCATTCAGTAAACTTAACTTTAAGTTTGAAGTTAAATCTATGTTGTATTTGTAGAACAGTGTATAAATATTTTGTGAATTTCTATCTACGATGATTTTGGTTCAAAAATGTTTTAGGATTTGTGTGTATTTTTTATTATTATTACTTCTGAATTAGTGGCACAAAGTTCCCCCTCTGGGATAGAAGAATTTTAGTAGTTTTAACCCCTTAGTGACCGGGCGGTTTTACACAAATCCGTCTTTTAGTGACCGCTGCTGTTTTTACGTTTCTGCGCTGTTAGTGTTTAGGTCAAATTTTCCTCTTACTCGTTTATTCAACCCACGCATATTATACACCCTTTTTCCCGCCATTAAATGGAGTTTCTAGAAATACCATTATTTCCATCATATCGAATAATTTATTATAAAAAAAAATATGAAATATGAGGAAAAAAAATGGTAAAAACACACTTTTTTGTAATTTAATCCCCAAAATCTACAACCACCCAAAACGACCCCGGCTAAATAGGTTCAAAATTTTGTCCCGAGACTAGAAATACCCAATTTTTACATGCGTTTGCTTTTTAACCCCTTCACTGCTGAGACAGTTCACCTATGTGCGCTGCGCTCATTCTGACCATTTTGTGCTATTTATTTTTAGATGACAGCCTAGGTCCTATTTAATTAAACTCCCCCCAGACAAAAAAAAACTTTTAAAAAAAAACATTTTTTTATTTTTATTTAATTTTTTATTATTTAAATTTTTTTTAATTTTTTTTTTAAAACCAAACCTGGTCATGTTTGGTATCATTTGAAAGGCCATAATCAGGCCTTTCAAATGATGGCAAATATGACCATCTAGCTGCCATGGATCGGGAGATAAAGGGATCCTTAGGATCCCCTTATCTCTACATGGCAGCTAGAGGGTTAACTGGCCCACTGACATCCTCACACATATGGTGAAGTTGTCAGTGGGTGGGGGGGACCTGGAGGCTTGGCTGACATCCAAGATGTCAGCCCCCCTCCAGGTTTGAATCGCATTTTGGCGCCAATTGGCGCCGCAACGTGATCCGGCGGCGAAACGTTAATGTTAATGCCATACACCGCTGGAAACGGGAAAGGCTCTCCCCTCTCCAGCGGTGCAAACGGCATCTCCCTAGCTTCAATGGTTGGGGAGATAGAGGGCTCCATTGAAATGCATGGGGACGCCTGCTGATGACGTCACCACGCCTGCCCATGTAAATCACATGGGCAGGCTTCCTCCCTGCCAGATCGCCGTGGGATCTGGCGAGGGAGGCGAGTATCGGGCGGGAGGGGGATTAGGCGCCGCTGACGTACCCTGTACGTCCGCGGGTCTAAGGGAGACCCGAGGACAAGACGTACAGGGTACGTCAGCGGCCCTTAAGGGGTTAAGATACACCCAATGTTTTTATGTTTGATTTTTTTTTTTAGCCCAGCTTTATTTAACCAACCATATAAAACACAAGGGGCAATATTCCAAAGATGGTGCTAACTTAAACTTTAATTTTTTTTCCAATTGACATCGAAACACTTTTATTCCAATAGGCTAGAATAAAATCAATAAAAGTTTTACAAATCTGAAAAAAGAAAAAAAAGTCAGCTAGGGGCGTTTCTTCAGCTCCCACATCCTGTATATTGTACCGGCTGGATGGAGTAGACCGAAAATCACTGCTCTATAAACATGGAGACCCAGGATTGAATACCGGCCAGAGCACCTCTCCAGTAAGTGTCCTTGGGCAAGACACCTAACGGTACATACTTGTCTCCACACAATATCGGCTGTGGAGTCCAGTGGTAATGTCTCTATCCTTCGACCATGGCGAAGTAGGTCAAAATATCATTCAGCACATCCCTCCAATACAACTTTGGAGAAGAAAGTCTCCACTTTTCGAGAAGCGGGTTCAACCTAACACCAGGTCGCTAATCTACAATCACGGAAATACAACCCGATCCTACCTCACCAACAAGTGTCCTTGTGCAAGACACCTCACAATATGGATGCGTCTACCTCACAAGATACTTGTACATCTCAAAGATTATAAATTCCCTTGGGAACAGGGTCCCCCTGAATCCGGCCATATCAACCATGTGTGATATTCTAGTGTATCAACTCCTTGCACACTGATCTTTTAAAGCGCTCCGGAATTTGTGGTGCTATATAAATAAAGGATAATACATTCCCCGCCTCCATCCAAACCTTCACATGAACTAGCACAAGCTTTGCACATAAAACCCTATGCAAGCTCAGGACAGGGGAAACGGAGAAACTGAATATTAGCTATCTCTGCAACTGAGACCAACTCATCATTGACACCCTAGCTTGCTCACACAGTCACCCATTGACACGCTCCGTTGCACGCTTTCATGGTGCACATACTGTCTCGCTGTGCCTTTTCTTGCTCCCTCTCCGCATCGTCTTACTGGTCCTCTGCTTTATCTCTCTATATCTCGGGAGCGCGCTCTCACTGCACATTTTCTTTCCTTCTCTTGCGGTGTGTGCTTATTTTGCGGTCCCTCTCTGCGTGTATTGATTTCTGTCCTTCCCGGTCTCTGCAGTAGCTCACCTCCAGCTACTGGTGAGTTACAGAAATGGAATGGCACTCAGCCCACCCTCGCCTCAGTGCAGGAGGGAGGAGGAGCAACTCTGTCGCACATGCTCAGTGCGTTTTTTTTTTTTATCTATACCTTGGAATACACATTGATTTGTTAGCTCAAACTGCTTCCTCAGGTGGGCGTGGAAAACGCCAAGAAAGAAAATCAGGTAAATATGAAAAAATATCAGATTTACTTGCTTTTTATACCTGCCGAATAACACTACAGACTCATTCAAAAGGCATTGCACATTTTTAAAGGCACACTAGCAATGCACGCATTGTCCCTTTTATCCAGAGAGGTTGTAAACTTAACAAATCCATAGACTATAATGGTTCTGGTAAGTTTACAACAGCTCTGATTAAGTTAGCACCAAATATGGAATATGGCCCAAGGGGTTTCAAAATAACTAAGAAAAATAAAAAAAAAGCGTTAAATTCTTATCTGCAAAACATCAACTAGTATTGTTCAAATAAAAGGCAACACATGAACACAGAATCCCACGTTGTTTTTTTTATATGAAGAGGTGCTTCATGCACAACCATAAAATTAACATTTGACTTATGCTGTCAAGACGACCCAAACATTTACCTTTTTTGCCTATAATACAGTGACATTTCTCCATATTTCAGCAACTGTTCAGGTTTTTATCTCAAAAAGGAGGCACGGAAAATTTTCATAAATTGGTGACTAAAGATGACTCGGGGGCAAGGGTTGAAATGGGCAAGCACTGAAGGAGTAAAGCAACACATTTTCTCAATATTGTGATGCAATGTTTGAGACATCTATTTGAAAACTAATTTAAAACAAACCATTTAGAAAAAGAACAAGCAAATAGAGAAAGTGGGTTGTGATGGCTGTGATCTTGATAAGAAATGGGAATAACATTTCAGTCTGGCTAGGAGGACAGAACTATACACACAAAATAAGCATAATGCGTACTATTTTTTTTTTAAATCTATATATAAAACTATAAAGTACATACCTGCCTCTGCTGCCCGTGCTTGACGTACTAGGTGGTCGCACTGGTGTATGTGAATTGGTCATGCCTGGAGATAAAAATACCAGTGTTAAAGTGTGCATTGCAAAGGTGCACTTTTTAAACACTTAGAAAAGGTCAACAACATCACTCCATATAAACAACTGTGGAAATATTGTGGAATAAGGTTTTGCTTTTTTAAAAGGGCCAATGCCACCAAAAATTTAAATATGCTTATCTTATGTTGCAGATAGCTTACATGCACTATTTTTTTTCTTGTTTGTCAATCAAAATATATTCCTCTGTATGTGTCACTGGATGCATCCATTTTGTGATCTTTTGTGTTGTAAAGATACTGTGGGGAAGGGGGGGGCAGTTTACATTACATCACTTGCTCCTCTGCTCCTTCCAGAATGAAGTCTATGGATGGATTACAGACTCAAATCATTGTATTTTGTGGGATGTATTCAAAGGACACCACCAGGGGCTATATTTGAAGTTTTAAGCTCCCAGTTTGATCTCATGCAGCTGCCATCTCTCATCTGTGCCTGGAGAACAGCCTCCTGCTGCTTTACCTAAACATTCTCTCTTCCACATCATTGAATAAACAAGCTCAGTAAAGAAAAGCTTTTGCAGATTTTGGTAAATGGAAAAAAATCCACAAAATAGAAAGTGGAGATAAAAAACCCCCCTAATTTTATTTAACCTTTTTTACCTTCAAATACGTCAAAAAGAACAGAAGCACGTGTTTTATAAAGTTGTTTTGTTTGTAATGCATAAACAATTACAGCGACTACTGCATTTAGTTTTCTCCTTTGTGTTACAGAGAAAGATGAGAAATGATAATTACACTGTAAAGCAGTTGGCACAGGAGTGGATAAACTAGTTCATAGGCCACAATGTGTCAAATGTCATTACGATTTCATAAAATTGTGAAATTATTGAAAAACCAGAGCGGAAACTTCCCACATTAAGACCTAGGAAGCAACAGGCATGGGGTTTGTGGAATTGTTTTTATTCAATATAAATGTATATTAAAAAATATCTCCAGTATTAACAAGAGAACATAGGCCTATACTATTAAAGGTTATGGTGGTGAACTGCTTAGCGTGCACAATTTCTTATTTTGCCATATTGTATTCACTGTGTTTTAACTAAAACGCACATATTAAAACAGGACTTGAGAAAATATTGTCAAACTGGGAACCAGTAGGAATACCAGGAACATTATGCCGTTAGTTTAATCCATAAATTTGGAAGTCAGAGGTAAATTCTAGGAAGGAAGTGCTGCCTGGTCCCTGGATTTATCGAGCTTTGTACTCAACTTGAAACTAGATTTTACTTTGTTTCAACCTATTGAACTAAACAAACTGATCCTTTTAACAAACACCGTAAAGTCTAAAAAAAAACCAAAAAACAATGAACACAAACCAGGACAGACTCCGGCAGCTCACATCAGACGGCAGCAGTGAGCTGACAACCGGCTGTCATGTCACCAAATAAAATCAGACTTCAGTACATTGACAGAGGCTGAAGATCAAGAATTCAAAACTCTTTGGGGCCTATTTTGCCCAAAATGGAATTGAAAAGTTTAAAGAAAACTGCTAATACGGTCTACCGATAGTAGTATAAGGGTTTCCATTGGTTTTTACAAATCCTTAGAGACAAATTACTAAAAACAGCTTAGATTGTAAACTCTTGACCAGGGTCCTCTTGCCTACTGTTCTATGTGTTTAACCTGTATTTATATTTGTAATTTTGCCTCCCATTGTACAGCGCCACAGAACTTGTTAGCACTTTATAAAAGCTTGTAACTGTACTAAGAAAACCAAGTGGTGGCTTACCTGATGACACTGGAGACATGGAAGAGGGTCCAGGAGATGGGTTCATAGTGCTTGTTGGTTGTGGTAGCTGATGTCCAAATGAAATGTATCTACTTAATAAATTGTCTAAACTACTGGAGCCAGCATCTTCCAGCTAGAAGAAATAAAGAAACCAGTTAGCCAGAATAGTGTATCTTCTAAAACTACTGTGATCTGTTGTCAGAAAACATTATCAAAATTTTGGCTTTTTCCCCATAACATAACCGTTAAACTACGGTGAACAATGGAATCACAGTAGTTCATACAAAAAGAGTAAACTGTGAGTATTATCCATTTACAGTTGTTCCCGGTATTTGAAACACCAGTGAATATACTTTGGAGATTTTAAAGTGGTGTTCTCAATAGATCTCCCAAAACTACGGTGAAATCAACGCTGGGCAACTTCAACGGAAAGTACAGTGAAAACAACACTAGTAAGGCAAAAGGTACAGTGGAACCCCCTATTGGAACCACACTGAAGAACTTGGCATCCACTACAGTGGAATGAACAGTGAAAAGGACAGCAAACTACGGTGGCAATTCACCATAGAGTCAAACATGGATTACGTCTGTTGCTAATCAGCTTCATAGTGACAGGTTAATTAAAACAAGTGCTAGAAAGTGGCTTCGTACCAAGAAATAGTTTTTCCCCTCCTGTAAGTGAAATTTGAGTCCTTAAACATGACTAATCAGAAGACACAATTCTATTTAATAGCATTTCAGCTCTTATTGTGTGCAGCCCATATGTAATTACTACAAAGCTGTAAATCAAGCATCAGGAGAGAGTCTTCCAGGCTGCAGGCTACATGGATTGAAAGCTCAAATACGTTGTGATTACCGTTATTATCCCTTTAAACATAGCAAGTTGAATTTTAATGCAGATGGAAACCAGACTTCCAGCAACACCTGAAAATAGTAAGAGCCACTGATCATGGGTATAATGCTTTAGCCAGTGTCTTCAATGGTAAAAGCACTGGCATGTATCATCACAGGCTTTGAACCATTTTATTTTAAAGAGCCACAACCATAAAATAATGAAATTTTCTTGCTTTATGTTGCTGATAGCTTAAATGGGCTTTCTTTTTCTCCTGCATGTATTGTTATTGCGTGTATTGTTAAGAACATATTTTACTCTAAGTGTCACTGGGCACATCCATTTTGGGATATTTTGTGTTGTAAACCCCCCCCCCCCGTATATTTACAACACTTGCTCCTTGGTCTTGCAATGGCCATAGAATGTGATCGACCAATTCACCCCATACTCAAATCATTGTAATGTAATTAAAAGGACACCACCAGGGGTAGATTTGAAATTTTAAGCTCCCGGTTTACGCTCATCCAGCTGCCAGCTCTTATCTCAGCCTGGAGAATAGCATCCTGCTGCCTCACCTAAACATTCCCTCCTCCACCTCATTAACTGTTAAATAATGTAGATTACATAAACAACAGGAAAGTAAAAGATTTGTACAGATTTTAGTAAATGCTTGCATCACGGGAAAAATCCACAAAATGGAAACCGGAAATAAAAAAAAAACATTTCATTTCTCCCTCTTTTTTTTTTACATGCAATTACTTCAAAGGAAAAACCCATCAGAATGTGTTTTATACTGTGATTTTAATTGTAATGTACAAGTAATCTGGTTACAGCTTATGTAAGTGGTAGTGTCTATTTAAGCTGAAAGCAGAATAAGTATATTACATACGGTAGTTATTTTATTAACCATCGTGTTTATCCTGCACATTAATCCAAGGCCCATGATGTAATATCCTTCATCGTTCCTCTAGACAGCCAAGAAAAGATATGTAATTATGTATCCCTCCCATACAGGTTCTGACAAGGTGTGGTGTAATGTTTACAAAAAGGGTGTGCATATAATTACCAAGAATAGTACATCAAACACTTGGTAGAGGCTAGTCGTGATCCAGTTGCATAAAGTGCGACTTTTCACAAAATCACATTTAATCCAATACATATGAACGTGTGTGGTGTTTAAGTAGCATTAGCAACGTTTAATCAAGGGCCAGGGTCTCTCCGGCAGCCTGATTCTTGCAGCCAGCAGGCTGAACAACAGACTATGTTGGTATGTTCTAGGTCTCCTAAAAATATTATATGCCAGGGGAAACAACTTGTCATTTTAACATCACACACATAAAAAAAGGCAGATTCCTTTGTTACCAAGGACAAAGAATAGGGCTAAAGAGAAAAGATTACACATACTAAACAGTTATATTCTAGAATTATGAAATAAAAACAACAGTTGCAAGCCTAACATGCAGCGTTTAATGAATACTACCTGGATGGGTGGGATGTCAGGAAGAGAGGGAAGGTTCTCAGGATTAGTTACAGATGGAATAAGCTCTATTGATGTGACTGATGGACTTGTTGGCCCACGGTTTGCATTTGCCATAGTTGCAGTAGTAGGGCTTGTTGGGTTTATTGTATTGTTGTGGATGGAGACAACTGGAAAAGGCCCAGCATGACCCGGGTTAGAATGCTGCTGGAGGAAAGGAAAAACACAGTGTTATACATCCAGGAAAGAAAAGAAGCTCAAAAGCAAAACATAAGTTTGACAATTTACAAAACAAGCTAACATTGATGCCATGCAGGGATTTCAATACAGGAACTCGGAGGCTCCTAAAGCTTTAATGTACAGGTAAGTATTGTGTATTTATACCATTTATCAACTGTAGCTGGATGACTGCAAAGGCACCTTGATATGACAAATGCTTTATATAAAGGGCAAGCTCAAAATATAACAAGGGCCATTTCCATCCCACAAATTGGCATCTTGCATCCTTAGCTATTTCTTCGCCAGCTCCATGTCCCATTTCCCCAAAATACCCAATCTCTAACCTCTATATGTTTACACCCACATAAAACATGCCCCAGTTATAAAGTATGTTGATAAAAAGCTCTGAAGTACTTAAGTATACGTTTCTGAAGATCAGTTCAACAATTTGATTACAGAAATCCCTGTACTGTATATTATGCAGAGATTAGGTTTTGGACATCTGAACTAGTGTACACAATTTTAACCAATACGATATTGGCGCTCACTAGAGAGCAAAAATATTCATGTTTCCATGAACCTGAATAACCAGCTTTGTGTACCGAGTCACACTTTGGTCTACTCTTGGGCAGCACCCATGGAATGTGTAGAATTATTCCACATAGGGCTTCTAAAGGAACAGGTTTGGAAGGATTATGAATTTTATCTGGATATGCAGACTGTGAGCAAACTATAGGACATATTTTTTGCTCTATATAAACCACCACAGAATAAGGAAAAGGGTTGAAAATATTCTAGTGCTGCAAAGTGTTGACATAGACTTGATGTAACGAATGCAAAAGGCGCTTCCACAAAGTTATTATGGAATCACAGTTTATTTAAAAAGTTCTTAAAGGAAATTTCAAGTGTTATAACTGAGAAGGTAGAATGGAGGGGCAGACAATAACACCTCCTAACTCCCTCTCCTGTTTTAACCCTTTAAACTCATTTCCAGCAGTAGGCTCCCTTGCAATGGTAGGAAGTAACACCCTGCCACTTCCTGTAAGCAGCAGCATGTCATGTAACTGGAGGGAAGCAGCCAATTCAAGGGCTTTCAGTGTCTAGTGCAGTGGTTCCCAACCTTTTCTAGACCACCACCCCCTTTGCAAGAAAAAATAAATATTCCAACTACCCCCTCCTCCAGAATAGTTATACCAAATATTGAAATAATATTTTACATTAGTAATAATCCCCCCCCTCCTCAACTCCTACCAAAGGCTCAAAGAAACGCATAACAGTAGGCAGGGATTTCATTTATTTTTATATTTACATATTTTTGCAATCCTACATCAGGTGCCATCTTTTCCTCTCCATGCCCATACACGGTGGGTTAATAGAATAGGGGCTATAATTCTCATATCCATCTAAGATTTTTGTTGTTTTTTTTTTTTCTATTGGAAAAAAAGTAATGTCCCCCTCATTAATAAATTTACTGAACAAATAACTGTTCAAATACTTGCTTGTTTGAAATACAAAAGAAAGCCTCTATCCCCCAGCCTGTGCCCATCTCTCCTCCCAGTATCCCCCCATCCTGTGCCCATCTCTCTTCCCAATAGTGTCTGCCCATCTCTCCACCCTGCACATCCCCCTAGTTTGTGCACATATCTCCTCCCAAACTATGCCCATCTGTCTCTCACTTTTCCAGTCAGTTCCAATGAATGCCAAGCACTGTTTTTCAGTCAGTGTGTGTGCGTCTCAGTGATACCAGTATGTATTGGCTGACAGAGTGATAGGAGTGTGATTGTTAACTGCAATCACTCCTATTAGTAACAGCACTGTGCATGCTGGGATCGCAGTAAATGTCAAGCGCTGTCATTCACATTCTCAGTGATCTCAGCATGTGCAGGCTGCCTGAAAATGATAGGAGTTTGATTGCTGACAGCAATCAAACTCCTATCAGTAAAAGTACTGTATATGCTGGAATTTCAGTGATATGAATGGCAAGCCAATATTAAAATACATTGGCTTGCCAATTCCCTTTCTCTCCTTGTCAGAACTGGCAAAGAATTACAAGTGTCAGAAAAAATAAGTGAAAATTAGTTTTTATTTACAACTATAGAAAGTAACCCCTTTTAGCAATTCTCTACAGCTGAGCTGCAAAATTTGTTTTACACCCTAAGGAGGTAAACTCCTCAATATGCTAACGCCCCCCTTGACTGCCTTAACGCCCCCCATTTGCTTCTGGAACTGCTACCGCCCCCATGGAAGGCTTCAGCGCCCACTGGGGGAGGGGTTACCGCCCCCGTTGGGAAACACTGGTCTAGTACGTTGATGGCCATTGGTGGGAGCTGGTTCCCATAGGTCCCGAACTCCCTCAAGCTCCACTCAGCTCCCAGGAAGGCTGAGGCAAACCTGAGACATTTCCCCCCCCCTTCCCCCAGAGGGGGGGGGGGGAGGGTTAAGGGCACTCATGCATTAAGTCACAGTTGCCATAGTGTTCCACTTAAAACGGTTTTATTTTGTGGATTATTGTCTGTTGAAAGATTACACCGACAATGTAAAAGGTCTGGCATTTGCATATTTTTGTTATTTGTTATTTTAGCCTTTACATTTCTTAAACCTGCAAATCCACATGGATGTGTAGACTTCTTTTTTTTACATCCCCTGTATATGGAGCATGGTTACAAAGAAAATTAACTGGAACAAATTCAAAGCCATAAAGAAGCCCACTGTGCCTTGACTAGGGGGAAGAGCAGATGCTAGCAAGGACCAGAACAATTGTATACAAGTGGCAAAATAAACAGATGGGTAGTCACTGCAAAGGGCAGAAAACCAGCACTGTGTCAAATTACTTTAATTCCCTGATAAGTTCCAATGCCCTTAAAAGATCAATGTGGATTTACAGGTAACTGATATAAATGGCCTAAAAAAAATAAAAAAAATTAACAGCAAGCCTTCATTGAGGTTGAATAACATAGCCAATGTTCTTGAACCCAGGACATACTTGAAAACGAGAGAAATCTGAATGTATTCGTCCAGGTAAAATACTTTGCAAATAAATATAGCAGAATATGCATTCTGACATGCTTTAGGCCGGGGTCAGACGAACACACTATGTGCGCCCGTACTGACATGCCTCTCGGCATCAGTCGCAGCAGTATTCCAACTACCCCCTCCTCCAGAATAGTTATACCAAATATTGAAATAATATTTTACATTAGTAATAATCCCCCCCCTCCTCAACTCCTACCAAAGGCTCAAAGAAACGCATAACAGTAGGCAGGGATTTCATTTATTTTTATATTTACATATTTTTGCAATCCTACATCAGGTGCCATCTTTTCCTCTCCATGCCCATACACGGTGGGTTAATAGAATAGGGGCTATAATTCTCATATCCATCTAAGATTTTTGTTGTTTTTTTTTTTTCTATTGGAAAAAAAGTAATGTCCCCCTCATTAATAAATTTACTGAACAAATAACTGTTCAAATACTTGCTTGTTTGAAATACAAAAGAAAGCCTCTATCCCCCAGCCTGTGCCCATCTCTCCTCCCAGTATTCCCCACCATCCTGTGCCCATCTCTCTTCCCAATAGTGTCTGCCCATCTCTCCACCCTGCACATCCCCCTAGTTTGTGCACATATCTCCTCCCAAACTATGCCCATCTGTCTCTCACTTTTCCAGTCAGTTCCAATGAATGCCAAGCACTGTTTTTCAGTCAGTGTGTGTGCGTCTCAGTGATACCAGTATGTATTGGCTGACAGAGTGATAGGAGTGTGATTGTTAACTGCAATCACTCCTATTAGTAACAGCACTGTGCATGCTGGGATCGCAGTAAATGTCAAGCGCTGTCATTCACATTCTCAGTGATCTCAGCATGTGCAGGCTGCCTGAAAATGATAGGAGTTTGATTGCTGACAGCAATCAAACTCCTATCAGTAAAAGTACTGTATATGCTGGAATTTCAGTGATATGAATGGCAAGCCAATATTAAAATACATTGGCTTGCCAATTCCCTTTCTCTCCTTGTCAGAACTGGCAAAGAATTACAAGTGTCAGAAAAAATAAGTGAAAATTTGTTTTTATTTACAACTATAGAAAGTAACCCCTTTTAGCAATTCTCTACAGCTGAGCTGCAAAATTTGTTTTACACCCTAAGGAGGTAAACTCCTCAATATGCTAACGCCCCCCTTGACTGCCTTAACGCCCCCCCATTTGCTTCTGGAACTGCTACCGCCCCCCATGGAAGGCTTCAGCGCCCACTGGGGGAGGGGTTACCGCCCCCGTTGGGAAACACTGGTCTAGTACGTTGATGGCCATTGGTGGGAGCTGGTTCCCATAGGTCCCGAACTCCCTCAAGCTCCACTCAGCTCCCAGGAAGGCTGAGGCAAACCTGAGACATTTCCCCCCCCTTCCCCAGAGGGGGGGGGGGGGAGGGTTAAGGGCACTCATGCATTAAGTCACAGTTGCCATAGTGTTCCACTTAAAACGGTTTTATTTTGTGGATTATTGTCTGTTGAAAGATTACACCGACAATGTAAAAGGTCTGGCATTTGCATATTTTTGTTATTTGTTATTTTAGCCTTTACATTTCTTAAACCTGCAAATCCACATGGATGTGTAGACTTCTTTTTTTTACATCCCCTGTATATGGAGCATGGTTACAAAGAAAATTAACTGGAACAAATTCAAAGCCATAAAGAAGCCCACTGTGCCTTGACTAGGGGGAAGAGCAGATGCTAGCAAGGACCAGAACAATTGTATACAAGTGGCAAAATAAACAGATGGGTAGTCACTGCAAAGGGCAGAAAACCAGCACTGTGTCAAATTACTTTAATTCCCTGATAAGTTCCAATGCCCTTAAAAGATCAATGTGGATTTACAGGTAACTGATATAAATGGCCTAAAAAAAATAAAAAAAATTAACAGCAAGCCTTCATTGAGGTTGAATAACATAGCCAATGTTCTTGAACCCAGGACATACTTGAAAACGAGAGAAATCTGAATGTATTCGTCCAGGTAAAATACTTTGCAAATAAATATAGCAGAATATGCATTCTGACATGCTTTAGGCCGGGGTCAGACGAACACACTATGTGCGCCCGTACTGACATGCCTCTCGGCATCAGTCGCAGCGTTGTGACGCTTCAACGGAGCCGGCCACACGCTGTAGCATGCGCATGAATTGCACGCGCTACTGCGGGTGTGCTGCAAACATTCTGAAAGCCTACCCGTCTAAACGCTACGACACGCATTCGACAGGGCTGCAAAGCATGATCCTCCATTAGGTTTACCATCTAAAACCTAGGGTTCTATAAAATGCTTATGCAGCAAGTCCTGCCATCCAACAATTCCTAATCAGATTTCTGCAAATCTCTTTTTGGGATCTCGAGTTGCTGGTTTTCTACAAAAAGCAATACAGGAGAACCAGGTAAGAAATCTTGGTGCCCTTTACTGAACCTCAGGATGGGACGCCCTTTGCACTACCTCAACCTTTAATAGCTTGCTTTTCTCCTCCTCCAAAACACAAAAAGTATATATGACAGAATACCACAGCAATAAACCTGACAGGAATGTGTGATGTGTATGAGCGTATCAAAGAGATTGATAGCAATAAAACACAAAGATTAAAGTGAACCTGTTATGGGCAAAACAAGTTTTCCCATTTGACAGGAATCTCCCACTTTACTAGATCAGCTTTTTTGGTGTAGAAATTATAACTGAAAAGAGGAAGACTGTCCTTTTTCAAAAATCTCCATTTTTCCAGTTATATATTAGAGGAAAAAAATAGTTATATGATGCCCTTTCAAATGAGCAAACATTTTTTGCCCATACCAGGTTCACTTTAAAATTAATATATTTCAATAATTACAACAAAAATCTTTAAAAAAACAAATCTAGTAACACGTACATGCTTCCTTTCACGTGCTCATCTTTTTGTGCAGGGGGTTAATTCTGTGGAGGCCCAGTGGGAGATATCCCTGATGGGATAAACCTACTGCTTCCCTGGCTCTCACACCGCAGAGTAAGGGTCCTACGGGGCAATACACCCATTGTTCCGGTCATCTGCTGCCATTTCCAACACATAACAACATGCAGCAATGCCTGTCAAGTCCAACACACTTGTAAAACTAAGGTCTTAAGAAAATTCCCAGTGATTGCTGTCCCATTTAGTGGAAGAATCAGTACAGAAGAAGTGTATCACCCTTCCAGGACCTCACTGTTCCATCCCAGAGCTAGCCGGGGCTTTGATACATCAGTGAGTAGCCGGTGCTCTGTGCTTTGACAGAAGTGCCGGCATAGTGTGGGAGAAATGCTATGCGATCTGCACTCACTGAAAGCACAGGTCACATAGCACTCCTAGCGCCACCAGATCACCAGGGACAGATGAGGAAAGGGGGACATCAGTATGGCTGCAGGGCCCGGCAGCTGTTCTGACAGGATGTGGCTAGCTAGGCCCTGAGTGTGCCATGATCAGGTAAGGACCCTGCCAACAGCGGGCCCCCCCTGCTGGGAGAGAAGAGAGGGTGAAGCGCCCACCGGAAAGGCGTCTATCCCACTCGCTGAATGCTGTGTGTGGGGTTCTCTAATACCCGAGTAACAATTGAATGAACAAAAATACAACACAGCGCTTAAAGACCAAAAGTCCAGAAAAGACAGTGGGGTAGACACCCAGTATGTCCATAAGCAGAAGTTGCTGACTTTAGGGATGAATCTTCTCAATAATGTGGATGCGGTATGCACTGTAGGGAGGAAACACAAAAAGGAGGGACCAAAATTGCGCAGTATCAGCACTCAGAATGAAAGTAGTACGTATAGATAATAAACTCACATTCTATAGAGCCTACGACCGGCTCTTAGAATCAGGCGGGCTGGGACTTTATTTCAGGTGCCCATATAACCTTCGAGCGACTTTTCCAGAAATCTCCAAAGATAGGAACACTGTGGGAGAAATGGGCAAAAAACCAAAAAGGCACCTCCTAGTGCAATAAATCAAGGGCAGCTTAATATATTAGGAAAGAATTTGCCAAATTCAAACTCACACACTTGATTGAGCCTCTATTGGCTCCGTCACAATGCGCATAGGGAATCGTAAGGTGTTCCCCAACTTCTTTACAAGAGTTATGGAGGCAGACAGCAGTTAGAGTTGTTCAAAAAATTAAAAACATTTATTAGTTTTAAAATAGATATATTATATCTACCAGACCAAAGACCAGGACGCGTTTCGCCTATACAGGCTTCCTCAGCTGGTAATCATATGTCTGCTCTTGCTGCTGCCTTTTTATACAATACACATTCAATTAACAATGTAAAAAATCAATTACTCAGAATTAATATACTTTGAAACAGGTGTGGCTAAGTGGTTCCCGCCATCTTGCGCATGTCTGGAGGGGCTGCGTGTCACCCCGAAACGCGGAAGTGCTAAATAGGCACAAATAGAAAGAGATTTTTTACCCATGTGAAAATGTAATGCGCCCGCCATTTTGCGCATGCGCAGTCATCCTGCGTTTCAAACTGAGACGCAGGATCTCCAAATCACGCGCTACTTGGAATATAGCTTCGGAAATTACTCCCACTCGTCAAAAAGGGAAGAGAGAGGGACACACCGCCCGACAGTTGCTACAGAGATGGGGGGAACCCCTTAATCGGATACGGAATAGATATAACAGTACAAAACATCACGAACATTGCGTTATTATAAAAGAGAGGATCATCATTAACATGATGTATCGATTAGACACCATATGTAGCGCTATACTGAACAATGTCATACAGGCCACTGGCTGATTAGGTGTATAAACATCTATATATATTAAATAGACTAGTGGCTTGATAATATTAATCAATATACGATATAATCCACCATGGTGGTTCACTTTAATAGGTCCATATATTATTTAGATTGTTTTCTTCCCCTCCTTCTTGATATTATTTAGTATATTGATGGACATCACCAGATTGCACCATAGCACTTTAATCCTAGGCTACCTTCAATACATATATCGGCATTTGAAGTGATAGTATACGATTTTAGTCAGCATTCAATACATGCTATTTATATACATATTGGATTGCTGTGGTTTAAAGGGTCCAGGGACCTTAGGCCACATGAGGGCGCTTAGACCTTCTTCTTTTAGTCATGAGCCCTTTAAGCACATGTAACGCATTTGTCTGCACATGTAATGCATCTGTCTGCACATGGACTGAAGCACTCACAATGCACTTTATTGATTATGTATAAGATATCTCAATATTACACTGAGTTTTCACGTCACTGTCTAGATACAAATGCCCTATTATAGATCTTAATTATCATTGAATACACTTCTATTTAGAGAACACATATATTAGACTATAGGTAATTTTTAGTCACGTCACTTTAAATATACGTGAGTTATGGGCTATCATTTTTTATTTGTATAATGAAGCACTTATCTTACATTCGTTATAGTTGAATTTCTAAAATTGAATGCACCACTTAGAACTCACGAAATTTACAATTATGCATTATTTATACATATGTCAATTAATATGCATATTGTTCTAATTTCTTATTTTTAATAATGCCAATATTAATTTATATATTGTCTTTGCTATTTTATTTGAGGAAATTGGATTTTGTATATACAGTCTATTTAATATATATAGATGTTTATACACCTAATCAGCCAGTGGCCTGTATGACATTGTTCAGTATAGCGCTACATATGGTGTCTAATCGATACATCATGTTAATGATGATCCTCTCTTTATAATAACGCAATGTTCGTGATGTTTTGTACTGTTATATCTATTCCGTATCCGATTAAGGGTTCCCCCCATCTCTGTAGCAACTGTCGGGCGTGTGTCCCCCTCTCTCTTCCTTTTTTTGACGAGTGGGAGTAATTTCCGAAGCTATATTCCAAGTAGCGCGGTGATTTGGAGATCCTGCGTCTCAGTTTGAAACGCAGGATGACTGCGCATGCGCAAAATGGCGGGCGCATTACATTTTCACATGGGTAAAAAATCTCTTTCTATTTGTGCCTATTTAGCACTTCCGCGTTTCGGGGTGACACGCAGCCCCTCCAGACATGCGCAAGATGGCGGGAACCACTTAGCCACACCTGTTTCAAAGTATAATATAATTCTGAGTAATTGATTTTTTACATTGTTAATTGAATGTGCATTGTATAAAAAGGCAGCAGCAAGAGCAGACATATGATTACCAGCTGAGGAAGCCTGTATAGGCGAAACGCGTCCTTGTCTTTGGTCTGGTAGATATAATATATCTATTTTAAAACTAATAAATGTTTTTAATTTTTTGAACAACTCTAACTGCTGTCTGCCTCCATAACTCTTGTAAAGAAGGTTTGGGGAACCCTTACGATTCCCTATGCGCATTGTGACGGAGCCAATAGAGGCTCAATCAAGTGTGAGTTTGAATTTGGCAAATTCTTTCCTAATATATTAAGCTGCCCTTGATATATTGCACTAGGAGGTGCCTTTTTGGTTTTTTGCCCATTCTCCCACAGTTTTCCTATCTTTGGAGATTTCTGGAAAAGTCGCTCGAAGGTTATATGGGCACCTGAAATAAAGTCCCAGCCCGCCTGATTCCTAAGAGCCGGTCGTAGGCTCTATAGAATGTGAGTTTATTATCTATACGTACTACTTTCATTCTGAGTGCTGGATACTGCGCAATTTTGGTCCCTCCTTTTTGTGTTTCCTCCCTACAGTGCATACCGCATCCACATTATTGAGAAGATTCATCCCTAAAGTCAGCAACTTCTGCTTATGGACATACTGGGTGTCTACCCCACTGTCTTTTCTGGACTTTGGTCTTTTTAAGCGCTGTGTTGTATTTTTGTTCCCCCCTGCTGGGAGGCTACTGAACACATCATGGGCTGTAATGCCCTGGTGGTGGCCCGGCAGACAACATTATAGTAATTTTACAAACTGTATGTAGCAATTTGTTAAGTACATTAACAATTGTGTCTAGATTCAGTGTAACATGAAAATTTGAGCAGCTACCCACTATTTAAAACTTGTAAGAAAAATATATGATTATTACATAGCATTAAAAAGAGTGATCAACGGTGTGTTTCCAACTGACCTGCCTGTCCCATTGAATGATAGGACCCTATGCGGCTTGACAATCTACCACAGCGCAGTGGTTAAAAACTATTGTTCTAAGGAGTGCCGCACTAATTTGTGCTGTAACAACATAACATTGTGTGTAACGGATAGTGGCACAGCAGGGAATTAAAAGGAGCAAAGAGGAGATGCATATACACGGTGTCTGTAATTACAGGTTTAATTATGCTGGAATAGCTGGTATTAATTTAGCTTTACATTTAAAGAAAAGGGGGAAGTTCCAAGCTCTCTAGTCAGGTTAGAGCAAATATACAGAAATATATTACTTGTCTTTGGAGATGAGGCTGCATCATGGAGTACTGAGGTCCATTGTGACGTGTGATGCCTGGCATACGGACAGCGTTCTGTGCGGCGTTCTGTGCCATCCTCATCTGATGTGCTTGGAAGGGTAAACAGTTCATATTATTCCTTTGCATTGCCTGCATGCTTATTAACCTTGGCGGCTGCAAGAAAGAGAAACGTCAGCGTTATTACATTGTGAAAACATCCATCCAAAAACTAAATAAAGGAAACAAAAAACGGGAGGGTCTGCAGAAGATTTATTCTTTCAACTGATAATGTATTTTTCTCAATTGTACGTTAACAAGATAATAAACCCAATACCTGATCTCCTGGATCAGTTATAAATTTTCTTTACTGCCAAGGTTTGGTGGGCTCAAAAAAGGTTTAAAGAGTGAAAGAAAACATTTTGTGTGAAATCTCAGTTTTTCAACGAAAAAAGGATGCTCGGGATCTAATCAAGAGACTCCATGATTGCCCCATAAATATGTGGTAAGCGAGACATCAAAGGGGTCATACGAATATGAAAAAAACGATATACAGTTTTGTTTTTGACACGTGAGTAATCTACCCTCTATTTTAGGGAAATAGGGCTGGTCTCACGTTACTTGCCTGTTGATGCATCACTTGAGGTACAGATTGCCTCTGGTGCTGCACGGGTGGCTGTGCCATCCTCATCTGTTGGAGCTGCTGGTGTTTCTGGGCGTACACTTGCTGCTGCTGTTGCTGCATGTGCTGGAGTCGAAGTTGTGCTAAATTAATCTGTGCGGGAGCCTTGCTCACATGGTTAGTTCCCTGAGGAACCTGACCAACCACGACATTGGGAGTATAACCAGTCGGCGGCTTATTTTCCACAACCAGGTTACCTGGGAAAAGAAAAATAAGCACAAATATATTTACAGTGAGATCCTTAAATGTATGTTCCCATGACAAAGATAAAAATGACAGCCTTACCAGAAAAGTATGCAGGGTAACCTAGGCCAACCCTATTTTGTGTCTCTGACAGAAAGGTCTCCAGTTTAACACTTTACTACATAATCAATGTAGACTTTCAAGAAGAAAACAAAACAAACATACGTCACGTCTGAAATATCTATGAAGTTTAGGAGCCACTTTATGGCAGTAATGGCAAGCTCTGTTGGAAACAATACTACTAAAGGTAAGGTCGAGGATGAGGGAGGTTAGGGTTGAGGTTAAGGGGTATGTAGCATGGGTGGGCAATGTTCATTTCAAGTATTTATGCAGTGGGTACAAAACAGTTAATTTATTCTGGTTGGGTACATGGTCTAGAGCAGTGTTTCCCAAACCTATCCTCGGGACCCTCAACCAGGCCAGATATTGCAGATCACCTGGGGGAAAAACAGACGGAATTCTGCAATCACTGAGGGTCAAATCATATCACCTGTGCTGTGCTTCAGATATTTGTCAAACCTGGCGAGGTGGAGAGTCCTGAGGACAGATTTGGGAAACACTCGTCTAGAGCTTGCACCACAACCAGGATCTTTATTTTTTTCTTTGATTTGTCATGTAACGCTATGCCTAAATAATTGGCATGCACCAAGTATATCATTATGAAAGACTGAACGAGCCATGCCAGGTAAAAGTGGCATTTAGATTATCTCAACGTCTTTTCAGATATAGAAAGTTTATCATTCACACTTCCCCATGCAGGCATGTTCCTCAGCCCGGTGTTGCTTTGTCAAATTGTCAGGTGCGAAACAGATTAAATGTCGCAACAATACTTCCTTATAGCAGATTTGAACCAGGGAACCTACAATTAGTTTGGAAGGGAAGTAAGCCATTGAATTTCTGTGAGACTGAGGATACATCCACTGCTGTGTCTCTAAACTAGGAAGTGTCTGGGCTTTCAGCTACTCTTCAGTAAAAAAAAAAAAAAAATGAAAGAAGGTGTGCCTTTACTTATTGATGTCCTTCAGGTTAACCCTTTCACTCCGCGGGGACTGCTATGGCCTCCCCTACACCAGGAGAGCCTAAATTCCATGGGCCAGCATAACACGCCCCACCTGCAATGACGTGATCAGAGAATGCACAATGAAAGCTGGCTGACGGTCGGCCTCAGCACCGGCAGGGCGTGTTTACACCCCCCCCCCAGAAGGTAAGGTACCGCCTTAAGGGAGTAGTGTTTACGCAGAGTTTGAGGACAAACCTTAAGGAATTGCAATAGTGAGAAAGCACAATAGAATAAAAATGCATAAAAATACGTAACTATGAAAAATGGACACAACTGGCACTAGTAACCCATTTAAACACAAATTATTTATAAACGTGCAGGAACTGCACTGGTAATGTCCAGGGTAACAAACATACTGGATGTAGAGTTCAATAATACAATGACGGTCTTGAAATCACCTTTTCAGCAAAGTTTAGGGGACACTGCTACACGCATAAACTGCAACTAGACAACCTTCATTTTGGACTCTCTGGATTTAAGACTTTTCCACCCCCCTGCTGCCTTCCTCTATTGCTGACATTTTCCGCCGCTCTCTAGCAGAGAACCCCCCCCCATTCCCTTTTCCCTCTGACTTTCATCTAATTGTTTTATTTTTAGTTTTTTTTTTTTTTTTTTATTTTCTGTACTACGGTTTTGCCTGCCGAATTATTGGGCTTCATATTGTTTGATAGAACACCAGGTCTTCCTACCCCCCCCTTTTTTTTTTTTTTACACCCTCCTGGGATCCTTTGGACCCCTCTCGCTCCCGATTGGTAAGTTGCATTAAAGAGAGAAACATCACTGGAAAGGTCACAGTCTGACCTTTCCAGTGATGCCTCTCTAACTCCTTAGGTTACAATCCGCAATCCGGCACCAATCAGTTCAAGAGACACAAGTCAAAGAGAGAAACAGTATGAAGGTTGTGAAACCATAGGCTCGCCCAAAATTGCATCATCTACCATTCACCAGTCACATAACACAAGGTCAGGAGTGAACTTTACTACACCGAATTGGTTAAGCAAAAACCCATCATATACCACACCGTAAAAAGAAACTTTATGGACACGATTAACAGATTTGAGAGAAATGTTCTCTTCCTCTCCAAAGAAGAATGGATGTCTTCAGAGTTCCTTTCTCCCCAGAATACTTTAAATTCTAAATCAGAGTTACCAATGAGAGACATGGTATGCTAAAAATGTAAACATGCCCTAAAGCACAATTTCAATACACTGCATTTTATACATTTTCGCCATTGGGTGTCTCCATGTAAAAATGCTAACTCACTTGGGTGGGCTTATCTTGAGTGATTACACCCAAAGATATAGGACTATTTGTGAAAACACCCATTACCTTGTTTTTTGCACAGGCAAGCCATGTTTTAATTTATGCAAACATCTATTTTAACCCTTTCATACACTGGATGGCTCAATTATACTGTTCACCTTTATTCTGGCTTTCACTTGACCAACTAATGTTTTAACCAGTGACTCCTCTCATGGATCTGTCCATATTGGCAAGTATGAACAAAGACAAGTTTTGCCGAGGCAGCTTAGAAAAGCACACCCTTCTATGTCTATACTTTAGGGTACATTTGGAGAAGGATCCATTGTTACGGCACCCCTCTCTGTATGTTGATGGTCCTCCGTATTCCCTTTTTCTCAGTTTCCATATTTAGGTCAGCTTACAGAAAGCAGCATCATGTTATGCCATGGCCAGTACAGTGGGAGTTTGGCTAATTAATACCTTCTCTGTTGAGCTATTTATCAGCCACTGGCAGTCTCTAAACAGTAATTTCAGCCATCTGAGATATAAGTTTTATTTTTTTGAGAAGACCCTCTTTTAGAAAATAACTTGTTTGATAAATTTTTGAAATTTTAAAGAAAAAAAAAGGCAAGCTAATATAGGCCAAAGTGAAATGTTGGTTTATGTTTACTTGTATTACATTCTAAAGAAGCAGCATAGAAGTCATTGTTCACTAAAGGTTTACTACAGTTTGATTCTACAATTAGCACCACTTTACAGCATCAGGAGAAAAAAAAATATTCTATGACTGTTTTTGAAAAAAATATTTGTATTTTGAAACTAAAAAAATGTGTCATTTTACCTTCGCATGCCTTATTTCAGATAAAAAAAGGATGCGAGGATAAAATGTCAGATATAAAAACATTGAGTGTGTTGTAAAACTACAAAACAAATCTAATATCCCAGAAGGGCGACGTGCCATTTTGCTCTTGCATGGGAGCACATATGCCTGTCTAAAGTAACTCCGAAGCATAATTATCAGAAAAAAAATACAGATCACAAAACTACATGCACCACTCTCTCCCTAGATAGAATGCCGTTCCTCTGCGTTCCCCCTACACTAGACACCTGATTTATACATATAATGATATATAATGAATCTGCTAGTTTGCTGAAAAAAAAAAAAAAATGATATAATTTGTCTGGGTCCTACAATAAAACATGACTTTACATGAGCACAAAACTGTCAAAATGAGCTCAGCACACAGAGGTGAAATGGCTCAGCAGCGAAGGGGTTAAAAAGAGAACCTCTACGAAAAGGTGAGAGTCTGCCGCAACGATAAGTCACATATTAATAAGGGAAGCAACATTGATTTTATAGTATTGAAAATATACCTGTGGGAAGAGTAAATCAACCGTTTATCTGGTGCTTCACAGCGTAGAAACTCAGCCTCTGTCTTCCACACAGAATTACTTACGGAGACAACACTTCAAAATGAAAAATACCCTTAAAATGAGGGGTTACTTGAGCCCCCCCCAAGCAGATCACCATAAAAAGGGTGAATGCCTGTCCCTCCAATTTGTAGACAATTTATTTATTTATTTATAAAGGATTTTACCAGGAAGGATACATTGAGATTTCTCTCGTTTTCAAGTATGTCCTGGGTTCAAGAACATTGAATTGGTACAAAAATACAAAGTTACAGTAATAACGATAACTTTGGATTTATGCATTTGTCTTGTGGGGGGGGGGGGGTTGATGACTTTTGGCAATCCTATCCAACGCAACCCCTTAATCTTTTTGGTACCCATTTTGGAATGAGGAATCACACTCAGTGGGACCTGTCAAGAGATCACAGAAAGAACATGGATACTCTTAAAAGGACCATGTGCGGACTGCGTATAACTCAAATTCAGTTCGGTGGGTATCCCCTCCGCAGCCCCCCATAATAACATAGTAGGCATGTAAACCTTTATTATTAGAAAATATATATTTTTTATGAAGAGCAGGAATAAATATCTAAAGGAGTAATACAGGATGAGGATGCACCTCTGTCCACCCACTCAACCCCCCCCCCCCCATTTTAAACCCCTACTGGCCTACTGGAACCTGATCGCAAAGGTCGAGTCCATCTGCTCCTGTGAAACCGCAACTCTGCCTCCAGAGCGGTGGGCTGCAGTTTATGCTACGTGGCTCCACTGGAGCACTTTCCTGCCCTCTTTTTCAAGCTGGCTGGAAACATCCTGCCCTCCATGAGAGACCTACAGAGCCCACCTTCCTGTTCACCTTGTGCCCGGGGCTCCCGAAGAGATGGGATCTACAGCTAAAACTGAATGCGCCCCCCCACCTCTAGCCTCGTTAAGAGTGATGTAAGTCTATCAGGGTTATTCAGAGAGCGTGAAAAGCAGGAGAATGACTGGAGAATAACTGGAGAATGAAAAATTCTAGGTCAAAATAGCCAAACCAGAAAAATTCTCCCTTTCATCTCACTTTCCAAATCGGCTATTTTGACCTAGAATTTTTCATTCTCCAGTTATTCTCCAGTCATTCTCCTACTTTTCACGCTCTCTGAATAACCCTGTAAATGTCCTGGCGGGGGTAAATGTTTTCCCGGACACTTCTTTCCCACTGCCCCCAGAACATAGTCCTCACTCCTGCATGACCCCCCCTTTTTTCTTTTCTCCTCTCTCCTCTTCCCTCGTTTTTGAGTCTCCTGCGCCCTACCTACCCTTCTTCCCCCTTCTTTCCTGATCTATTACCATCTCCTTTCATTCCTTTACTTTCTCTTCTCTCTCTGTACCTACAATCGGTAGCTGGTATTTTTCTGATCATCCGCTTAACCATGTGATGTTTAATCGTTACAATCTGTTCAACTTTGCTGTTCGCATTGACATTACTGCTCCTACTTATGTTCACGATGTCTGCCACTTTCTGATTATAAAAAAAAAAAATTGGAAAAAGTTTATTATAAGGCAGTGGTGAGATACAAATGTGTACATTTGTATCTCACCACTGCCTTATAATAAACTTTTTGATTATAAAAAAAAAAAAAAAAAAATTGAAAAAGTGCCACAAACACAAGCAGGATGGTTTTGTTGGTTAAGGGTGCTTGAGAGAAGTGGAAAAAAAGGGGATGCTTGGTTAGACAGATGTCACCTAAACTATTGTATACTCAGCACTGGGAACTTGATCTAGAACAATGAGACAGAATAGAATCAAAAGAAAACATGTGGGCACATGTAAAAAATAAATTAAAAAAATAAAGATAGAAAAGTGACCCAGGACCAGAGTTCACAACTAAACGAACATGCTGGCCATCACGGCAGGTAGCAGCCAACAGGGAGTGCTCTCTAAAATCACTAAGATGTGTTAAAAAAGTTAACACACTAATCCATAAATTCTTGAAAAAGCTCACATACTAACGACCATATTCTCACTCGAGCTGCCATTACCACTTTCAGTATTTAACTCCTTATTTATTTAACGCCATTTCACCAGTGTTCTTAACTCCTTTTGACTGTTATGTGCTCATGTATAAACACGATTTGATGTTTTATTATATATCCTTATTCTCAGCAGATTGACAATATATCATTATGTGCAAACATCACACTATAACAATTTTTTTTTTTTTTAAATTTCCAATCAGATTTCAATCATTTACAGCTTGTAAAATGACACCCCCCCCCACACATATTTTTAGCATACAAACCTTTGTGGCTATATATTCTATGTGGCACTCTTGTGTAGTTTTTTTAAAAAAAATGGAAACCTGTTACTGCATTTTTCTGAGAAAAAATGCAATTTTAACTAGAACTTAAAAATATTCACTTGTTTTGGGGAATTGTGTTTTGTGAATAATATGACTGTATAAAACAATGAACCTGCTTCCCAGCATGGGAAAGGAGGTGGTGAATAATGGCAGTGGTATTGCACATTTTATACGTGACAAAAATTGACAGTGCCAGTGCACGCTACAGCGGACGCGGTGAAAGCCTCCCCATTGAAACACTACAAAGCGTGTTCGACGGGTCTACAAAACACGATCCTCCATAGGAGGATCGAGCTTTGTAGAGCTGAGCGCACCAACTGCACTCAGCGAGATGGCCACACGGGCGTCAGAGTGGAAGGAACAGACACTCTCACAGACATTCCTTCCGCTCTGAAAAACACTTGTGAGACACTGGCCTCAGGAGTGCCAAGCAGAGAGGACCGAAAGAGCGGAGAAAGTCTTAAATAAAATTTCAGTGAGCACATACACAGCTTAGTTTTTAATGAGTCTATTCTTTGCTAACACAAATTAATCCACATTACTAACATGTGTAACTCAAACACTTACCTAAATTCACTACATTCTTTGCCCAAAAGGTTGGGTCACAATGAAATCTTACTGCTCCATTTGCTGCAGGGACAGGATCGCAGCGCGCTTTTAGGATATGACGCAACTGAAAAGTGATCTGTGGTGGGGAAAAAAACAAAAGTTACACATTCTACTTGAAAACAATGAAAAGAACTATACAGAACAAAAATATGAGCTATATATAATATACACACAAAATTGGCTCCATCAAGAATTCTGCTACATACGTTCTCATTCCTGAAGTGAAAATGCTGGATCGAGGCAGATTGAGAACGGATTACACCAAGCAATAGGTGTACAAATTTGCCATAGCATTTACCAACAAATTGGCTCATTATCCGGTTAATCCAGGTTTTCAAATGTTTATAACATAACTACTTCTATACTACTAGAAACAAACCAAAAGCTAAGCTGCAAATTACCACTTTCTACCATACAGCAGTGTCTCACCACATCCTGATCATCTTATTGAATTCACCATCAGCTGCAGGGCCTACTATCCATCATTATCCATCCCTTCAAGTATCCATCCTTCTCAAAGTCACTTCACTCGGTTATTATGAGGTGACAGATGTGAACCAATTTATGGCTCAGTGGCTTGTTGTGAAACCTCACATCTCTGCCAAGAGCTGGTCTTCTTTGGCAAATCTTATGAAGTGTCTAAGGCTATACAAAAACTAAAGAAAATTATAAAACCGCAATTTAAAGAAAAGAAATTGCCAAAAACAGGGGTTCTGTATTCCTATATACCAACTCAAGAAACATTAACATTTATGGCTGGGACAGCACCTTTTTTAGCTACCTTTAGCAGGACGAAAAGCCCGAGCAGACCTGGTAAGACATGCTTTGTTCTCCCTTGCCCTGCAGAGCTCAGATAACATCTCAGCATGGATGAGGTCTCCCCTCCCACATTGACATCACCAGCCCTCCTCCCCATCTGCAAGTTTTACGAATCGGGACAAGTAGTTTGTCACTATGTCCGTTAGACAAGTATATTTTTATTAAATTTCCACAACCCTGCCTAGAAGATTGTGCTTTAGTGAAGATCCTGGGAAAGGTAGACGTAAAAGGAGTGCAGTCACTATTCTTAAATTATATCTGAAATTCCTGACATAACAGGCTGGCAATGACCACTAATCCGATGAATTACAGGGGAATGACAGAGCTCAGCAGACCACTGCAGTGTCCTGTTTGATCAATGGTGGCAATGACCCAAAGCACAAAGACAGCCCCTACTCGTGAGTTTTAACAAATACAAAAATACTGCCGTAAACAGCCATTTCGGACCGAGTCAATAGTAATCAGTAAAGATCGAGATTTTTAATCAGTCACTCCTTGTTTTTGTTGCTCCAGAAGGCTGTAGGTGGTGTGGGATGCAGACACAGACACGGTTTGCTCATTGGTCTCTCAGAAGCACCTTTATGTAAAATGCAAGTTCAGGTGGAGCGCAACCCATCTAGTTTTTTTTTACCTATAGTCTGAGCAGACGTGTATATCGGAATATAAATTTCAGACAAAATTTGGAAATTACTTTGGATCAGATATCGTACCAAGTGTGGCGCTGCATTTCAAAGCAGCAGACAATATTTGTGAAAAATACTGCAGCATGTATAATGCAGAGTAAAACTTCGATAAAAATGACTGGATAAAAAGCTAGAACACATCAATAAACCAATGAAACTGCAAAGCAGAAAGGCAATGTGACATCTATACAGATATAGAAGAGGCAATCTTTGCTTAGTTAAATGTATGGGACAGATAAAGCTGTAACCTGGTTATCGTGCCTGAAAGGAATATGGAATGACCCTGAGCTTTGGAGATGCGTTTGTATTAACTTTATGTTGCCTCATCTCCGCCAAACTAATTCAGATTACACCAGGAATGTAGTTATCACCCCATGCGGCACTATGCTTAATGATGCCAAGCAGTTGGTAAGGCAGCAATGCAGCTGTTAAACATGAACTACAGGTACACCTATAGAAACATATGCATTCCAAAGCAAATTATTGTTATTCAAAGACATTTTAAATTTAGTGGATTTGCAAAGTATTTTACCAGGAAAAAAAGCCACTAAATTTAAAATGTGTCTTTTAATGAATTTATGAATCAAGGGCTAAAAGGCCCAATACAAAGATTGATGTTTCTACTTATTCTATACTAGGTATGTCAGCCCCAGGACAAACCGGTGCCCTACAAGCATTGAGCAGCTTGCACTGCATATATCACAATGTTAAAATAATACCCAAAACAAGTTCATTTGACAGAATCAAAATATCAAAATCAAGTAATTCCCTCTTAAAGTTTCCCCGGTCCTCAGGTGACTGTGGCATGCCACGATGGGGGGGGGGGGGGGGTCGCACAACAGCTCCAAGCAGAGACCAATTCACAGGACCAATCCACTCCGTCTGTGCACACCAATGGCTGCCAGCACAGAACGCAGTCTATCACAATAGCTCTGTGGCATGGGAGAATACAATCATGCACAGAGAGGACTCTGGTGAGTACATGCACAAGCAACAAAAACTGCCATCTACAAATCAGGTCATTCAGGAAATTGAGTACATTTTAAGTTTTTTCCACATGACAATACCCACCAGGCGCTTGCTGTATAGTAAGGCTGTGCTGCTGCCACTTGCAATTGCCCAGTTTGTGAAATTCATCACATGCTTCACCTGCCGTGACAGGCCCGTGATGTCATTCTGCTGCTGCACCAGCTTCATTTGTCGTTCCTTTGTTACACTCTGAAAAATAAAGTCATTTGATAGTAAATGTTTTTGTATTGTAATGTTTTGTAAATTACAAGTATTGTAATGTGCTGAATATCGTTCAATCGCACTCAATGAAAAATGGAGTCTGGCACTTTCAAATAAATTTTTGAGGTTTCATGGATATTTTACGGGGGGGGGGGGTGTGTAATCCAGAAAATACTTCATGTAATCTGTTACAACATACAGATACAAATATTCACCAGGCGCTCTCATATGGTTATAAATCGAGAAACTATACAGTATATACCGTTAATATATAAATTGTAAACTTAAAACAAGCTCGTGTAAGTATATAAGACATTGAAATGAACAGTTCTGAAAGTCTGCAAAAAAAAAAAAAAAAATATTCACAGGAATGTCAATATGCAACTTCGGGCCTTTATCCCCAATCAATTACTGACAGGAATCGTGGAACTGGTCATATGGAGTGAATAAATAAATAATGGCACAGTGTGCAGCGGTACTGACCCCATTTCATCCCCTTATGTGGTAGGTACAGTATATAGAGCCCTCGGCCTGGCTCTAAGGAAAACTGTCCTAGGTATGTCTATTTATAAAAGTATGAGAACGCCTGGGGTATATTTGTATTTGTGCACTTTATAGTCGGATTGCTCTTTCAGGTGACGGGCATGATCCCTATGGCAGCTTATTTGGGTAATATTTAGTCCCTTTTAAATCCACAACTGTCAAAAATATATTTTTAGTATCAATCCACATATTCCAAACGTAGTGCCAGTAGGTACATACACTCACCAATTTCAATCTATTTTAACAATAATAAAGAGAAGTTTTCTTTCCTAACGTTCATATGAAGTTACTACAATAAACCAGTATTAAAACATTTTAAAAAAAGGGGTTATTCACCAACCTCCACATTGGCCCCGAATACTGAATTTCACTATTCTGTGCAATTTCGTGTCAATTCGTCCATTCACTACTAAGCCGCCAATTTGCCAAATATAGTGCAATTGCCAGAATTCAGCGGCACTGAAATTGGCCCACAGAAGACTACGTTTCACAGAATGCCGAACTGCACTAAAATTCGGGCGAAATGCCCTGATTTGAGTGTTTTACTTCGACGGGTTCAAAAAGAAAAAAAGTTGATTCTTTTTGCAAGAACGCTTCTTTTTTTTAAAAGACCTTTTTGTATTATTTTTTTTTTTAAGACTTATTTTGTAACAGACCTTTTTATTATTTTTTTTAAAGACTTCTTAATATTTGGACACATTTTTACCCCATTTTTAGTGATTGCAACTCCTATTAGAAGAAAAGGAGACTTTTTCAGTTCGGTGAATTCGCCAATACCAACGCAGCAGTTAACGGCTTCGGCGACCCTTGGCCAAATGTTGAATTCACCATATATATTCGGCAAACTGCAAAATCGCCAAAACGCAATGCATGAAAATTTAAGACAATTTTGTTGCATTGTAAATAAACCCTTTAGGGTCACACGTTCTGTGTGCATGGATTTACTGCATCTCTGAAATAAAACCTGTCACCGTAGTGAAACGAAGCAGTTATTGGATGTTAGCAAAAACCACAGGTGCAGAAGATAACCCTGATTTAGCATCGGCAAATTCCAAAGTGAGTAAAAAAAGTTATTTAAAAAAATAAATAAAAAGGGACAGATAAAGGAAATCAAAGTTTCTACCGAAATCCTTTAGCTGATGAAATATAGAAAGCTTTTCCATAAATTCCTTGTTAGCTTATGATGTATAGTAATAGAAAGTCAGAATTCACCAATACAAGAACTGCAGTAGTGATATCATTCCAATTCAGTGTCCAAACCAACCAGATATCAATCCTGTTTGGTTTGGTATAGACTAATGTACGAAAAAGACAATCTCAAAATACACATCTTCCCAGCATCTTTGACTGTTTATATCAAAGACTTCACAATTGTGCCCAGGAATCCATAAATAGAAACTGCTTAGTAAAGTTAACCAACTTTTTATTCTATTCATATTCTTAAAGAAAAAAAATATCAATGGAAATATACAGTAAGAAATCTAAAATGCCAAAAGGAATCCATTCATTCACAGATGACAATAACTGGTATACCCAAGGATGAAACCGGCAGAGTCTAGACTAGATTCCAACTGCAGGATGGGTGTACATAACCACTTGATATAACTGCGTTTGCTCCGAGTTTACCAACAATTTTCGCTCATTATGTAATACGAGCCTTTTCAGTAGCCTCATGATTCTGGTTAAATTTTGCAAATCATGTGACGATGCTAGACTTTTTATTTTTTTTTAAATTGGATGTTATCGTTTACCCATCACGATTTTAAAGCGGAAAAATGTACAGATATCCTACCTCCAGTTGCTGAAGAAGAGACTTTCCCTTCTTATTAATTTCATTTATTAACGTGAAAATTGCCACTTTAATTTCCTGCTCCACTCTTTTATTTGTCTCATTTACTTCTTTTAGCCTGCAGAACATGAGAAAAGTGAACACCGCTTAACAGAAAAATATTTTAAAGGAGTCCGTCATCTATTCCATTCTTTAATACACAGATAATACTTATCTATAACATGACAGTTTATCTACACATTTCATATATCTCAGAATCTGGTACAAAAGTTAAGAACACTCCTGTAGAGTAATAAAGGTCCGTATTTTTTTTAAGATATGGACCTAGGAATTTATGCAGCACATAACACTTTCTTTTTCTTGGGACTATATAATTCACATGAGTCCGTGAGTGAGCAGAAGTAATGCATTCACCGGTCTATTAAGAGTCTGCATTTGAATTTCACGATACTGCGAGTTAAAGCACATTTTTCTTCATTTACTGTAATACAGCATTAGAATTAACATGTAATTAGATCTGAACCTTAATCCTTTTACTAGTTGTGTATATTGTACTGAAATACAATAGGAAATTAAGAGTTCTTAAACCCCCTCCCCCCCCACATGTGCAGATCTTCTTAATGCACTCTTAGTGCTCTCCATAGGGAGAACTATTTGCAGTGTTAGCTCAATCAGTTCACCTCCTTTATAGAATGTGTACCCCAAACCATAATATAAAGTTCAAACTTTTACTGCTGCATTGCAACAAATCAGGAAGAGGGCAGTATACAGGGAGAGCTAACTTACTGCTCTACATGGATATGACTTTGTATTATACAGGGATTTTCACAAATTCTAACACAGATACAAGGTGTTACTGTAGTTTCCGTATACAGAAATTTTATCATCTTTAACACATTTACTGTATTTAACAGAATGGCTATTTCGATTTCTGCCTGTATGCCAACAATGCAGACCCTTGTGAAACTGTGCAAGGGAGGTGGCACCATCTAGAATTTAGACCCTTTCACCACAGTAACATTTAGTAGTTTTGTAAAGGCAAAACAAATACATTAAAATGAGAGATTTATGTTCTTTTAATCTTTCAGCTACCTCATAATAACAATCTATATGCAAAATGTATTTGTAATTTATAAAATTTTACATGCCAACTACACAGCCTAGGTTTCAATCTTACGGGGGGGGGGTGTTTGTAGTGAAAGGCCTTCACTGCTGAGCCATTTCACGTCTTAAAATAACACGATTTCTTTTATTTATTATTATTTTTATTTTATTTTTTCTTTACTTTAAACATGGTCATATTTGGTATCATTGGAAAGGCCATGCTCTGGCCTTTCTAATGATACCAATCATAATCCTGCTAGCTGCAAAGAGTCAGGAGATATTGGGGTTCAAACGAACCCCCTATCTTTCCTTGGGAGTCAATGAGGACGTTCCCCACACGTCCTCAGCAGTGAAAGGGTTAAGAGAAGCTTTTATCCTACATACAGCCTTCTCTTGATACCAAATTAGCATAAAAAAAATTGTTGATATAAGTACCTGTTTTGGACTTGAGTAGCAGCAAAATGTACATAATTCTTCTTTTCCACAAGTTTGGTCAGTAAGCTTTCAATAGCCCCCTTCTGATTCTGGAAAGCCTCCTCCAAAAATTGGTACCTTGCGTGGAAAGAAAAATCATTAGCACAACATGAGTGGCCTGAAGTACACAAGCATTCGATTAAGGCTGGCGGCACACGAGCAAAGGAAGGAACATCCGTAAAAGTGGACGTTCCTTCCACTCTCTGCGCTCAGCGTACAAAGCGCGATCCTCCTATGGAGAATCGCGCTTTGTAGCCTTTCAGCGTCCGTTTACCTTTTTGACGGGGAGGGCTTTTTCACGTCCGGTGGATGGCCTTCCCCATCAAAAACCCACGGACGCAGGAAAGTGCGGGCGCACATGAGCCATAAATAACGCTCGTGTGCCGGGGGCCTTAGTAGTCACATTTATACAGACTTAAACGTATTCAAGATTTTAAATTATAGAAGTTAGAGTGATGTTGAACCTGTGCAATTTTTACCTGGACACAAAAAAAATGTGTGCATAGATCTACACACACAAGCCAGCACGGGGGGGGGGGGGGGGGGGGGGGGGCAGTTGCTATCAGAATTACTAAGAAAATTAGGATGTACTTAAAACACTCACATTATTAGGTATGCATTAAAATTCTGCTGACATGTCAACTCCTTAGCCCTTTTCTAGGTGGGATCCTTGACAAAGGGCTAAGGTCCACCTTATTGAGGACCTATGTTACTTAAATGATTCTTTAAAAATGTGACTTAACCTCCCTGGCGTTACGATTCTGACATATTTTATGGCAGAATCGTTACAATTTGGCTCCCTGGCGGCATTAGAGTGTGGCTCTGGGTTAATTTCAATGCTGAAAGCGGTAACCCTGCGCCACACTCGGGGCTGGATACATTACCTGTCCCTGCTGTCCCCTCCAGACGATCGTGACATCCTACTTCCCTTCAAGAAGTAGGAAATCAAGACGCCGCGATCGCCGGAGGAGAATGCGATTGCGGTGGTCGGCAAGGGAGCGCAGGGACAGGTATGTATGCAGCGCGAGTGTGGCTCGGGGTTACCGCTTTCGACAATGAAAGTTAACCCCGGACCACACTCGGAAAAACCGCCAGGGAGGTTAAGATACCCTCTCCAACAAGCAAAAGTCCCATCTCGATTGCTCTACAGTCAAACTCTGTAAATATCAGATCTCTGTGCAGCACGGTTTCAGCGGTGTAGAAATTTAAAAAACATCTGCATGTCCAATACTCTAAGGCTGGGTTCACACCTCTGCATTTTTTGACCTGCATAATACGTGCGTTTTTTGATCCGCGTATCGCACAAACGTAAAAAACCCGAGCGCGCATTGCAGCGCGTTCAGCTGCAGTCTATAGGCTGCGAACGCACTGCAATACGTCCCAAAGAAGCTCATGTACTTCTTTGGGCGTAGGACGTTTTACAGTGCATTCCTACGTGCTGCAAAATGCCCAGGTGTGAACGGGCCCCATAGGAAATCATGGGATTTCCGTGTTTAGGCGTTTTACAGCGTGCTGAGCAGCCAAAGGAAGCTCCGGTACCTGCTCCGAAAACCCTGCTGTGGGCCCACAGCAGGGCTAGTTAAAAATAAACACCAGCCCGGCACCCCGGAACTCCATGTCCCAAGCGTCGGGCGATAGGATTTGTGAATCCCTGGGTTTATTGTAGTTCTACTTTAAATACAAGCCTTCGTCACCAAGTCACCACAGAAAGAATTTAATTTCACAACACATTCTTAGCCCTACAGCATGCAATGGATTTAAAATTTAAAGAGACTGATTTGAGTGGCGCAAGGTTTATTTTGTTGTAGGCAACACCCACTGCATGCTTTTCAACTATATGAAGCAATCAAAGTGGTCATCTGAATTACTTTATCCTGACGTTTACCTATGCTCTTTGTGCTCCAGTAACTGGCAGTCCCGACACGTCAGTCTGTCACATGTTTCACAAAACAGTTTGAGCTGCTCCTGTTTATGCACAGGGCAAAACACGGGCCGCTGGCCGGACACTCCCACCGAATCTGCAGGGAGGAAAAAAAGTCATTACTAGGACACTCTTATAACCAGTTTGCCTCTAAACCATTATATACAAATCACATAATTACTTTCTGGAATGTTGCACATTAAGTAGAATTATTTTAATTTATATAGAGCTAAGTTTCCACAGCACTTTACTATAAGAATTGGGTGAGTCAACTAACAAAATTATAAACAAACTTTGTAGCAGAGACAAAGGGTATATATAGTCCTACTCCTATCAGCTTACAGCCTAGAGAAGGAACACAAAAGGAGTTACCATCTATTAGTGGTGAGGATTTCTAATGCTAGGGTTTGTGTTTGAAATTGTAACGGACATAATTGTAGTCATTATTAAGGCCCCATTCTAAACCACAGTATAACCCCTTTCACTACCAAAATATATAGGCGCTTTTGATTTGAAACACATAAAAGGAAAAGAAAATCCTACTTGCATACACTTTGCAAGAAAAATTTATATATTCTCTGGAGAAACAATTCAGCAAACTTTATACCTGCTCCACAATAGCTAGGAATAGTACTAGGGTGACCTACTTCTGTACAGTGGTAAAATTCAGGAGGTGATAAGCACTGAAAATCCATGTACAGTGCAGATACAAAGTGTTACTGTAACTTCCATATTATGGCAGGCATTATGCCATATACAGATATTTTATATTGTTATTCTGTGGAAGATGAATTGCTAATCTCATTTTGATAGCAACAAATCCCCATAAACAGGATATCGAACCATCTTTAGTTTCTATCTTTAGCATATGTAATGTATTTGCCAAATCTGTATTTTGATAATACAGCCCCGTTGAATTTGTGCAAGATAAGGGGCACTGTCTATAGTTTAGAAACTTCATTCCAACAACACTTTTGTTAAAGTGAACCAAAATTAAAATATACATTGTAATCTTTAAAGGGTCTCAGAATAATTTTCATTTACAAAAATTGATATTTAGCCTACATAGAATGTTTAATTCTGCATCTCCGGTTTCATATAAAATGTTATTTAAATCTGAGCAAATTAGTGAAAAACGGTTCAAAGTCTAGGAACAGGTAAATCATTTGGTAGTACACACAAATTTGTGCGTATGAAACAATGCCAAAAAAACCCTAAGGCTGGGTTCACACTTCAGCGTTTTTCATATGCGTGTTTTTGGCGCGCATATCGCACAAACGTGAAAACCGCGCATTGCAGCGCGTTCATGCTGCAGTCTATGGCCGTGAATGCGCTGCAATGTGCCCCAAAGAAGCTCCTGTACTTCTTTGGGCGCATGGCGTTTTACAGTGCGTTCCTACTAGGGTTGCACCAATACCAATACTAGTATCGGTATCGATATCGGGTACTGCAGGAGTACTTGGTACTCGTGCAGTACCCCTGATATTTTCCCCGATACCGGAAGCCGGCATTGAGTCGGCATCGAGGGTCTGGGGCGGCTGTCCGAATGCTCTATCGGCATTCGGACAGGCCCTGCAGCTGCTCTCCGCATTGTTTCATACTTACCTTCCTGGGCGACGCCGGGAAAGGCTTTGCGCGTGCGCTCGTTGGAAGGCCCCCAGCCGCGATCACGTGGTTGCGGCTGGGGGCCTTCTAATGAGTGCACGCGCTGAAACTTTCCCGGCATCGCCCAGGAAGGTAAGTATGAAACAATGCGGAGAGCATCTGCAGGGCCTGTCCGAATGCCGATAGAGCATTCGGACAGGCACCTGGCACTGACCGCGTTCATAGTTACCTTCCTGAGCGACGCCGGGAAAGTTTCCGTGTGTGCGCTCGTTGGAAGGCCCCCAGCCGCGACCACGTGATCGCGGCTGGGGGCCTTCCAACGAGCGCACGCGCGAAGACTTCCCCGGCGTCGCCCAGGAAGGTAAGTATAAAACAATGCGGAGTGCGCCAGGTGTGGGGGGGCATATCCACGAGCTGGGGGGGGGGCGCATTAGCCACTAGCTGGGGGGGCGCATTAGCCACGAGCTGGGGGGGGCGCATTAGCCACGAGCTGGGGGGGGGGCGCATTAGCCACGAGCTGGGGGGGGGGCGCATTAGCCACAAGCTGGGGGGGGCGCATTAGCCACGAGCTGGGGGGGGCGCATTAGCCACGAGCTGGGGGGGGCGCATTAGCCACGAGCTGGGGGGGGCGCATTAGCCACGAGCTGGGGGGGGGCGCATTAGCCACGAGCTGGGGGGGGCGCATTAGCCACGAGCTGGGGGGGGGCGCATTAGCCACGAGCTGGGGGGGGCGCATTAGCCACGAGCTGGGGGGGCATATCCATGAAAGCTGGGGCATAATCCATGAGAGCTGGGGCATAATCCATGAAAGCTGGGGCATAATCCATGAAAGCTGGGGCATAATCCATGAAAGCTGGGGCATAATCCATGAAAGCTGGGGCATAATCCATGAAAGCTGGGGCATAATCTAGGGATGCACCGATACCACTTTTTTAAGACCGAGTACGAGTACCGATACTTTTTAAAAGTACTCACCGATACCGAGTACCGATACTTTTATTTAATGTCATGTGATGCTTTCCAATAGGAACAGACCTCATAAAAATTTATATGAGATTGACCGCAGCTCACATGGATTTGCCCCCAGCTCACATGGGTTTCCCCCGGCTCACATGGATATGTCCCCCAGGTCTCATGGATATGTCCCCCAGGTCTCATGGATATGTCCCCCAGGTCTCATGGATATGTCCCCCAGGTCTCATGGATTTGCCCCCAGGTCTCATGGATTTGCCCCCAGGTCTCATGGATTGCCCCCAGGTCTCATGGATTGGCCCCCAGGTCTCATGGATTGGCCCCCAGGTCTCATGGATTGGCCCCCAGGTCTCATGGATTGGCCCCCAGGTCTCATGGATTGGCCCCCAGGTCTCATGGATTGGCCCCCAGGTCTCATGGATTGGCCCCCAGGTCTCATGGATTGGCCCCCAGGTCTCATGGATTGCCCCCAGGTCTCATGGATTTGCCCCCAGGTCTCATGGATTTGCCCCCAGCTCTCATGGATTTACCCCCAGCTCGAACGCTGGCCGTGTGCATGTAAAGCACGCGGCCAGCGTTCCCCTCCGGCGCGCCAAATACTCACCCTTCCTGAAGTTCCGGTCGCTGGGCAGTGATGCGGTCACGTGGCCGCCGGGCGCATCTGTGACGCTGCCTCCAGCCGAGAGGCAGCGTCATAGGAGCGCCCAGTGGCCGCAGGAACGCATCACTGCCCAGCGACCGGAACTTCAGGAAGGGTGAGTATTTGGCGCGCCGGAGGGGAACGCTGGCCGCGTGCTTTACATGCACGCGGCCAGCTTCCCCAGCCCCGCGGATACCGGCAAGCCGGCCCAGCGCCGGCTTCCGGTATCGGCGGGATGTATCGGGCCGTTTGCACGAGTAACAAGTACTCGTGCAAACGGCAATATCGGCCCCGATACCGATACTAGTATCGGTATCGGTGCATCCCTAGCATAATCCATGAAAGCTGGGGCATAATCCATGAAAGCTGGGGACATATATGAAAGCGGGGGGGGGGCATAATCCATGATCTGGGGGGCATAATCCATGATCTGGGGGGCATAATCCATGATCTGGGGGACATAATCCATGATCTGGGGAGGGCAAATCCATGATCTGGGAGGGCAAATCCATGATCTGGGGAGGGCAAATCCATGATCGGGGGGGGGGGGGATCCATGAGCCGGGGGGGTGGCAAATCCATGAGAGCTGGGGCATAATCCATGAAAGCTGGGGGCATTTTTATATGAGGTCTGTTCTTATTGGAAAGCGGTCACATGACATAAAATAAAAGTATCGGTACTCGGTATCGGTACTTGTACTCGGTCTTAAAAAAGTGGTATTGTGCATCCCTAGTTCCTACGCATTGTAAAACGCCCAGGTGTGAACGGGCCCCATAGGAAATCATGGGATTTCAGTATTTGGACATTTTACAGCGCACAGGGACGTGCTGTAAAAATGCCCAGGTGTGAATGGGGCCTAAGACATGCAGACTGCATATGCAAAGATCCATTGAGAACAGGGAAGGAACATGAATTTCCTAAAATAACAAATGACTGCTGGTTTCTCCTGTATAACGATATAGCCATCTTTGACCTATAACCTTGTTTTAGAACTTGACAAATTTATGTTAAACGTAGAATTCAAGCTTTGTGACAAAATCTGTAGAACAACCACCGTTCAAATATTGGATGGGGAAAATGTAAACAAAGAAAAACGTTAACTGCCAGAATAAGCATTTATGAATATTAAAAACCATATAGAAAAATCCTATACAGAAAGGGAGCATGATTGGATTCTCTGACATTCCTGTCATGCCTAAGTACAATAAGAAAATTAATCCATAATTAAGGACACCCAACTAGGTAGAACCTCTTTTCTAAGACAAAGTGTGCTCATTAAAAATATTATAATTCTGTACCTGACAAACCGCTATAACTGTGCATCTTGAGTTCACTCTTCATTATTAGATCACAGACTACAAATATCAGACCATAGAGTGACAACTGTATACATTACACAATATCGAATTTGAGCATGTAAATGCAATGTTGTGAACGGATGTGTTTCCACAATTCCAAATGAAGGGGCTAACAAACTGAAAGATCAACCTGCATATTAGAAAGCTACTTAATAGACTTCATTGTCTATCAGGATTTCCCATTTCTGCTCAACATGTGTGCCTTTCCATCAAAGTGACATTCTTAGGCAGGTATCAGAAAATAAAGCTAAAGATACATACAACATCTACTACCGTGTTTCCCCAAAAATAAGACCTGTCTTATAATTTTTTTGGCCTCAAAAAAGCCCCCAAAAAAACACTAGGTCTTATTTTCAGGGAAGGTCTTATTTTCAGGGAAGGTCTTATTTTCAGGGAAGGTCTTATTTTCAGGGAAGGTCTTATTTTCAGGGAAGGTCTTATTTTCAGGGAAGGTCTTATTTTCAGGGAAGGTCTTATTTTCAGGGAAGGTCTTATTTTCAGGGAAGGTCTTATTTTCAGGGAAGGTCTTATTTTCAGGGAAACAGGAAAAACAGGTTACTTTGTACACCCTGGATAATATTCCATGGTAATGCCATGTATTATCCAACAATGGAAACCAGACAATCTCCTGAATATTTACTCTTCTGCTTTACAAAATCACTTGTGTGTTCAGGTCAGATACCACTGCAGACTATTACGTCCTCTATTTTTAATGTTTTGTATAAAACATTTAATTTGGTTATAAAAGGAACAAAATCCAACATTTTGTAGACTAGAACATGGGAGGTGAGGCTAAAAAGGAGGGATTGTGGACCAAAACGTTGATCCAAACTTTCGTCTTCCACTTAAACCCATTACACAACACCGGAAAGCAAAAAATGGTATGCATGAACACTCTTAAAAGACACTATGCGGCATATCAAACGGCTGACTCAGCACTCAAAGTGGTCCCGCCAGAAACCTGAGTGCAGAGCTCAAGTTCATGGAGTTCTGAAGCATCAGAAACTAGCATCATCCAATGGCTCTCATAGCTCTCTGTATTGAGAGCCCTTGAATTAGAGGCCTTCTGGCAGATCCAAAGGAAGCCTGGAGTTGAAAAGGAGAGGTTTTAAAAATAATAATAAAAACTAAAAAAGGTTAAAATGAGGGAGGGGACTACAATGGGGTTAATATTGAACCTCTCAATTTACATTTTAACCCTAGAGTGTCCCACTAAACATGCAGAAACATGAAAGTAACTCTACATTCACTCGCTAGTTGAAAGGAAGAAAACATTTTTGGTTCAATATTGTTTACACACATTATATGAGACCATAACAAACAGATCAAAGACATGGTTTTGTTGTGTTTGCATTCTTTAGAATTACAAAGTGTCTTTCAGAACCTACATGGAAAGCACATGAGTGAAGTGATTTGTGTTTCCCATCAGTAACGGTACATAATGCAGTCGTCAAACTACATCATTCCCTCTGGATATTAAAAATAAATTGAAAGTAGAAAACAAAAACATATATTAAAGCAAAACAAAGGTCCGATGTTCAGTTTTAAACAATATAAAAGGAAAAAGGAAACTCGAAATAAAATCAGTCATATTTGCTGCCCTCCAAGAGGGAAATAGAGTTTGCACTGGGAGATAAACCAGAGAAAAGTTATTGATGCCTGCCAATCTAATTTCTGTGACTGCCTCACTGCTTCAATCTCTTGAAGGCAGCACCTTGTGAAAAATGCTGTTTCATGAGTGAGCGTGCTGCCTTAGCAACCGATCAATCTCCAGGGCAACTCATCTTGAATGACAGGTTTAAAATTGAAATTGAAAATTCAAAGAAAAAATACCCCATTAAATTTGACATTAAAATTAATTTAAAAGGAAGAAAAAAATAGCTGCACTTGAGTCATTTATACATTACATTAATAAGACCACTGGAAAGCCAACAATTGTCTGGTTCTTTGTGCAATGAGCATACAGGTAACCGCTTTTTAGAATGTCCATTAAAGGAGCCAAAATAACGGATATCAAAGTAACCCGTGACGAATAAAGTCAGCGGCTGAAAGCTTTCTATTTTCCAAGAGTGATTGACTTTAACTGGTCTAAACTAAAGGCAACCAAATATCACACTTTTCTTCCTTGAATGACTAATCGTCACTGTAGCGAGACCATGTGCGTGTCTGGCTTTTTTAACAATGCTACACTATGGTTCAGCCTCCTTAAAAAAGGGCTGATTAAAAAGAGCTGACACTTAGTAAAAAAATAAATAAAATTGCAGTAGCAGTAAGCCAGTTCCTTTAATCCCAGATACAGGCGTGTATTTGTACTTCATACCACTTGTACATGCACTGTGTGAGACTGCAGAGTCAACTACTAAACCACAATGCAGCTGACCACAACTTATTCAGCATTTCCATTCACCCTATTTGAGGAGCAGGGCTAGGTTAACCAAGGGGATACTGGAGCCATAGCTCCATGTTCACACTCATATATTAGGCGCAGGACTGATATTTTAGCACCTATACCATGTTACAGAACAACAAAACAATGGCAAAATGAGGAACGAGTCCATGTACACTAAGTGCACGAGAGATGGGGTAACTGCTAGCAGTAATCTTTCACCCCAGCCATCATTACACTCTTGAATCCAGAACTGCTGATTAATTGCGTTAATATGCATCATTAGGCTCTCTTTTCTGCAAGCATTAGCTACATTGCACATTAAGGAGGTCCAGTTAATCATCTCTGCATTATAAAAGATTTATAGGACTCAATGAAGTCCCTATCCTGCATTCCTACAGTACGTTAGATATTATTACGGCAATCCTTTTACTGATCAGTAGAAACCAATACACCGGAGGAGCAAAAGGTTAGTGAGGTAGACTTTTCTTTCTAATCCTAGCATATCAATATGACAAGGACAGAAATAGGACTGCCATTAACAATTTCTATTTTTAGTTTATGAGGTTTAGAAAAGGCGTCTATGCCAACTTGCATTCAAATGTCCGACCCAGTTTCTACTTTTTAGGGAAGAAATTGAAAAGATGCGACTCAAAAAATGTTTTATTCAAGTAGGGTTACCTGAAGATACATCTTCTTTCTTCGTAATTATGTGGTCCTTGGTGAATTTAACCCTTTGATGTGCTTCTATGCAGGTCTTACATAGCCATTCTCCACATTCCACACAAAATCCAACTGCGCTTGCGTTATCTTCACAGCTTGTGCAGACCTTAAAAGAAAAGAATGATTTAGAAAACGACAGCTATCGCTCCTCTGAGCACGTAATTTTATCTTCGTACAAGGCTGAATAATGCAGCAAAAGTAATTAAAAACATGTACAGGGTAATGAAGAAACGTGCTGCTGTGGAAGTTCTGCATTTCACGGAATGATGGGTGTGACCGCAATACTTCAAGCTGCACACTAAACATTCCAATAAAGTTTGATGCAAAAGAACAGTCACCACCCCAAATTCTACACCAATAACAAAAATATCTGCTACTTTTCTATAGGCAAAAAATTCAATGAAAGACTAGTTCTAGATCTAGAGGAAGCCTGCCAAGGTTTGAAAAGACTCCATTGAAAAAGACGTGACGAGTTCTGACAACTTGCTCCTGCCACGGACTAGTAAGGCTCGGGTCAGATGAGCACAGTGATCACGTCCGTGTTGCCGCACATTTTAACATCCGTGGTAGCATACAATTATGATCAATAGAGACCACACATTATGATCAATAGAGACCACACGCGAAGTACGTCCGCACAGAAGTGCGGACACACAATGGACGCAAGTTAGGCAAGAACATAAATCCGCTAGAACGGACGCACGGAGTGTGTTGCGTCAGCAAAGTCCGCATAGCTTTGTGTGCGAGTGATGAACGAGGTCAGACGGACTGCATTTTTGACGTCCAGCATTTTTGACGGACAAAAAATGTTTTTCATATTAATTTTCCCTTCTACATCAGTCAAAAAAAAGTCACAAAAACGGACTACGTGGCCACTACCTTGTCGTCAGTCAGAAAGTACATCTGTTGCGCACGGACGCACAGTCCGCACAGTATGCGCTCGTCTGACCCTAGCCTAATAGGACTTAGCTTACACAAATCAGAGTTACTAATCCGGTGGAAATAGAGCATGACTCTGCCCATGATGTTAATGAGTCAGGTGTTGGAAGTGGATTCTGTTTCCAATGACATCTGTGTCACAGATTATTAAAAGTAGGATGTGATGGCTTCTTGAATCAATCATGTGTCACATGTCAGACGCTTATTACGAAAAAATATTAAACCAGAAGTGACTCACTTCAAATACTTTTGAATGAGTCAGGATTAGGAATATGGAAAATTATGTTAGCGTGACATAGTCCTAATGAGGTTTAAAGAAAAAGCAGTGGCAGAGCACTCAACTATCTATAGCATGGGTCAGCAACCTTGGCCCTCCACAAGTGTTTGAAGTGCATTTCCAATGAGTATCTACCAACCTAATGAGAAACAGTAACATCATGGTAGATGTAGTCCCAAAACATTTGGAGAGCTGAGGTTGCTGACTCATGAATCAACAGCGCTAGAAATGCAACATTACTATAGCTACAACCAGTTAATGTCAAACTATTAGCTGGCAAATTATATTTTAAATTAATCAGATAGTGTAACGGAACCCCCGTGCTGTGAGACTGGGCTGTACTAAAACCTCGCTCCTCCGCTATTCTCCGCAGTTTATCTTTTCATGTTAAAAGGTGTGTTTTTGTGACTTTGCCCCCCCCCCCCCCGCAGAACATAATCCAAATGCCTTTAAGTCTGTCCCTCGTGTTCCCTGACACCAGGGGAAGCCTGGTTTGAAACCCCAGCCAATCACCATCCAGGAGTCAGACGTGCCAATCAATCCCATTCCAGGACCGCACGGCAGTCACTTTAATGGAAACCTCTGCTGAAACTTTAAACCACGGTGCACTGAAAACCCTTTGCACCAGCATCTTTTGGAGTTAGGGTCCCCCTCATGGGAGCTGCAGTTGGGGTGATTTACAGGAGGGAGCTCTATCGGGAACCCGATATTCTGAGCCTTTGTTTGCCCCAGGGGCTCAGGCAGCAGCGGCCATGCGGCATCACCTGGGTTAACCTCCACACGCTACTGCTCTGGCCACCACCTGCAGATCTGGGTGCTTTTTGGACTGTGACACCATAGGGGCCCAAGCTATCAAACAGTATCCATGGATTGCCCTGCTCCCCTGAAATCCCCCCAAACCAGGACCCCTGCTCTGTCTGACTGCAGTTATTTATAAGGTGCCACCAAGTTCCATAGCGCTGTACAATGGGAGAGACAGAATAACCAATACACATACAAGTTAAACACATAGAACAGTAGGAGAGAGGACTCTGCTCAAGAGCTTACAATCTGCAAGGAGGACCTGATCGAGACCAGGGTGAACTGCAGTGCTGGGATGTTAACGGTTACCAAATAAAAAGAGGCCTGCTGAAATGGCCAGTGAGTCTGCTTAACCCAATATGACCAGTGCCGTCTGCTTTATTGGGAGAAATTAAGAACGGATGTGGATTAAGCGCTGCATGCTGAGGAAAGAATCCGAGAACTAGCGGAGGAAAAAGGAGTGACGACGGGACGGCCAAGGGAAAAGATTTGACCTGGGCTCTCGTAACAGATATTTTAAATAAAAGCTCAAATTTTATAGGACGTGGTACAGGGGGTCAGACGGTGGGAGGGAATATTGAGCAATGGACTGTCGGGTATTTTCATAGGAAAACAAAATGGATCCTGTCGCCATTTTGTGTAATATTCGTTATCTATCTTTTTCTTCAATAAAACATTTTTTTTATTGAATTACCTTTCACCTACATTGGAAAGACTGGGAGTTCAAAAATAGTTTAAATTCATTAGTGGAATAAAGGAGTTATGTATGTGTCTTAAATGACTACTATGGTGTCAGACATAAAGACGCTATAGATAAAGACTAGACATGTCAAAAAAAAATTTAAAGCTGTTTTAGCTAAGAAGTTTTTGAATAAAATATATTTTACTAAGGCTTCTAAAAACACATCTATGCACAAAAATATATATTCACATATATTATGTATCCAATATTTAGTAGCTCCAACATTTGATAAGTAACTATGATGATGTATATAAGTAGAAAAATAAGTAAAAGACTTAGAAGTACTTTTAGTTTAAAAGTAGAAATTTTCATTTCAACTGATAAGATTAAACGGAGAAGACAAATTCTGAAATAGGGGAGTAGACCGAGACATGATGTCTGAGAGAAGTGAGATGTTCGTTTAAGAATAAGGTCCAGAAGATAAGAGATTGACTTATGACCTATGTCAAATAAATAAAGAATAAATAGAGGAAAATAGTTTTAATTCAATTTTGAAAATCAACACTGCCATCTAATGTTATATGAGTTGACGGTCATCATTGAATATCACTGACTATAAGCACAATATATGTATATGCTAGGGATGCACCGATACCACTTTTTTAAGTACTCACACCGATACTTTTTAAAAGTACTCACCGATACCAAGTACCGATACTTTAATGTCATGTGACGCTTTCCAATACGAACAGACCATATAAAAATGCCCCCAGCTCACATGTATAATATATAATATATATATATATATATATCCCCAGCTCACACATGGGTATGCCTCCCCCAGCTCACACATGGGTATGCCTCCCCCAGCTCACACATGGGTATGCCTCCCCCCAGCTCACACATGGGTATGCCTCCCCCCAGCTCACACATGGGTATGCTCCCCCCAGCTCACACATGGGTATGCCTCCCCCAGCTCACACATGGGTATGCCTCCCCCAGCTCACACATGGGTATGCCTCCCCCCAGCTCACATGGGTATGCCTCCCCAGCTCACACATGGGTATGCCTCCCCCAGCTCACACATGGGTATGCTCCCCCCAGCTCACACATGGGTATGCCTCCCCCCAGCTCACACATGGGTATGCCTCCCCCAGCTCACACATGGGTATGCCTCCCCCCAGCTCACACATGGGTATGCCTCCCCCAGCTCACACATGGGTATGCCTCCCCCCAGCTCACACATGGGTATGCCTCCCCCAGCTCACACATGGGTATGCCCCCCCAGCTCACATGGGTATGCCCCCCCAGCTCACACATGGGTATGCCCCCCCAGCTCACACATGGGTATGCCCCCCCAGCTCACATGGGTATGCCCCCCCAGCTCACATGGGTATGCCCCCCCAGCTCATGGACCCCCCAACGATACTTACCTTCCTGGGCGCCGCCGGGAATATCTCCCCGCGCGCTCGTTGGAAGGACCCCAGCCGCGACCACGTGGGACCATGTGATCACGGCTGGGGTCCTTCCAACGAGCGCATGCGGGGGACACTTTCCCAGCGTCGCCCAGGAAGGTAAGTATCGTCGCGGAGAGCAGCTGCAGGGCCTGTCTGAATGCTCTATCGGCATTCGGACAGGCCCTGCAGCTGCTTAGTGTGTTTATACTTACCTTCCTGGGCGACGCCGGGAATGTCTCCGCGCGTGCGCTCGTTTGAAGGACCCCAGCCGTGATCACATGGTCCCACGTGGTCGCGGCTGGGGTCCTGCCAACGAGCGCACGCGCGGAGACATTCCCGCCGGCGCCCAGGAAGGTAAGTATCGCAGAGAGCTCCAGGGGCGGCTGTCCAAATGCCGATAGAGCATTCGGACAGCCGCCGCAGCTCCTCGGAGGCAGGCAAGCCGGCTCAATGCCGGCTTCCGGTATCGGAAAAAATATCGGGGGGTACTGCACGAGTACCAAGTACTCCTGCAGTACCCAGTATCGGGGCCGATACTAGTATCGGTGCAACCCTAGTATATGCTAATTAGAAGCACGTGATAAGTGATGTCAAACACTATGTAGCCACAGAGAGCAGAGGTATTCAGTTTAATTTCTTTCACTCACGAACTCCTCTCTCTCGCATTCACTCATCCCACGAGCCATGCTCATGGAGAGGCTCAAAAAGAGACAAAGAAACTTGGACATATACTCAACATCTTAGAATATGCTCACAATATTCTCACACACTCTCCATTTAACTCATTACATCCACTGATATCATACGAAGTTCGCAGAAAGGATTGAAAAGATCTTGAAACCAGTGAAGTATGAAAGGAATTTAAGTGGAATTAATGCAGATCGATATATACACACACACGTATATTGCAATGGATATAGACTGATATTTATCTCAGATATCGCTAGATCGGAAACTTTGGTGTATTTCTAACCTGCAGTATAGAAATATGAGACGTGTCTGATAAAAGGATATTAATTCATCCTATTTGGTGAAAATATATACATATATATAGCTATTGTGATTGAATTACTAAGCAGGGATTTTATAACCTACAATTTAAAAAGCATAAGATTAGAAGTGTAATTTTTAGGGATGCACCGATACCAGTATCGGCGCCGATACTACCATTTTGACGAGTACTCGTCAAAAATCGCCCGATACTTTTACCGATACTTCCGCTCCAGTGGGACAGCAATCGCGGCCTCCGGGCTTGAAACTGCTTGAATCGCGGCATCCGTGGCTTCAAATTCGGCCTCTGGCGCTCACTCTGTGCGTGTTCGTCGCACGAGTCAGCGCATCACAGGGACAGGCCTCCGAACAGCTGCATCAGGCCTGCAAAGTTTATTGTTTATCTATCCCTTCCCCCAACGAAGGAAAATAAATTGATAGGGGGGAAAACAGAGTGTTCGGACAGCAGGACTCTGAAGTTTATATTCAGTCTGTCTGTCCTCTCTCTCCCCCCACCGCCTAAACAAAAGAAAATAAATTGATAGGGGGAAAAAACGGAGTGCTGGGGCAGTTATTATAAACAGTGATTATAGCAAATTAATATTCATTCATCTTTATTCATTCTGTATTCACAGCATGGTCAAACAAAATGAAATTTTTTCCCCTTTGGTGAATAATGAATAGAAGAGTGATTATTATTAATCACTATTCAGCAATGGAAAAATAATTCATTCTTTTGTAGTTTTAGAAAAAATGTGTCCTGTCCCTTTAAGAAAAAGTATCGGTAATTGGTATCGGTGAGTACTTGAACAAAAGTATCGGTACTCGTACTTAAAAAAGTGGTATCGGTGCATCCCTAGTAATTTTTCTTATTAGGGAAGGATTCACTAAATAAGTTTTTCTTATTCTAAATAGCTTTATCTTTTTGTTGATCCAGGTAGTGTGTATGTATGTGTGTAAATATATATATATATACACAGGCCTCAAAATTTCCACTCGCCTGCTCGCATTTGGCGAGTGGAAATTACATGAGGGCGAGTGGGAATGCAGAGGCATGGCTGGATAGGGGTTAGGTGGGGCAACTAGTGACGAGTAACTCTTAAGACCTGGCTACTAGCTTGGGACTTGAAATTTTGAGGCCTGTTATACACACACACACACACGAGAAACTCGAAAAATTAGGATATTGTGCAAAAGTTCATTTATTTCAGTAAAGCAGCTTAAAAGGTGAAACTAATATAGGAGATGGACTCCGTTCAAGCCGTGATTTGTCACAACTGTGATTACAGAACACCCAAAATCCACAATCTCTGAAAATTAGAATATTACATGCAATCAATAAAACAAGGATTGTACATAGAACAATATCGGACCTCTGAAAAGGATAAGCATGAATATATGTACTCAGTACTTGGCCCCTTTTTCAGCAATTACTGCCTCAATGCAGCGTGGCATGGAAGCTATCAGCCTGTGGCACTGCTGAGGTGTTATGGAAGACCAGGATGCTTCAATAGCGGCCTTCAGATAGTCTGCATTGTTCGGTCTCATGTCGCTCATCTTTCTCTTGGCTATGCCCCATAGATTCTCTATGGGGTTCAGTTCAGGCAAGTTTGCTGGCCAATCCAGCACAGTAATGCCATGGTCATTGAACCAGGTTTTGGTGCTTTTGGCAGTGTGGGCCGGTGCCAAGTCCTGCTGGAAAATGAAGTCAGCATTCCCATAAAGCTCATCTGCGGAAGGAAGCATGAAGTGCTCCAAAATCTCCTGGTAGACGGCTGCGTTGACCCTGGACTTAATGAAGCACAGTGGACCAACACCAGCAGATGACCTGGCTCCCCAAATCAACACAGACCGTGGAAACTTCTCACTGGACTGCAAGCATCTTGCAGTATGTGCCTCTCCATTCTTCCTCCATACTCTGGGTCCTTGGTTTCCAAATGAGATGCAAAAGTTGCTCTCATCAGAAAAGAGGACTTTGGACAACTGAGCAACAGACCAGGTCTGTTTATCTTTAGCCCAGGTAAGATGCTTCTGACGTTGTTTGTTGTTCCGTAGCGGCTTGACAAGAGGAATACGAAATTTGAAGCCCATGTCCAGGATCCATTCGTGTGTGGTGGCTCTTTATGCACCGACTCCAGCCTCAGTCCACTCCTTGTGAAAGTCCAACACTTTTGAATGGCCTTTTCCGGACAATCCTCTCCAGGCTGCGGTCACCCCTGCTGCTTGTGCACCTTTTTCTTCCACATAGCTTTCTATTAATGTGTTTTGATACAGCACTTTGGGAACATCCAACTTATTTTGCAATTACCTTTTGAGGTTTTCCCTCCTTATGGAGGGTGTCAATGATGGTTTTCTGCACAACTGCCAGGTCAGCAGTCTTTCCCATGATTGTGATTCCTACTGAACCAGACTGAGAGACCATTTAAAGGCTCAGGAACCCTTTTTGCAGGTGTTATGGCTTAATTAGCTGATTAGAGTGGGACACTTTGAGATTAGAATATTGTGAAAAGGTGCAATATTCTAATGTTCTGAGATTGTGGATTTGGGGTTTTCATGAGCTGTAAGCCATAATCATCACAATTATGACAAATCACGCCTTGAACTATCTTGCTTTGCATGTAATGAGTCTATCTCATATTAGTTTCACCATTTAACCCTTTCCATGCAGAGGAGCTCAGCGCGTCCTGCCGCATGGCCACTTCGCTGCGGAGGACGTGCTGAGCGCGTCCTCCCTTAGCAACGGCGATCGGCCAGGATTCCGGCCGATTGCGGCAGCCCCCCGGTGCGGGCTGACATCATTGATGTCAGCCCAGCCTCCGGGACAACGGTGGGCACAATAGACGTCATTGCGCATGCGCGATTACGTCTATTTCAGGCGCGCCCCTCTGCCATTGCGGGCAAGGTGCCTGAAGGGGAGGGGGGAGAGAGGTCCTTCGGACCTACCCCCCTCCCCATACGTGTGGACCAGCCAATAAAGGCAGACATCGCTTGGAAGGGCACAGCCTGCCCTTCCAAGCGGCGGCTGTCTTTAACCCCTAGGGGGCTGGATCACGATATGGCGCTAAACATGTGCCATATATCGCGGTCCCCTCCCGGAGTTGGCCGACATCTTGGATGTCGGCCAAGCTTCCGTGATATCCCCCTATTGACTGGCGTCATCGCGCATAGCGCAAATGGCGCCAGTCCCGCAATTAACCCCTTGCTGCCACCTATGGTGGAGATAGGGGGTTCATTGGAACCCCCTGTCTCCCGATCCGTGACAGCTAGGTGTTAATGTTTGATATCATTGGAACGGCCAGAGCATGGCCTTTTCAATGATACCAAACATGACCATGTACAGTTAAAAAAAAAAAAAAAAGTTTTTGTTTTATTAATGCAGCAATAGAAACATCGAAAAATGTCAGCAGATAAGAACCTGTCGGCCCATCTAGTCTGCCCAATTACATGGATACTTTACCTGGATTTATCTTTTGTTTAGGATAGCCTTATGCCTATCCCATGCTTGCTTAAATTCAATTACTGTTTTGGCCTCTACCACTTCAACTGGAAGGCTGTTCCATGTATCCACCACCCTCTCCGTAAAATAATGCTTCCTGATGTTACTTTTAAACCTTTGCCCCTCTAATCTAAGACTATGTCCTCTTGTTTTGCTACTTTGTTTCCGTTTAAATATACTCCCTCTACCTTGTGGATTCCCTTTACGTATTTAAATGTTTCTATCATATCTCCTCTGTCTCGTCTTTTTTCCAAGCTATACAGTTGTGTTCAAAATTATTCAACCCCCACTGAAATTGAGTGTTTTGGCCAGTTTGACATTGATTTTGATCATTCAGTCATCTTGCTTACAATTAAATCAGAGGCACGTGTAGGTCAGACAAATATAACATAACATTTATAATGAAAAAACCACAAATGTCTTTTCTGTGCTCACATCATTATCAGTTTTATTCAACCCCAAGTGACATTCAATCTTAGTACTTAGTACAACATCCTTTTACAGTTATAACAGCTTTTAAACGTGAAGCATAGCTTGACACAAGTGTCTTGCAGCGATCTACGGGTATCTTCGCCCATTCGTCATGGGAAAAAGCCTCCAGTTCAGTCACATTCTTAGGTTTGCGCACTGCAACTGCTTTCTTTAAGTCCCACCAGAGGTTCTCAATCGGATTTAAGTAAGGTGACTGCGATGGCCACTTCAAAATGTTCCAGCCTTTAATCTGCAACCATGCTCTAGTGGACTTGGAGGTATGCTTGGGATCATTGTCCTGTTGGAAGGTCCAACGTCTCCCAAGCCTCAGGTTTGTGACGGACTGCATCACATTGTCATCCAATATCTCCTGGTACTGAAGAGAATTCATGGTACCTTGCACACGCTGAAGCTTCCCTGTACCTGCAGAAGCAAAACAGCCCCAAAGCATGATTGACCCCCCGCCATGCTTCACAGTAGGCAAGGTGTTCTTTTCTTCATAGGCCTGGTTCTTCCTCCTCCAAACATAGCGTTGATCCATGGGCCCAAACAGTTCTAATTTTGTTTCATCAGTCCACAGAACACTATCCCAAAACTTCTTTGGTTTGTCCACATGACTTTTGGCATACTGCAGTCGACTCTAATTCTTTGGAGACAGCAAGGGGGTACGCCTGGGAGTTCTGGCATGGAGGCCTTCATTACGCAGTGTGCGCCGTATTGTCTGAGCTGAAACTTCAGTTCCCACATCTGACAAATCTTTTCTCAGTTCCTCAGCAGTCACACGGGGACTTTTCTCCACTCTACGCTTCAGGTAGCGCACAGCAGTCGAAGTCAGCATCTTCTTTCTGCCACGACCAGGTAGCGTTTCAACAGTGCCCTTTGCCTTGAATTTGCGAATGATGCTTCCTATGGTCTCTCTTGGTATGTTTAACATCTTTGCAATCTTCTTATAGCCATTGCCCTTCCTGTGAAGAGTAAATCACCTCTTCTCTTGTCTTCCTGGACCATTCTCTTGACTTCACCATGTTTGTAACCACACCAGTAAATGTCTAGAAGGAGCTGAGTATCAGTCATTTTAAAGCTGCCTAGTTGGTGCTTATTATGCTTTATTGCTGCTCCGTGACATCCACAGGTGTTTTCAATACCTGATTGAAAACACTTGAATGAACCTCTGTTCTTCAGAGTGGTAGTCTTTAAGGGGTTGAATAATTGTGTCAATGAAGAATTCACAAAAGAAACATTTACTACTGTATTACAAAACCAATTGATGTCATTTTAGTTGCATATGGTTCTTTAAAAAGTCCTTGTAGGATTTCATTCTGAATACAATTACAAATGTACACCCTGCTCCCCCACCCCGCACACACACTCGCAGAAATCTACAGGCTGTGGACCCCCATCAATTCTCCAACCTACTTCACCACCTCCCTCATACCTCATCCTTCACCTGCCCTGATGCTGCCACTAATCACTACAACACTACGCTTATCTCTGCTCTAGACACTCTTGCTCCTCTTCGACTCTGTAAGGCCCCACGCCGCCAGCTTCAGCCCTGGCACACCCTCCAGACTCGCTACCTGCAAAGATGCTCCCGCACCGCAGAGCGTGCCTGGAGGAAATCCCGCTCTGAAGCTGATTTTGTTCACTTCAAGTTTATTCTCCGGTCATACACCTCTGCCCTCCACTTGGCCAAACAATCCTTCTTCTCATCTCTTATATCTACGCTGTCCTCCAACCCTAAACGGCTCTGGTCCACCTTCAACACCCTCCTCTACCCACCTGCACCTCCCCCCTCAGCTGCCTTCAGCGCTCAAGACCTGGCAGACTACTTCCTCAGTAAAACTTTAACTATCAGAAGCAACATCCCAACACAAGATAGTTATCTGCCACCTCCACTCCCACAGGTCCCATCTGCCACCCTCTGCCGCTTCCTCCCAACCACTGAGGAGGAAGTCAATTCCTTATTGTCCTCCTCACATCTCACCACGTGCCCGCTCGACCCCATTCCCTCACATCTAATTCCTCCCCTCTCCTCCTCCCTCACCCCTGCTCTCACACACATCTTCAACCTATCTCTCTCCACTGGCTCCTTTCCATCCGCCTTCAAACACGCGCTAGTTACCCCTTTACTAAAGAAACCATCCCTAGATCCCAACTCTCCATCCAACTACCGTCCTGTATCCCTGCTTCCCTTTACCTCTAAGCTCTTAGAAAAACTAGTCTTCAACCGCCTCTCCATCTTCCTGTCCTCCAATTCCCTACTTGACCCCCTGCAATCTGGCTTCCGTCCCCTACACTCAACTGAAACTGCCCTCACCAAAGTCACCAACGACCTCCTAACTGCTAAAAAACACGGCCACTATTCCATTCTCATCCTGCTTGACCTCTCGGCTGCTTTTGACACTGTTGACCACCCCCTCCTTCTACTGACCCTCAACTCTCTGGGTCTCGGTGACACTGCACTTGCTTGGATTGACTCCTATTTATCCAACAGGTCCTTCTGTGTGTCCTTTGCTGGTAACTCCTCCTCCTCATTGCCTCTATCTGTTGGTGTACCTCAAGGCTCTGTCCTTGGTCCTCTGCTCTTTTCCATCTACACCTCCTCCCTGGGCAAAATCATCAACAGCTTTGGCTTTAATTACCACCTCTACGCTGATGACACTCAGATCTACCTCTCTACCCCTGATCTCTCTCCCCCTGGCCTTTCCAAAGTCAGTGACTGTTTATCTGGCATCTCCTCCTGGATGGCCTCCCACCACCTAAAGATCAACATGTCCAAGACTGAGCTCCTACTTATTCCTCCCTCTAATGCCGCCCCACCTCCTGACTTCTCGATCACGGTGGAGGGTATCACCATCTCCCCATCAAACCAAGTTCGCTGTCTTGGAGTTACACTTGACTCTGCTCTTTCCTTCATCCCCCACATCAAGTCTCTTTCCTCCTCCTGCCGATACCAACTGCGTAGTATTTACAGAATTCGGCCATTTCTTACCGCTGTCGCCACAAAACAACTCATACACGCCCTGGTAATCTCCCGACTCGACTATTGCAATAATCTCTTATCTGGCCTCCCTCTGTCCCACCTCTCCCCCCTACAATCCATCCTGAACGCCTCCGCCAGGCTAATTCACCTCACCCGCCGCTCTGTCTCTGCCGCTCCCCTCTGCGAGTCCCTTCACTGGCTCCCCATCCACTGCAGAATTAAGTTCAAAATCCTTATCCTTACCTACAAAAGCCTCACTAACTCAGCTCCCCACTACCTGTCCTCACTAATCACCAAATACACCCCAGCCCGCTCCCTAAGGTCAAACAGTGACCTGCGCCTAGCTTCTCCCCGCATCACCTCTTCCCATGATAGACTGCAGGATTTCTCACGCGCAGCCCCCACTCTCTGGAACGCTCTCCCTCGTACTGTCAGACTTTCCCCTAACTTCTCTTCCTTCAAACGCTCCCTTAAAACATTCCTATTTAGGGAAGCCTACCACCCAACTCACTGACGCAACCATCAATCACTCTCACCTTACAGTCCTCTCCTCCCATTTCCAACCCCAACCCTCCCAGATTGTGAGTTCCTACGGGAATAGGGCCCTCATCTCCTCCTGTACTGTTTGTCAAATGTTGTTCAATGTATTGTAACCCTGTCTATACTGTGCTTATTGTACAGCGCTGCGGAATATGCTGGCGCTTTATAAATAAAGAATAATAATAATAATAATGTACACTAAATTCCCTAAAACCCTTTACAGCATTGGGGGTTGAATAATTTTGAACACAACTGTACATGTTAAGATCATTAAGCCTTTCCTGGTAACTTTTCTCCTTCAAGCCGTACACCATTTTAGTAGGTTCCCATTTCAATTATAATGTGAACAATGATGCTGCATTAACGATTTTTTCTATGGGGGGCGTTTGCCAAAAAAAAAAAAAAAAAAAGTAACGATTCCCCGTTTCTAATTTTAACAAGCGCAACCCATAGAAAAATAGAACCGCAAACACTCGCATGATAAAATGTGGGGGAAAGAACACTTTACACGTTGTAAATTATTGAAAATTCTAATTTTATTGCATTTTACGTTATAATATACAGACAGAACATAACGTATACATATAATAACGATATATTATGAATCTGCTGAGTCTCCCGGAAAGAACGATATATAATATGTCTGGGTCAATTAATAAAATGTGACTTCAAATCGCATTTAAACATGAGCGAAACCGGCAAAAATGAGCTCAGCACAGAGGTGTGAAAAGCCTCAGCAGCGAAAGGGTTAAGATGCATTACCGAAATAAATGAACTTTTGCACGATATTCTAACTTTTAGAGTTTCACCTGTGTGTATACATACACACACACACAGTCATGGTCGAAATTGTTGGCACCCCAGAAATTTTTCCAGAAAAATCAAGTATTTCTCACAGAAAAGTATTGCAGTAACACGTTTTGCTATACACATGTTTATTCCCTTTGTGTGTATTGGAACTAAAAAAAAAAAAGCACGGAAAAAAAGCAAATTGGACAATGTCAAACAAAACTCCAAAAATGGGGTGGACAAAATTCTTGGCAACCTTTCAAAATTGTGGATAACTAAGATTGTTTCAAGCATGTGATGCTCCTGTAAACTCACATGGGGCAAGTAGCAGGTGTGGGCAATATAAAAATCACACCTGAAAGCAGATAAAAAGGAGAGAAGTTCACTTAATCTTTGCATTGTGAGTCTGTGTGTGCCACACTAAGCATGGACAACAGAAAGAGAAGAGAACTGTCTGAGAACTTGAGAACCAAAATTGTGGAAAAATATCAACAATCTCCTTCACTGGCCTAGTATATGTTCAGGGACCCAGTGGCTCTTGGGGGCCCTGGACCTTGCTAAACCCTGTGCAATTTTCTAAGTGCCACAGACGTAAGGGTAAAACAGTGACTGTATTAGGGATGCAACAATACCAGTTTTTTTTATTTAAGACCGAGTGCCGATACTTTAATGTGACTGCTTTTCAATAAATAATTTGGGATTTTGCTGAAAGTCTGTCCGTTTTATGTTAATATTGAAATGTATTGCCAAGCAACCAGGGATGCAGCGATATTTCGGCCACCGATAGATTCTGCCGATAATGGGGTTATCTGTTTCAGCCCGAAAGCAAAACACCAGCCGAAAAAGTCAGCCGAAAATTGATGATCTCAGCTGACATTGAGTGAGCACTCTTTCAATGCTGCTTAGCTGGAGATGATGGTAATTGGAAAGAGGCAGGAGCTGCTACACATTTATTTCTGCACACAAAGGGTTAACTGCTTTCTCCACAGTATCAGTGCACGCAGTAACCTCTGGCCTCTCAGTGACCAGGAACATGTGATTTGATTTTTATTAAGCGACAACACATTCCGCAGCGCTGTACAAGGTGTAATGGGCAAAGACACGACAATTCTACAATACATACAGGAGACCGGTCAGTATTCCTGCCAGCAGATACATGAGGCTATGAGGGCCCTATTCCCGTGGGAATTTACACTCTAGATGGGTGAGGGGATTAGTAACAGGAGGGGAGGGCTGCATGTCCAGATGTACACTCCTTTGCCAATGAAATATACAGGACACAGGGGGTACCAAATTAGAGTATTTATTCAAAGCAGCTCTACAGAAATAAAAGGCAAATAAAAAGAATTTCTAAAATATAATAAGGCTTTGCAATACAAGTGTCGCTGGTGCTTGCCCAGATCCAACAGTTGGATCTGGGCAAGCACCAGCGAGACTTGTATTGCAAAGCCTTATTACATTTTAGAAATGATTTTTGCCTTTAATTTCTGTAAAGCGGCTTTGAATAAATACTCTAATTTGGTAACCCCTGTGTCCTATATTTCATTGGCAGCCAACATCTGTACAGGAATCCCAGCACCCACTGCACAAAGTTTATTGAAAATAATTTTTTTACTGTAATTTTTTTTTTCTTCATTTTGAATTTGCCACCTGGTCCCACCCCCCTGCGTCGCTTGGCTCGCAGGGAGCAGAACCAGGAAGCAAAGTCGCCAGCTGCCGCGATCACACTGCGGTGACAGCGAGGGAGCGAAGGATGCAGGGAGTATGCATCCAGCCCGAGTGTGGCTTGGGGTTACCGATCGCGGTAGCAAAGTTCAACCCCGAGTCGCTCGGGAATACCGCCAGGCAGGTTGAGAGAAACAGACTGATGTTTAGGCTCCATCTGAGCCATTACAGATATATATCTACTTATTTGTGTTGGGAGGGCAAAAAAAAATTATAAACGTTATAGTTGCAGAGTTCTGAATTGTTTGGATGTGTAAATGTCTTCTGCAACGTGTGTGTAGCAAATTTTACACCTGAATGTATGCACTAGATGCACAATAACTCCACCAAAAATATCTTAAAAATTTTAATGTTTATTAAATTAATTTTTAGACATCTGCACAGCACAAAATTTTCGTTTTGAACTAATGGATTAGTCCTAAAACGCAATTTATTTAGTTACTAAAGAAATTCGTTTTAAGTTCTTTAGTATGAAAACAAATTTCATTCCTCCGAAAACCAGTGGATAGAATTACTATTGCAGTGGCTCCTCAGAGGGCTGAGATCGCTGCTTGTTAAAGTATCTCTCACTCTCAGCACAATGTGTCAGGCAAAGCTGTTACAGTAACTGACTGCTGCTCACAGTGCTCAGAGTTTCAGTTAAACTAGTAAATATAGTTTTATATATAAGAGGTTAGAACAATATTATTTCCTTGTTTTACTGAAACTGAGCGCTGTTACAAACAGTTACTGTAACAGCTGAGCCTGATACATTGTACGGAGAGATAATATAACAAGCAGCCGATCTCAGCGCTCACAGCCACTGGATTTAAAGGGCAAAAAAAAAAGGCTCCTCTCTGTATAATGTATAGAACATCCTCCTGCATTAATACCCCTTTTGTATAATGTAGATAACATCTTCCTGCATTAATTAATACCCCTCTCTGTATAATGTATACAACATCCACCTGCATTAATTAATACTCCTCTCTATATAAAAGTATACAACATCCTCCTGAATTAATGGACCTCTCTGTATAGAACATCCTCCTCAATTTATACCTTTCTCTGTATAATGTATATAACATCCTCCTGCATGAATACCCCTCTCTGTATAATGTAAAAAACATCCTCCTGCATTAATTAATGCTCCTCTCTGTATAGATCATCCTACCGCATTGGCATGGAGGGTGCAGAACGTTCGGAATGCAATGCTTATCCAGCACAGGAGAGGGAACTTTTACTTAAACTTTGTATCTCTGTGGGGGAGACAGACAGGAATATAAAAGCAGGGGAGAGGGAAAATATTAACGTAAATCGGTCTGAAAGCTCAGAGAAGAGATGACTGGTGCAAATTTATTTTTATAATAAAATTAAGCACTTTAAATCCAGGGAAGACATTCAAATAAATCACACTGAAGGCTCATAATAACAGAGTAACTGTGAGAGCTGGATACTAAATGTATCAGACGTAAAAAAACGCTTTATAACAAGCAGCACTGGGAGAGGAGAGGGACTTTACATAAAAAGTGTATTATAGATGAGGAAAGGGGGATAGGGCTCCTGGATAATATAAAATGTATCAGACCTAAGCCCCTATTATGCAGAGCGGGAGGGGAGATAACAAGTTTTATAAAGTCCCTCTCTTCTCCCAGCGCTGCTTGTTATAAAGGGGTTTTTACTATCCAGCCCTCTGTCATTAGCTTTCAGTGTGATTTATTTGAATGTTTTCCTTCTCCAGCTGCTTTTATCATCTTGTCTGCCTCATAGACATGCAAGGGTTAAGTAAAGGTTTCCTCTCCTGGGCTGGCTGGCTGCACTGCGAGTGAGTATTCTGGAGCTCTATCACTGTCAGATTTTCGGGTAGGGGTCGGGAAGGATTATGCATACAAACCTTTTCTGTAGCATTGCGATGTTGCGCTCTTCATTGCTGGTCTCCTTCACTCAATAGAATATGACAAAAAGGACAAACTAAAATGTAGTGCATTTTATTTTAGTTTCTTTAGTTTTTTGTACTGAGCAGTTTCGTATCTCGAGTCATCCGAAAACTAAATTATCCCAAAATTCGGACTAAATCGTTTTAGTACTAAAACGAATGCACATGTCTAATTAATATCATGAATGTATATTAATCAAGTATAGTATTAATACAGTTATACAAAAAAATCTTAAAATTATAGGGGAAAAGTAATTTTCAGTTTCGTTCCAAAATTTTCATTTGAGAGCATCACATCTATATTGTATACACAGTATGTGTGTATATATACACTCATATGGGGGGCGTGGCCTGACAGCGGACGGAGCTGGACGTGTAAGAGCTGAGCTCCGTCTCCCGAGCGCCATTTACTCTCCTTAAGGGGCCTGCAAGCTGTAATGGGGCAGCGAAAACGGACCTCCCAAACCTCCCAACCTGCCGGTAATCGAACCGCCGCGAAAACCGCCACCTTATTGCCGTTTTTAAGCGGTTCTCCGCACTTGCGGCCTCCACCGCCGGAATCCAAGATGGCAGCCGCGACAGAGATGCACGAGGAGGACAGAGAGGAAGATCCACTCCCAGACAGCCCTCCCAAAGGTAACTCAGGGGCCACTGCGGACATTGAGATGAGAGATATTCTCAGAAATCTCCCCACAAAACGAGAATTGACTACTCAGCTTTCAGCTATGGAGAGAAATGTAAATGGCAGAATTGATGCCCTGAGCTCTGATATAAAACATTTGGGGGGGGTCGCATTCTTGACTTAGAAGATAGAGACTCTTTATTTACGCATGTGGAGCACCTAAATGTACAAGTAGCGGAGCAGGCTAAACATCTTACGAACCTACACCGTCACTTAGACGACATTGACAATAGGGGCAGACGTAACAACATTCGGATTAAAGGATACCCAGAATCAGATGAAGGTCCGGAAAATTTAGTCGAGCTCCTGCGGCACCTCTTTAATGCTATATTGCATAGGCCAGAGGATACGAAAATCAAATTTGATAGGGCCCACAGGGCGTTAAAACCTCGCGGCGCGACGACAGACCAACCACGTGACATTATATGCAGACTACATGACTTTGTCGTGAAAGAGGAGATCTTGCGTGCCGCCCGTAAAACTGCAACCATACAGGTGGATGGCTGTTCTGTGGCCTTGTATCAAGATGTGTCATGGATTACATTACAGGCCAGGCGTATTCTAAGACCGATCACGGCTGCCCTTCGTGAACGTGAACGTGAAATCAGGTATAGATGGAGTTTTCCCCTAGCACTTCATGCCCAGAAAGCCAACACTACCCACTCCATAATCGCACCTGCAGATGTTTCGGGCTTCTTGATTGCGTTTGGCTTACCTGAAATGGATGTCGCGGACTGGTATGGAGCAGCATCGACTCTGGCACCGCCAGCCCAACCACAACGGCAACGATGGAACCAGGTTGCTAAAAAACGTAAAGCGAAGCCACAATCACCACCCATGTCGAGCTCCCCAGGCCATGGCGCTGGCCTCCGAGCAATTAGTCCACAACGGTCTTCGCAAGAACCGACCTAGGACACGGAGGACTTCGGATCGTTTTCCTCTTTTATATTGTATCTCTTTCATATTGCTGCCCCATTGATCCAAAGTTTCTAGTCCATTTCTTGTCTCTCCTTACGAAGCTTGCCCCCCCTGAGACACTCCTGTTTCAGAGGCGCTTGGGTTGGACGCTGGGATTGTGGGTCCCTCGTATTGCAATCTTCGACTCCACCACCCTGCTCTACCTGGTACTATGGTGACAGGGAATAGATGGGTCCCATGGACTCGGCTCCTTTTCCTAGGTGTCACGGCCGTGTCTCCTGAACGGTGTATATCGTTTTTGTTTTCACCTTCTGTTGACGTCCGAGCACAGAGGTTTACACTTGATTCTGTATATACGAGTTTTGTTTTTTTGGTTTTTATATTATTGTTATTGTTTTTGTGTGCCGTGGTCGTGAATGGGATTGAAACATCAGGGGACAAATGCTTACAGCAGGTCTTTTCCATTAGAAGAATATTTAAGTGGTGCACAATTTCTTAATGGCTGATCTCCGTTTGATTACATATAATGTTCGGGGTCTTAACTCTCCCCAAAAACGTCGCCGTGCCTTACAGGAATTCCAACGTCTAGGGGGTGATGTGATATTTATCCAAGAGACGCATTTTCAGGAGGGGCGCGCCCCGGCTTTTCATAATCGCAAATATCCTCAGGGCTACTTTAGCAACTTCGGGGAAACTAAAGCTCGAGGGGTGGGTATATTGATTGGGAGCCATGTCCCTTTTCAGGAACTAGGGGTGTTGACGGACCCACAGGGGCGTTATATCATGGTGAAAGGAACGATTGGGACCACAAGGGTCACTTTGGTTAATGTATATTTGCCCAATAGACTGCAGACTAGAGCATTCCGGAAGATCTTAGATAAATTGACGGCGTTTCTAGATGGAATGTTGATTATGGGTGGGGACTGTAATGTGGCTCTGGATCTGCCGGCGGAGGGTTTGGCGGGGGCCACGACCTCGGCGGGGTCCTTGCGGCGGCAGTTCCAGAAGCTATTGGGTGATGAGCGCCTGTATGATTGCTGGCGGACTCTCAACCCGTCTGACAAAGATTATACCTATTACTCACATGCTTTTTCTAGATATTCCCGAATAGACTATTTTTTTTTACCCCACCGTTATTTAGATCGTATTCGGAGATGCTGGATCGGCACGGTTACTTGGTCGGACCATGCACCAGTCATAATGCATTTGACTCTACCGCAGTCGTTCAAGGGTACATCGCACTGGAGACTCAATGACACATTGTTGTCTGACGTAATTTACCGGTCTGAATTGCAATTGGCCCGAATTCGATTCTTTGAAGAAAATGAGTCCCCAGATATAAAACCTACAATGCTCTGGGAGGCACATAAATGCGTTGCTCGAGGGGTGCTCATACAGATGGGAGCCAGAAAGAAAAAAAGAATATGACGCTAGGGTAACACAACTCCTCTCCGATATACGGGACCTTGAGAGGGTGCACAAGGAGGACCTTGATCCGCAATCTTTTCGGAGCTTGGTTTTGCTACGTGCAGAGCTAAATAAGATCTTAAACGACCGGGCTTCTCGATCGATTACTCTGACTAATCAGACATACTACTCTCAGGGGAATAAATGTGGGAAATTGCTGGCCCGCGCCCCTAAGAACAGACATCAAACAACTTTTATCCCCAAAATAAGAAGAGGAGGGGGGAGACCCATGGCGTACACGACGGGAGACATAGCTTCGGAATTCCACCAATATTATTCCACTCTATATAATAACCGCCCCGACATTATGCCTCAAACGGTTATCGATTCTTTCTTAGCTAAAACAGTAGGCCCCACTTTGGCCCGTAACCATAGGACTTTATTAGATTCTCCCATAACGGCTGCGGAAATGAAACAAGCCCTGAAACTGACTCCTCACGGGAAGAGCCCAGGCCCAGACGGTTTTACCACTTTATATTATAAGACGTTCCAAAATTTATTGACCCCGTTCTTTGTACAAGCTTTTAATAGCGTAGACGAGGAGACCCGACTACCCCGAGATACGATGGCGGCCTCCATAGCGGTTATCCCGAAGCCGGGGAAGGACCCTCTTGACTGTGAGAATTACAGACCCATCTCGCTTTTAAATACAGACATGAAGCTTTTCACTAAGATCCTGGCCCTCCGTTTACGTCCGCTCCTGGGGGGCCTGATACATGCGGATCAAGCGGGCTTTGTCCCGAGACGAGAGGCTAGAGACAACACTCTGCGCGCTCTGTCGGCGCTTCATGGGGCGTCTGCTTCCTTCACACCCATGTTGGTTCTCTCTGTCGATGCCGAGAAGGCTTTCGACAGGGTGAACTGGCATTATCTTTTCGCGGTCCTACACACAATGGGATTTGGCCCACGTTGGTGCCAGTGGATGGCGGCCTTGTATGAAGAGCCGCATGCCCGGATCAGAGTGAACGGTACCCTCTCTGATTCGATTGCTATTAGAAACGGTACTCGACAGGGGTGTCCTCTGTCCCCACTGTTGTTTTTGTTGTACTTGGAGCCTCTGCTGCAGGAGATACGACGAAGCCAGGATATTAAGGGCCTAGGTTTAGATGGACAAGAATACAAGGTCTCGGCTTATGCAGACGACTTGCTCTTTACTCTGACCGACGTAGACCATTCTCTGCCATCCCTGATGCGAGTCCTCACAGAGTTTGCTAACATTTCAGATTACAAGATTAACCCCTCCAAAAGTGAGTTTATGGGACCTCTGATTCCCAATAGTTCCCTAGTCTCTATACAAGAGACTTATGGTTTTAAATGGAAACCCAAAGGACTTACGTACTTGGGAATTAAACTAGCTACTACCCAATCTCTATTGATAGCCCTCAACTATGACCCGCTTCTTCGCTCGGTAACAGAAGATTTACAAAAGTGGAATCTGCCGCACATATCATGGCTGGGTCGTTTGAATGTACTTAAAATGAATATTCTGCCCCGTTTCTTGTACTTATTCCAAGCCCTTCCAATATTTCTACCCCGTTCGTTTTTCATCTCACTGAGAACTCAACTCACACGATATATTTGGAGGGGAAAGAGGGCTCGCATCTCGTTCGCGGAAATGGCCAGGCCGGTGGGAAGGGGGGGTTGGGAATGCCCCATTTTCAGTATTACTACCTAGCGTCTATGTTCTCTATCCTCTACCATTTCTCCAAACCGACGGCGCACCGACGGTGGATTGAGATCCTACAGGCAACATCGGGATTTCCTCTGGCCTCTCTCCCATGGCAGACGGCCTCGCTTCAGGCCCTGGGGCTTGCGAACCATCCGATTTTAACCCCGATTTTGAAACTGTGGAGAAGACATGGGGTGGAGTTGGGCTTGACGGCGGGGGGTTCCCCGCTGACCCCGGTCACCCACAATCCCCTTTTCCCGCCAGGAGTAACTGAAGAACTGTTGGGCCTTGGGAGGGAGATGCCGTACCTTCCTGTTAATCAGATTGTTGAAAACGGGGCCCTGTTGCCCCTTAACGTCCTCATTTCCCCTACCCAGTCTACGTTTGCGCACGCTTTCAGTTATACCCAATTACGCCATTTCTTTAAGACCTCAGGGAGGCGGCTGCAGGACGTACGCTCACCCCATTTGAATCGCTATGCTCGGCGACTAGAGGAACTGAATCTATTGTGTCCATTATTCAGACTTATTTAACAGACGGAGGATACTGCTCGGACTCGCCGAGATTGGCGAAATGGGAGGATGAGTTAGGAAGAGATATAGATCCACAGGCATGGTACAAGGCTTTTCTCCTCACGTTTTATGCCTCACGGAGCATGACTCTAAGAGAACAAAATTGTAAACTGTTTTTACGCTGGTACATGACTCCGTCGCAACTGCATCGGATTTCGCCTTCGGAACCGGCCTCTTGTTGGCGTTGTCTAGGAGACAAGGGGGACTACCTACATATTTGGTGGTCTTGTCCTCGCCTGGGCTTTTATTGGGGGGAGGTGGCGGCTCATATAAAAGAGATTACTGGCAGTGATTTACCATTTGAACCTGCATCATATCTATTAAACATGCTTCAGTACTCAACTGATACCTTTAAAAATTCCCTGCTGGCCATCCTCTTGTCGGCAGCTAGGGGGACGATACCGATGTATTGGCGCCAAAGGGTAATACCTACAGTGAGAGATTGGGTAACACTGGTTGAGAGGATCAGGGGATTTGAAGACTTGCATTACACCGCGCAGGGTAAATATGATCTTTTTTACGCTGTGTGGTGGCCATGGATTGACCGGTTGCCTGCCCTGGCAGAGGGCGCTGGAGTGGTGGAGGTCACGGATATATGAGACATTGCGCTTTGGTAGTCGACCACGGGGGGATAATACCTCACGAGAAGTACCTGCTTATGCTCGTTATGTTTCTCTTCGTTCTTGTTCAGACCACGATTTGACGACATACTGTTTAAGTTCTAGTTTTTTAATGTTGTTTTAGTATTATAGACTGTTTTCCTGATTTAATTTGTCCTTCCTCTATGACATCTGAGTAAATTCATTGGACAATGATATATAAATACAACCTTATGGACTTAGCACATATTTGACCTGGGGTACAGGTCGCGAACTGTCCTTATGTATAGGTTTTACTGCTAATATTGTTTTCCATACACGCCTTATGTAAACATGCATGTTGTTTCCTTTGGTTGAATAAACAGAAATTACATAAAAATATACACTCATATATGGAAAGTCATTTTCGGCCAAGCTCATCGCGCATTTTCAGTATCGGTCCCAAATTTTCATTTCGGTGCATGCCTACAAGGAGAGAGAGAGACGAGAGACGACAGAATACACGCACACATCCCCAGACCTCAAATACATGTATACCTGCACACCAGACCTGAGACCCACACAGATATACAGATCCCAGACCAGACACTGGGGTGGCTAGCAAAATGCACTACCAAAACTCTGCCTGGCCGCGTTCCAGTGAGCGGTCACCTGCATGCGATTGTTTTAACGAGGTTGTAACCTTTACTTGCCAGCGGCCGCTCGCTGGAACGCGGCCAGTCAGAGGAGCCTTGCAGAATGCCGATAGTGCATGCTGCCAGCCGTCTCACCCTCACATGAATAGACCGCTATAATTTTTTTCAAGGTCGATTCAGATTATCAACATCCTTTCCAGCCGGTAGCAGATATCTGATGTTGACATTCTGTAACTTTAAAAGTTAAAAAAAAAAAAAAATAATGGCATAATGTTAGATTTGTGTTAACAGAATATGTTCAATAAAATTGTAAACATTGCACCATGTCTTCAGCCTTATAAGCACATATGAAGGTTATCGGGCTGGGACATTGATACATGGATTACATTGCACGTAATAGAGATTGCTATGATCAAAAGTTTGCTGTATTATACCTGAGCTGCGACAGGTGATTTGCTTGTGTTAGTCTTGTGTCCTGATACCTACTTGCTTTATTATACAAGGTTTCTGTTGTGCTTAAAAACAAAAACCGAAAAAAAATTTTTAAAAAATTGCACCATGTCCATTTCATTTCTATTTTTACTAGATTTAACAGAAAACCAACAATATGGCCATGTCTAGATTCCAGCCTGTGCAAGGATAACTCACATGACCATATACGTAAGGGGTCGGCAACCCTGGCCCTCCAGATGTTTTGGAACTACATCTACCATGGTGTTCAGCTACTCATTAGGTTCTTACATCCTTTTGGGAATTGTAGTTCCAAAACATCTGGGAGGGCCAAGGTAGCTAAAACCTGCTGCAGCAAATAGGTGGACATACATGGAAGTGTCACAAGTAACTCCAAACAGAAGTCGCTCTATCGCAGTGGTTCCCAATTGGGATAGACCGATATATAAAACGGTTGTAACGATTATCGGCTGCCGATATTCAGAAAATTACTGAGATCGGTATCGGCATTTTATTTGCCGATATTGCCCATAACTGAACAAGTTGGCTCACTGCAGCTGTCACACACAAGATCCCACAGAACTATGCGAATCCGGGGCTTCTCCCACATCAGGCTGTAAGCTCTCACTGCAGAACAACCCCTGCTCACTGACCGTATTGCGCATGAGCACGATAACAGAAATGGAGCTTCCATCCCATTTGGCAGGGAATTCCCTATACAGGAGATGCAGGGTCTATTTCCTACAGCAGGGGTCAGCAACCAGGAACCTCCAGATGTTTAGGAACTGCATTTCCCATGAGGTTCCAAGCACATAGAAACATAGAAAATTTCGGCAGATAAGAACCTTTCGGCCCATCTAGTCTGCCCAATTACATGGATACTTTACTTGGATTTATCTTTTGTTTAGGATAGCCTTATGCCTATCCCATGCATGCTTAAATTCAATTACTGTTTTGGCCTCTACCACTTCTACTGGAAGGCTGTTCCATGTATCCACCACCCTCTCAGTAAAATAATGCTTCCTGATGTTACTTTTAAACCTTTGCCCCTCTAATCTAAGACTATGTCCTCTTGTTTTGCTACTTTGTTTCCTTTTAAATATACTCCCTTCCTCTACCTTGTGGATTCCCTTTACAAATTTAAATGTTTCTATCATATCTCCTCTGTCTCGTCTTTTTTCCAAGCTGTACATGTTAAGATCATTAAGCCTTTCCTGGTAACTTTTCTCCTTCAAGCCGTACACCATTTTAGTAGCCCTTCTCTGAACTCTCTCCAAGGTGTCTATATCCTTCTGGAGATACGGTCTCCAGTACTGCACACAGTACTCCAAGTGAGGTCTCACCAGTGCTCTGTACAGTGGCATGAGCACTTCCCTTTTCCTACTGCTAATACCTCTCCCTACACAACCAAGCATTCTGCTAGCATTTCCTGCTGCTCTATTACATTGACTACTTACTTTTAGATCCTCTGCAATAATAACCCCTAAATCCCTTTCCTCAGATGTTTAGGTTAGGACTGTATCAAATATTCTATATTCAGCCGTTGGGTTTTTAGGTCCCAGGTGCATTATCTTGCACTTATCCACATTAAAACTTAATTGCCACAGCTCCGACCATTTTTTTAGTTTACCTAAAACATTTGGCTGATCCCTCCAGGAACGTCAACCCTGTTGCAAATCTTTGTGTCATCAGCAAAAAGACATACTTTACCATTAATACCTTCTGCAATATCACTAATAAAAATATTAAAGAGAAAGGGGTCAGTACTTGGACCCAGGAGGTACCCCACTGGTAACAAGACCTTGCGCCGAATAAACTCCATTTACCACAACCTTCTGTTGCCCGTCACTGAGCCACTGCCTAATCCATTCAACAATATTGGAATCCAAGCTCAAAGATTGCAATTTATTGATAAGCCTTCTATGCTGAACAGTATCAAAAGCCTTACTGAAATTTAAATAAGCAAGGTCTACTGCACCACCTTTGTCTATTATTTTTGATACCCAATCAAAAAAAAATCAATAAGATTAGTTTGGCATGATCTCCCTGAGGTAAACCCGTTTTGTTTCTGATCTTGTAATCTGTGTTTTTAGATGTTCAACGATCCTTTCCTTTAACATGGTTTCCATTAATTTCCCCACTACGGACATAAGACTAACTGGCCTATAGTTCCGATTCCTCCCTACTACCCTTCTTGTAAATGGGCACAACATTTGCTAATTTCCCGTTTTCTGGGACGACTCCCGTTAACAAGGATTGGTTAAATAAATCTGTTAACGGTTTTGCTATTACACCACTGAGCTCTTTTAATAACTTAATGGGGCCTGATGGGATCCACCCTGACTTATTTGTCTTTACTTTAGACAGCTGCTGTAGAACCTCCTCCTCTGTAAACTCATATGTAAATGTCTCTTTAGTGTTTCCTCTTAACTGAGGTCCCTTTTCTTTTCTTCTGCAAAGACTGAACAAAAATATTCATTGAGGCAGTCAGCGAGACTTTTATCCTCTTCTACATACCTTCCTTGCTTTGTTTTTAATCTAACTAATCCTTATTTTACTTTTCTCGTTTATGTATCTAAGAAATGTTTTGTCCCCTTTTTTACTGACTGAGCGATTTTCTCTACTGCGTGTGCTTTGGAAGCTCTTATAAATTGCTTTGCCTCTTTCTGCCTAATCTTATAGGTTTGCCTGAGTTTTTTTATAATTATTGAATGCCATCTTTTTGTTCTTCACTATTTTGGCCACTTCTGTAGAGTACCACAGTGGTTTCTTCCCTTTTTTGTTTTTGCCAACAAGCTGAATGCAATTGTCTGTGGCCTTCAATAATGCCTCCTTTAAATAATCCCATTTCTCCTGGACTCCCTTTAAACTCCTCCAGTCTGATAATGACTCCTTCACACAAAATCTCATTTTAGAAAACACATTTTTTTTTAAGTCTAAAACTTTAGTTTTTGTGTGGTGCGGCTCCATCCCTTTTCTTATATTAACCACTTCGATGCAGAGGACGCGCTCAGCGCGTCCTCCGCATGGCTGCTGGTGTGCTGAGGACGCGCTGAGCGCGTCCTCACTTTGGGGTCAGCGTTCGGCCGAGTTCCGGCCGATCGCTGGCCCCCCCGGTGGGGCTGACATCCTCGATGTCAGCCCAGCATCCGGAACCGCCGCCGGTGAAATTAGGTGTCATCGCGGCAGCGCGATGACACCTAATTCAGGCGCCCCCCCCCCCCGCATGTGCGGAGGAGGCGCCTGAAAGGGAGGGGGGGAGGTCCTTCGGACCTCTCTCCCTCCCGATCGGCGGCGTTGCGGGGGTTAACCCAGGCACCATTTGGAAGGGCACAGCCTGCCCTTCCAAATGGTGCCTGGCATTAACCCCTGGGGAGCTGGATCGCGAATCGGCGCTGAAAAGCGCCGGTTCATGATCCTTTCCCGGAGCTGGCCGACATCTTGGATGTCGGCCAAGCCTCCGGGAACTCCCCCGGAGGACTGGCGTCATCGTGCATAGCACGATGACGCCAGTCCTAGAGTTAACCCCTAACTGCCACCAACGGTGGAGATAGGGAGTTCATTGGAAATCCCTATCTCCCGATCCGTGGCAGCTAGGGGTTAAAGTTTGGTATGGTTGGATCGGCCAGAGCATGGCCGTTCCAACGATACCAAACACTACTGTGAAAAAAGTTTTTTAAAAAAAGTAAAAATATATATTTAAAAAAAAAAAAAAAACATTTTTTTCTCTTTTTTTTGGTTCGTTAATGCAGCAATATTGTTCCCATTTCAATTATAATGTGAACAGTGATGCTGCACTAACGATTTTTGTATGCGGTGCGTTTGTTAAAAATCGTGTAATTTTCCCCAAAAAAAATGTAACGAGACCCCATCTCTAATTTTTTTAACAAGCGCACCCCATACAAGATATAACCGCAATTGCTCGCATGTTAAAATGTGAAAAAAAAAACACTTTACACGTTGTAAATTATTGAAAATACATATTTTATTGCATTTTTTGTTATAATATACAGACATGACATAACGTATACATATAATAATGACATATTATGAATCTACCGAGTCTGACGGAAAGAACAATATATAATATGTCTGGGTCATATACTAAAATAAGCCTTCAAAACACGTTTAAACATGATGAGCAAAACCGGTAAAAATGACCTCAGCACAGAGGTGTGAAAAGCCTCAGCAGCGAAAGGGTTAAACCACACTGACTGGTGATCACTAGATCCCAAATTTTCACCTACAACAACATCTTATACCAAACCTCCATTTGTGAGTATTAAATCCAATATGGCCTCTTTACGGGTCAGCTCCTCAACTACTTGTGTTAAGAGATAACCCCAGTAGGGGAGTTTAGAATATGGGTACTCCTGGTGCACCCAGCTATTTTGGTTTTCCAGTTCACATCAGGAAGATTAAAGTCCCCCATGATAATAACTTCCCCCTTCATTGTCATTTTGGCCATTTCCTCAAACCGTAGATTATCTAGCTCTTCTACTTGAGCTACTGTATGATTACCAAATGTTAGCGTAACCCAAACTGACTATGTTCACATCGCTCACTTTTATTTGGTTCATTTTTAGGTTTTTTTTTTTGTTTTTTTTTTTAAACATACAGGGCCACTCCTCCTTTCCTATCTTCTCTGTCTTTTCTATATAAAAGAGTACCCCGGTATTGTTATGTCCCAGTTATTTTTCTCACTGAACCATGTCTCAGTGACCGCCACTAAATCTACTTTTTCAGCTGCCATCTTTGCCTCCAGTTCATTGATTTTATTGACTAAACTGCGAGCATTTATAGACACGACTCTGAGCTTGTCATTTTTTACCCCGCATGTTGCTTGCACCCTCAGAATTAGTTTTGGGGGACAATCGGGCAGATTGTTTTTTTACCCTTTTGCCCCCTACTCCTAGTTTAAATATTCCTTTGTGAAACCTTTGAACTTCTCACTTAGAACATATGTTCCCCTATGAGTAAGATGCAAACCATCTTTTTTAAACCGTTCCTTTCTACTCCAATTAGAGCTATCATGGGACACAAAGCCAAATCCTTGCTCCCGACACCATTCCCGAAGCCACAAATTAAATTCCCTAGTGCGCATCTGCCTATCCTGAATGTTATGCACAGGCAGAACTTCAGAGAATGACACAGTGGACGCAATCTGCTGTATTTCACCTCTAAGAACACAAAAATCTTCTTTAATCTCAGAAACCTCATTGCTAGCCAAGTCATTTGTCCCTAGATGGAATAGAACGTCCACTTCCCCTCCCCCTTCCTGCTTTGCTTGTTTGACAATATTGAGAATACATCTCCTGTCTCTACTAGCAGTAGCCCCAGGAAGACATCTCACCAAACCACTACTCTTCAGCTCAACACCTCTTATGATAGAAGGCAATTGTTGCTGGGTGATTCTATCAAGTCCCACCTTTTCCTTTTGTCCTTGGTTGCAGTCTTGCATACCTTAGGCATAGGGGATGGTGGTTCCTCAACTTTGGTGTCTGAGCCTACTTCCGTCTTACCACTACACTCTGAAAGTGCCTCAAAAGAATTAAGAAGAGCCACAGACTGTGGGACATGCCTTCTATCCACAACATAAGTCTTCCAGATCCTACAGTAGTCCATCTGCCGCTCCTAGGAGGCCTCTGTGGCAGTGGCTTTGTAACAGTCATAGCCTGAGTTTGTCTAACAGATAATTTACAAATCTCAGACTTCAAACAGGCAATTTCATGCTGCAATAAAGAGAACTGCCTACATATCAGGCACCCTCCAAACATCCAAAAATTGGATCTAAAAACAAATGCATGACAGCTATTACACCAAGCCTGCCATTATAAAATGAAAGAAAGGATTTAAAACAAGCAAATGTTACCTTTTTGTAGGTTTCTACCTCCTGCCTAACCTCAGACTACCTCCAGAGTATCTCCAGAATATCTCTAATTGCCTCACTTGGAAGGATTGCACTTAGAAGGGCTCATAAGCTCATGATGCTCAGCTTCTCAGTAGGTTCTTGGAGCCTCATGGGAAATGCAGTTCCAAAACATCTGGAAATCCCAGGTTCCCGACACCTGCAATGTCTTGTATATGGAATTCTCTGCCAGATGGGATGGAAGCCCCATTTTTGTAGTCATCACGCTGCTCATGCGCATACGGTCAGTGAGCAGGGAACGTTCTGCAGTGAGGACGTACAGCCTGATGTGTGAGAATTTGAGAAGCCCCGGATTCGCATAGTTCTGTGGGATCTTGCGTGTCGCAGCTACAGTGAGCCAACTTGTCCAATTATTGGCAAATAAAATGCCGATACCCATAAATTGACAAAACCGATATATAATCAGTCTATCCCTACTTCAAACAAAAGAGAAAAAAAACAGATGCATGTGTCTTAAAAGGTGGTTTTATTTGTAATGTCAAGTAATCTACTTACAGTTTATGGTTTAACTCCTACACTACCAAGTGAATTGCAAAAAAAACCAAAAAAAAACATATTAGTGATGCACAGAAATGAAAATTTGGGACTGAAACCAAAAATGCAGTATGAGCCGGACCAAAAAACAAAACTGAAAAGTACCTTTTACCCTAAAAGTTTTCTAAATAGACTTATTTTGAAATGAAAATCAAGCCAGTAAGAACTACACATTTATTGAACGTAATATGTCAAAACTGGACAGAAAATATATTCAATGTCAAAATCGGCAAATTCCTCTGAACTGAAAGAAAAAAAGGCCCAAAAAGATCTTTCAAAAATTTACAAAATAAAAAAGGTTGGAGGCAGGCCTCCGGCTCGACTGTCCTCTGATGGCAAGTTTTTCGGCCATTTTTCTTGTCAGCCAAAAGCACCATTTATGTGCATCCCTTTAAAAAAAAAAAAAAAAACTGACACACCTCATTGATAACCTTGTACAAACTCAAAAACGTCTAATGACTAGCAATCACTTTCTCAGCTCAAGATAGCTTTAAAGGCGGTTTACTATCAGGTAGGGTTGCACCGATACCGATACTGGGTACTGCAGGAGTACTTGGTACTCGTGCAGTACCCCCCATATTTTTCCCGATACCGGAAGCCGGCATTGAGCCGGCTTGCCAGCATCCGAGGGGCTGCGGCGGCTGTCCGAATGCTCTATTGGCATTCGGACAGCCGCCCCTGGAGCTGCTCACCGCAATACTTTCCTCCCTGGGCGCCGCCGGGAATGTCTCCGCGCGTGCGCTCGTTGGAAGGACCCCAGCCGTGACCACGTGATCGCGGTTGGGGTCCAACGAGCGCGCACGCAGAAACTTTCCCGGCGTCGCCCAGGAAGGTAAGTATGAACACAGTGAGCAACTGCAGGGCCTGTCCGAATGCCGATAGAGCATTCGGACAGGCCCTGCAGCTGCTCTCCGCGATGATACTTACCTTCCTGAGCGACGCCGGGAAAGTTTCCCCGCGTGCGCTCGTTGGAAGGACCCCAGCCGCGATCACATGGTCCCACGTGGTCGCGGCTGGGGTCCTTCCAACGAGCGCACGCGCGGAAACATTCCCGGCGTCGCCCAGGAAGGTAAGTATCGTCGCGGGGGGGCATACCGAATATATATATATATATATATATATATATATATATATAAATATATAAATATATAAAATATATAAATATAAATATATATATATATTCGATTTTGCCCCCAGCTCACACATGGATTTTGCCCCCAGCTCACACATGGCTTTTGCCCCCAGCTCACACATGGCTTTTGCCCCCAGCTCACACATGGATTTTGCCCCCAGCTCACACATGGATTTTGCCCCCAGCTCACACATGGATTTTGCCCCCAGCTCACACTTTTCTTTAACCACTTCGCTGCTGAGGACGCGCTCAGCGCGTCCTCAGCAGTCCCGCTGGTATGCGGAGGACGCGCTGAGCGCGTCCTCCCATCGGGGTCAGCGTTCGGCCGGGTTCCGGCCGATCGCTGGCCCCTCCGGTGCGGGCTGACATCCTGGATGTCAGCCCGGCATCCGGACCAGCAGCCGCCAGAATTAGGTGTCATCGCGGGGGCGCGATGACACCTAATTCAGGCCCCCCCCCCCCCGCATGTGCGGAGGAGGCGCCTGAAAGGGAGGGGGGGAGGTCCTTCGGACCTCTCTCCCTCCCGATCGGCGGCGCACAGGGGGTTAACCCAGGCATCATTTGGAAGGGCACAGCCTGCCCTTCCAAATGATGCCTGGCATTAACCCCTGGGGAGCTGGATCGCGAATCGGCGCTGAAAAGCGCCGGTTCGCGATCCTTTCCCGGAGCTGGCCGACATCTTGGATGTCGGCCAAGCCTCCGGGAACTCCCCCAGAGGACTGGCGTCATCGTGCGTAGCACGATGACGCCAGTCCTAGACTTAACCCCTAACTGCCACCAACTGTGGAGATAGGGAGTTCCAATGAACTCCCTATCTCCCGATCCGTGGCAGCTAGGGGTTAAATTTTGGTATCGTTGGATCGGCCAGAGCATGGCCGTTCCAACGATACCAAACATGAAAGTGAAAAATTTTGTAAAAAAAAAAAAAAATTAAAAATAAAAATTAAAAAAAATTAAAAAAAAAATAAACACTTTTTTTATTTTTTTTGGTTTGTTAATGCAGCAATATTGTTCCCATTTCAATTATAACGTGAACAATGATGCTGCACTAACGATTTTTGTATGCGGTGCGTTTGTTAAAAATAGTGTCATTTTCCCCAAAAAAAAATGTAACGAGACCCCATCTCTAATTTTTTTAACAAGCGCACCCCATACAAAATATAACCGCAATTGCTCACATGTTAAAATGTGGAAAAAAACACTTTACACATTGTAAATTATTGAAAATACATATTTTATTGCATTTTTTGTTATAATATACAGACATGACATAACGTATACATATAATAATGACATATTATGAATCTACTGAGTCTGACGGAAAGAACGATATATAAGATGTCAGGGTCATATACTAAAATAAGCCTTCAAAACACGTTTAAACATGATGCGCAAAACAGGTAAAAATGACCTCAGCATAGGGGCGGGAAAAGCCTCAGCAGCGAAAGGGTTAATGTCATGTGACGCTTTCCAATAAGAACAGACCATATAAAAATGCCCCCAGCTCACATATATATATATATGTGAGCTGGGGGCATTTTTATATGGTCTGTTCTTATTGGAAAGCGTCACGACATTAAAGAAAAGTATCGGTACTCGGTATCGGTGAGTACTTTTAAAAAGTATCGGTACTCGGTCTTAAAAAAGTGGTATCGGTGCATCCCTACTATCAGGTCTATTCACGAAGGATGAAACGCAGGAGAATGACTGGTGAAGTGGAAAATCTAGGTCAAAATAGCCAAAACCAGAAAAAATCTCCCATTCATCTCACTTTACAAATCAGCTATTTGGTTGACATTGTTCTCTTCTCCTGCCAGTTCTCCTGAGTTTCACCTTTAATGAATAGACCGGTCTGTCAGCATCTTGTAGACCAGTGTTTCCCAAATCTGTCCTCGGGACACTCAACCAGGCCAAATTTTACAGATCGCCTTGGGAAAATGCAGACTGAATCCTGCAATCACTGAGCAGCAAATCATATCACCTGTGCTTCAGATATCTGACAAACATGGCGAGGCGGAGGGTCCTGAGGACAGGTTTGGGAAACACTGCTGCAAAGGGTGCAAACACAGATTGGAAACGTTTATTCACATTCAGACAATAAGATGGGGGATGTTCATATTTTTCATGAGCCTAAAACATTTTTCCCCCAAGTGCATCTTATGCCCAGGTCAGATTCATTTTTATTTTTGGAAACATTCTGCTAGTCTTTACAGAATGTTAGTCTCATCATATAATTGATGCCTACATCAGAATTATATTAAAAAAAGGGAAGCAAGATACACTTGCGTCAAGAAATTTAGCAGAATATATTCAACCCCTAACACTTTAACACTGACTGGCGACCCTAATAGGTCAACAAGTTGTAGGAGAGAAAAAAAAAAAATAGGAATGTATCTATTTTAATGAAAACTAGCCCTAACCAAGAGATTCTGCAATTCTTCTACACAAGCATCATTGCTGTGATGCAAACTTAGAAGAGTATAACTGCGTAAAAATTTAAACACATTGCGGCATGTGTGTGTGGCAGGGGGATTCAACTCTATAGCTAATGTCAGACGAACGCAGTCTGAGCGCACTCTGCGTGTGTGCATAACAGACGGACGGACGTACGTACTGACGGAAGATACTGTAGACACCACACGGTCCATTATTTTTTTTAACGGATGTGGGGGGGGGAAATATGGGAAACAAAATTAATTAAAATTTAACAGTTGAGTACAGTCAGCCAGACCAAAAAAAAAAAAAACCAAAAAACAACTTCTGAGCTTCAACGTGATGAACGTCGCAAATGCGCTGCGTCTGACGTCACGTCATCACGCACACAGGCCTCTACGCGGACAATGCATACTCTGGGCGTCCGTCATAGCGCTTTCACGTCAAGGCCTAAATGGCGTCTGTTGCCACCTGTGTGGTGCTTGAGTACTTCGGTGCGCACGTACTTCATGTGTTTGTCTCTATTGATCACAAATCAATGCTATGGCGGACGTTAAACTGTGCTGTGACACGGACGTGATGACTGCGTTCACCTGACGCTAGCCTTAAGGCTAGGGTCAGACGAACGCATTTTTATGTTGTCTGTGAAAAAGTGCGTTCGAACGAATGGACGCATTTTTTCACAGAATACGTGATAGTGGTCATACTATGCGCATTTTCGTCCGTGATTTTGTACGGATCATCAATAAAACTCTTTTTGTGTCTGGACGTTATGTTGGCCGGACATTAGCAGCGTCTGACGTCTCCTAATCACACACACACGCCGCTAGCGGACGCAGCGCACTCTGTACGTCAGTACCTGCGGTTTCACGTTCTCGAAAAAATGCGTTCATTTTCCACTTGCGTTGCGCAGCCGGACTTTTGTGCGACTGTACTTCGTATATTGGCCGTCATTGCCCGGCATCTGCTGCTAGTGCGGCCGTGATTAAGTGCGCCTGCACGCGCGTTCGCACTGCCTCAGTCTGACCCTAGCCTAAATTGGAAAAAAAAAAATAGGTCCTATATTTTGAACGTGGAACACAGAAAACTGGCTCGAGAATGGTACCAAGTTGCAATGGAAAACTATGTCAGTGTGCCATCCCCCCCATGAAATATATTTATTTTAAACAAGTGTCTGAATGTGAGGGAGCTTTCACAAAATTCAACTTTGACACCATTTTCAGTCACGCACACAAAGTGGAGTAATGATAGCACAACCCTCAGAGCTTGCTCTTGGTCTTTACTCAGCATCTTGGGTCCTGGGGAGATGTGACTCCCATCCAGTGCCAAGACTCAGGCTAGGGTCAAACGAAAGCATTTTTACACGCGAACGTAAAAAAGTGCGTCCGAACGAATTGACGTATTTTTTCACGGAGTGCGCGAAAACGGTCATACGATGCGCATTTTTCGTGCGTGATTTTTTCAGATCGTCAATAAAACTCTTTTTGCGTCTGGACGTTATGTAGGCTGGACATTAGCAGTGTCTGACATCTCCTAATCACGCAAACACGCCGCAGCTGCGCACTCTGTACGTCCGTACTAGCGGTTCGGCGTTCTTGAAAAAATGCGTTCGTTTTCCACTTGCGTTGCACGGCCGGACTTTCGTGCGACCGTACTTCGTATATTGGCCGTCATTGCCCGTCATCTGCTGCTAGTGCAGCCGTAATTATGTGCGCCAGAACGCACGTTAAAAGTGCGCTGGTCTGACCCCAGCCTCAGGATGCAGCAGCACAAGTATGCTCAGTTGCCAGATCTTAGCTTTTCTCACCATTGTACACCAGGATAAATGCTAGTGCCACATGACAAGAGATTGTCACCAAGAAAGAAAAAAAAAAATATATATATATATATATATATAGAAGGTAGGGATGATATTATGAATTTGATTTATGAGCAAGAGATTAGTGTATGGAAATATGAAGATAAGAGTGTTTGTAGAAGACTCTCCTTTAGTGACAAAGTAGCATTTGACAATTTGCCTTTAAACAAAGTGCAATAAACGAAACTAAAAAAAAATCTTACCTGCTCAGATTTTTCATCAGTGCTATTTGAGGATTCATTTGCGTCTTTCACAAAATAATTATCCACTAGATCTATCTGCCTGCATTCCTGTCTGCAAACCGGGCACCTTATCACACCAACTGCAACAAGAAAAGTATCACATAAATCATTGGCAAATTGCATTTCCATTTATAAATTTAACCACATCTAATCAGTTCTACAGAGGGATACAATCTTATCTCACTAATGGACTTTATTTTTGCTGCAGTCCAAAAGGAATGTGAAGCAACGACATGGACACACAGGATCTTTTTGCTTTATACATGATCAATATCTGAATGAAGAGGGAGAAAGATTATAAAAAAACATGGAGATCCCATATGAGTGCATGCCCCTTTAGCATTGCTGCATATTCTTTTTACCTTAGCATTCAAATGTCCCTTTTATTTGGTTACAGTGAGTGTCATGGCATTTTTTTGAGAAAGGATTTTACCAGGAAGGATACATTGAGATTGAGCGTGTGTGTATAATTTAGTCAAGAAACTTAATTAACAAAATGCAAAACGAGAATACAGAAGAAAAAACTAAAATCAGTCTACAGTGCCACTAAAAACTTTAAACAAGATAAATATCTCTTTTGCGGCAACATGCTGTCCCTTACAGATGGGGCTTCCCTGTTCATCAAGTCCAGATCTTCACCTATCTCTAAATATTGCTTAGTCCCATGATCGAACTATGATAAACATTTTTGGTAGTGTACACCATATCAATATTTTCACCCTTAATCCTATAACCATATTCCTTCACTTTGACTTCTCTCCACAGATGTATAAAAGGTTTATAAATTGCGAATCGTTTTATTCCACAAGGTAAATGTCAGCCTCTGTCATTTCTCGCTAAATGAACCCCTTTCCCCTTATTTTTATGCACATAAAAACATTTTTATCAACTGACAACATGCTCCTCCGAAAAGAAAGAATTATCCCCATTCTTCAAACTATGTTTAAGGCTGGCAGTCCACTGGGTCTGTAGTCGGACAATCGACGTGGTCATCCGACCATGGGCAACATTTTTGTACGATCAGGGCCATCCACTATGGACTACCCAGGTTGACCGACGGACAGAATTGACAGAAAAATTGGGGAAAGTTTTGCTGAAAATTACCAAAAATACAAAAAGCTCAGAAAGAGACTTTTTGCTGAAAATGAAAATATTTTTTTTTTTTTAAATAAAAAAAAGTTTATTATTGAACATTGAATCCTATGGGATTCCCCGGTTTTACCAGTCGAACTGAACCACCAAAAAAACATGGCATTTTTTCATGGTTGCTGTACCAGATCATACGACAAATCCCATTCAAATGGTAAAGATCGCTAGTCTGATGTAGTCGCACAAAGTCGTCTGAAGTGGTCCAATGGAAGTCGGAGGCAGTGGAAGAGTGTTGCACCTCCGGTGTTGTCAGACGACTACCAACCACTTGTTAGTTGCATGAATACAGACCCAGCGGTTGGCCAGACTTAGAGCTCCAAAAGGGCAAGAAACAACTATCAGGTCTACTCACTAAAAGGTGAAAATTAGGAGAATTGGTAAAAGTAATGAAAATTCTAGGTCAGATTAGCCAAACCAGAAAAATTCTCCCATTTATCTCACTTCCCAAATCGGCTTTTTGGTCTAGATTGTTCACTTCTGCGAATTCCCTTGAGTTTCACCATTAGTGAATAGACCTATAGATGTTACAATAGGACATTCTCCAACCGGAGATGACAGCAACTGCATGGCTAGCTGCATACAATTTACAGAAAATCACAGATGAATGTATAACATTAGAATTTACTGACAACATATTCCTGTTCAGTATTTTAAACCCTATAAATTGACCAACTTCTCCCTTTACTTCACTATGCAGTTGCCAATGTGGGAACGTCCGTACACTAACATCCCTTGGCCACGTCCAATGATTGCGTGTTTTGGAATCATTGGTTTTCCATTAATTTTGTTACTCGCTCCAACTAGTTTACTCAAATATTTCTCGTTCGTTCTTTTTGGGCTTTTCTTGGAGAGAAAAAGGATTTTAACATTTTATTGGCTGCTCACCACCTCCTGACTAGAGAATGAAAGAATACAATGCCTCCTAATTTACATTCCCTCATTTCTGCTAATCATATTGTTTTAATGGAACTAGCTGCCAGAATTATTTTGGGATCTTTGCCTCTATATCAAGATTCCATTTATCCATGAATCTGATTTTGCTCCACACAATGTAAGGCTTAGAAAAAGATTCAGCAATGTACGAATATAGTAGTTTTTACTCTGCTGTATTTAATTTTCACCATTGTATTGAACTAGACTGAACTATGTAATAAGTGTATACTTAGTACAGGTTTCCTCCAATTATTGTAACTGAAGGTTGCATGTATCATTGGTGCGATTATATCATTTCACCATTTACATTTTTCTTCTGTACCCAATTATCTTTGTGAACATATCGGAAAATACTGCAAACAAAAAATTGGTCTAGGCATAGCAAATGGATTAGGTTTAAAGATACACCAACACCAAAAACTTAAAATGTTCTTATTTTGTTTCGTACATGTACTTTAAGAAAAATTTAACCCGGTCACCGTAAACTACTGGGACACACACACACAAACACACACTAGCTACAGAACTTGCTCCTCACTGTGCGGAATTAAGCACACAACGGAACTTATAGGTCAGATCTTGCTCATGTTTAAATGGGATTTGAAGTCACGTTTGATTATACGACCCAGACAAATTATATATACTTTTTTGGCAGACTCAAATATATCATTATTATATGTATACATCATGCCCTGCCTGAATATTATAACAAAATATAAAAATGCAATAAAATTTCAAAACATCTACAGCATGTAAAATTATTTTTTTCACTTTTTATCATCCGACCCTTTGCTTAAAAATGGAAACCTGCTACATTTTTTCCTCTGAGAAAGTGATTTTTAGCTAAAACCCAAAGAAAAATAGCTAGTGCAGCATCATTGTTCACATAATTGAAATGGGAACAATATTGCTGCATAAAAAAAACTTTACTTTTGAATTATTTATTGTTTTATTTTTTTACTTTTAACATGGTTATGTTTGGTATCATTGGAAAGGCCATCCTCATCAACCTGTAGCCGCCAGAGATCAGATATGGGGGTGCAAAGGATACTCCCATCTCCACCATAGAGTTTCCATAGGGAAAACCCTTGGCAGCTATGTGTTCATTCTAACACTGACGTCATCGAGGTCAGTGGGCGGAGAGAGGCCCCAGAGGCTTGGCTGACATCCAAGTTGTCAGCCACCTCCAGGAGAGGTCCGTGATCGTAGACTGGCACCTCGGGGGTTAAACACATCGCTTGAAAGGGCAGACTCTGGTCTTTCCAGCTGTGCTGTCTTTGCCTTTTTCCTCCATCGGGAGGGAGAGGGGTCCGATGGACCATCTACCACTCTTTTCAGGCGATCTTCTGGCTTTGCCGGTAGGGGGGCTGAAAATGATGTCATCGTGCTGGGAGGTGTCTTAAAAGCAGCATCTGACTTCCATGAAGTCAGATCACTGCGGGACACTGGAGGAGAGACGTGAGCATGCAGAGGAGAGACCGCATAGAAGACATGTGGGGAACTGGGACGTTCCCCACACGTCTTCCACAGTGAGCGGATTAAACTCTGTCATCATTTCAAGTTCTCTGGCCATGTCCCTCAGGTAGGGGTGTTTCTTCAGTTCCCACTTCCTGTATAATCCACACCTCCTCCCCGCCCGTTAAAGATTTACATGAACTAGCACAGGCTGTTCACGTGAAAGAAACCCTGTGCACATTCACAAAATCAGACTGGGAAAACGCCACGCCAACTTAATCTGTAGTGCTGTACAATAAAATACAAGCAGAAGCTGTAGCCCTAATAAAATTTACTATTTATAAAGTGCCAACATATTCTGCAGCGCAGTGCAATATAAATGTCATTTTATTAAGGTTTCTGCAGATGGTTTTGGATCGCACCCTCAGAACCTAAGGAAGCGCATGTCGCACACAGATTACACAGAAGACATGTGAAATGTCTAGTTAGTGAAGCACTTCAAAGAGTGTCCAGTTTATTCACAGTTATGCTTTTTCAGGCATAAAAAGGTGTAGGCAGTAGTAAACCAATTGCAAACGTTTTAAAATACATTTCCTGGAATATACATGAAAACAAGGTTTCAAAAATAGGCAATTAGAGAAATGCAAACAAGTGAAGGTTGCATCCTGTTATTGCAGAATTAAGATTTGGAGAAGGGACATCTTAAGACAGACACACGGACGGCGGTGCGAACCGATTGCTTCGCGCCCTGGCCAAAGCTGGCCATTTACAACTCTGAAAGCTGGACATTGGCTCATCGCACAGAGAAGATGGGGCCATATACACGGAGCTCATCTTAATGCGCAGCACTGCCTATACGCACTTTGCATTCAGTGCACCTGCGGCATTATGCGGACACAAGAACACATAGATCCCATACTGACTCCAAGGTCTTTTACAAAGATGACACTTACCGTTCTGCCTCCGATAAAAATGCCTTTTACTTTTTATATTTTTGTTTATTATTTTACAGAAAACTTATAGAAACCATTTTATGACAATACAATATTTTGCCCCTTCAAAAAGGCAAAGTGGGAAAGAACAAAAAAACCAGCCAATATTTATCATTAAGTAGGAACCACTATGCCTGCAAAACAAAACCTAAGAAAAAGAGGGAAACCGATGGAGTGGATCTTGCATTGAGAACAGAGATCCGATCCCACATGCAAAATGTAGACAATTGAAGAATCTAGGGATGCACCGATACCGATACTAGTATCGATATCGGTGCCGATACCGGGTACTGCAGGAGTACTTGGTACTCGTGCAGTACCCCCGATATTTTATTCCGATACCGGAAGCCGGCATTGAGCCGGCTTGCCGGTATCCGAGGGGCTGCGGCGACTGTCCGAATGCTCTATCGGCATTCGGACAGGCCCTGCAGCTCCTCTCCTAACTTTGTTTAATACTTACCTTCCTTCAGCGCCGCCGGGAAAGTCTTCTCGCGCGCGCGCTCCTTGGAAGGACCCCAGCCGCGACCACGTGGGACCATGTGATCACGGCTGGGGTCCTTCCAACGAGCGCGTGCGCGGAAACTTTCCCGGCGTCGCTGAAGGAAGGTGGTAAGTATAAACAAAGTGAGCAGCTGCAGGGCCTGTCTGAATGCAGATAGAGCATTCGGACAGGCCCTGCAGCTGCTCTCCGCTCATACTTACCTTCCTTCAGCGACGCCGGGAAAGTTTCCCCGCGCACACGTTGGAAGGACCCCAGCCGTGATCACATGGTCCCACGTGGTCGCGGCTGGGGACCTTCCAAGGAGCGCGCGCGCGAGAAGACTTTCCCGCGGCGCTGAAGGAAGGTAAGTATGAGCGGGGGGGGGCATATCCATGAGCAGAGGGGGCATATCCATGAGCAGGGGGGGGCATATCCATGAGCAGGGGGGGGCATAACCATGAGCAGGGGGGGGCATAACCATGAGCAGGGGGGGCATAACCATGAGCAGGGGGGGCATATCCATGAGCAGGGGGGGCATAACCATGAGCAGGGGGGGGCATATCCATGAGCAGGGGGGGGCATATCCATGAGCAGGGGGGGGCATATCCATGAGCAGGGGGGGCATATCCATGAGCAGGGGGGGCATATCCATGAGCAGGGGGGGCATATCCATGAGCAGGGGGGGCATATCCATGAGCAGGGGGGGCATATCCATGAGCAGGGGGGGGCATATCCATGAGCAGGGGGGGCATATCCATGAGCAGGGGGGGCATATCCATGAGCAGGGGGGGCATATCCATGAGCAGGGGGGGCATAACCATGAGCAGGGGGGGCATAACCATGAGCAGGGGGGGCATAACCATGAGCAGGGGGGGCATAACCATGAGCAGGGGGGGCATATCCATGAGCAGGGGGGGCATATCCATGAGCAGGGGGGGCATAACCATGAGCAGGGGGGGCATATCCATGAGCAAGGGGGGCATAACCATGAGCAGGGGGGGCATATCCATGAGCAGGGGGGGCATATCCATGAGCAGGGGGGGGGGGGCATATCCATGAGCAGGGGGGGCATACCCATGAGCTGGGGGGCAATTATCCATGAGCTGGGGGGCAATTATCCATGAGCTGGGGGGCAGGATATCCATGAGCTGGGGGGCAGGATATCCATGAGCTGGGGGGCAGGATATCCATGAGCTGGGGGGCAAATCCATGAGACCTGGGGGCTTTATAGAAGGTCTGTTCTTATTGGAAAGCGTCACATGACATAAAATAAAAGTATCGGTACTTGGTATCGGTGAGTACTTGAACAAAAATATCTGTACTCGTACTCGGTCTTAAAAAAGTGGTATCGGTGCATCCCTAGAAGAATCCCTTAGTAAAAACAATCAAACTACACCCTAATGGAAAATTTGCAAATACACATTAAATATCCTATACAACATATCAAAACAGGTTTCCATAAATCGTGAGCATGGGATAAATTGATCTGATTATATTTGGTGTGAGATTCTGCCTGTAACCGTACCGAAATAACACTCCCAGTCTGAAAAGGCACTTGCAACAGGAATACTACTAGGCTGGGTCAGCAAAATTTAGTCTCTTAAACCTACCTAATTAGATGTAGCATAACTTTTAGTTGTTTCAGACAGTACGGTAATCGGGAGATTTTTAGTGCCCTTTATCCCCCGTCCGAATAATAGCAGATCTCTACAGTCCCCCTCTGACTCTGTGTATTTTGTACATTATTGTACAAGTTACAAGCCGCCACCTTAAAGGGATACTCTAGGCAACATGACCACCTAAGCTTTTTTAGGTGGTCATGATGACTTAAGTATGCCCCCTTTTCTTTCCTCACCCTTCCGCTGAGCCGATCGGCTGAAACAGATGAGAGACGCGGAGGACTTTCCTCCGCCCTCCCAGCTGTCAGCAGAGCAGGATTTGTATTTCCCACTTCTGCCGACTATTGCCGAGTAGGAGACGTCATCGCACTTTCAGCGCGATAACGTCTCCAACTCGCCGCAGTAGCTGGCGGGAGCGAGCCGTCGGCAAGTCAGCGGCTGTGATTAGTGTTGCGCGCATCCCCTTGCGTGTAACACTAATCAAAGAAGGTGGGAGTGGTCAACTTGTAGGTGGAGCGGTCAACTTCTGGGTTCAGTGAAAGAGGGAGGCGCGGGATTAGAAAAGAACCGCCGTGTGAAAATGCCTCCGTTTTAAGGTAAGTATAAAAAAAATAAAAATGGAGAACGAGTTTTTTTTGCAATAGCATTTGTATACTGCAAAAATAAAAAAAAAGTAAAAAAAAAAAGGGGGGGGCATTTTCTGCTTCGAGTGTTCCTTTAAGGAGGCAATTATTTGGTCAGTCCCCTAGTGTAATCTAGTTTATAACTGCTTCTCGATGCATTTTTTTAAATGTGTTTTAGTAAAAGTTTAGTTTTAATCCATTTTTCCCCCCTCTCTTTTCTGTTGATCCAATCAACCATATTTATAAAGAAGGAAAGTGACCTGCTTTCTCATGACGGCTGTCTCCTGCTAGTCATATGACAGCTGCAACCGACAGTCAGCTGATCAGGTATGGCCAGTGTTGGAAAGGTGGTGAGTTTTTCTTTAAAATGAATGGTTTCTAAAGGGAAAGTGGTGTTGAAGGTGTCAGGAAGGGTTAAGGTTTAACCTCACTGTCTCCCCCCCCCCTCCAGTTTTAACTGCTCTGCGTGTTTGCCATTCTATGTCAACCTCCTGCATTCTTATAAACAGGTGATATCTTATTAAAACAGCGGACTATCTCCTTCCCAAAATGGGGTCTCGTTAATTTATAGCAATACCATCTTAATGCAGGAGGTACCATATTTTGTCAGTAATTGGGCAGAGGCTAATGAAAGCCTCTGCCCAATTAACCCCCCCCCCCCCCAGAGTTTTTTTTGACTCATCTTTTGACCCTTGCTGCGCGATGCTGCTCCTCTTCAGCTCAGGGGTTCCCAAACCCAGAAGTCACTGGAGCTTTTCTGCACAATTTGTGCTCCAACACTACTTGTGTAGCATATAAACCGCAAATTGTGCAGCACTATAGACCTTGTGCACTTTACGTACAAGAGCTGAGCACATCAGATCCATCGGCTGCCTGAGACCGACCTCTACCGGTCTCCGAGATGGTGACAACGGCACGATCTCTATGAGCTGACATTACTAGTAAGTAACTGATCTGGTGACGCAAGGTGGGGTGGACCTGACCACTTAAAAATTGTGTATTTTCAGGAAAATTAAAAATCTCAGTATCTGCCAAGAAATGGCCACATTAGCTCAATGCGGCTTCAGCAGGAGGTCCTGCGAATCCGAGCTGATCTGAGGCTTCTCCCACAGCAGGCTCACATCTTGGAGGACAGCCCTTACTGTAGTATTTCCCCCGGCTCACTGACTGTATTGAACATGAACGTGACAAGTGAAACGGGGCTTACTCCCATCTGGCAGTGAATTCCCTATACTGATACTGGGGTCCAAAAACCCCTGTGTATTTCTTAAACCATATATGCTACAGCAGGGGTCATCAACCTTGGCCCACCACATGTTTTGGAACTACATTTCCCATGAGTCTCTAAGACAGGGCTTGACAAAGCCAGGTAGCCACTGGCTCCTAGAATTTTACACCAACCTAAAAGCAGTCTTTGGCATCTAAAAACATCTAGTTGGCTTCAATGTTTTCTTCCTGTCAGAGTGGCCAAACTGATATTAGAAGCAACGGTCTACACTTCTAGGCTCAAAAAATTTGCCAAAAGACCACATGCACAAAAAATATCTAACAGCAAAAAGCACCAGGTAACAAAAGGGATAACTAAATAGAAGCAGCTAAAATCATAATTTGGGTCAGTACAAACCAACTCCCAGATGCAGAGGCAAGGTCCCCAACGTTTCGGCGAGGATTCGTCTTTATCAAAGTATACCTTGATAAAGGCGAACCCTCGCTCCTAGCTTTTGTAGCTGCCTCCTAGATTCAAAGCAAATTTGTCAAGCCCTGCTCTAGGGTACTAATGAGTAGCTGATCATGGCAGATGTAGTTACAGACCATCTGGAGGGCCATAATTGCTGACCCCTTACCTACAGGGTCATATGAGGTGTCACTGTAAGGCCCCGTTCACACTGTGCGATTTATCGTGCGGATTTTGCCGCAACGTCGCAGCAAAATCGTCGCGACGTCGCGCTGTGTAGCTTCTCCAATGCATTTCAATGGAACTGTTCATATCTTGCCGCGCGTCGCTGGTACATGACCCTTTTTTGCGATTTGTATTGGTGGTGGTTCGAAAAAATTATACAAAACCGCGACATTGTCGCACTATGTCGCGAATATGAAAATCACGCGGAGAATCGTGCAATTTTCAAATCGCAGTGTGAACGGGGCCTAAAGGCTTGAGTCTAGACATTAGTGTTATTTGAAAAAGAGAAAATATAAATTTTTAATTAAAATTCAATAGGAGGACATGGTGCAATGTTTAAAACATTAAACGCATTTAAGTAATTGCATAATGTCATTTGTATTGTTTTTCCTTCACAACTTTAAATAGTACAGAACAACAACACCAGATATCCGTCAGCCAGAAAAGCTACCGCTACTAGCGGTGAGTGTGCGTGATTAGGAGACGTCAGACGCTGCTCATGTCCAGCCAACATAACGTCCAGACGCAAAAAGTGTTTTGACGATCCGTAAAAAAAAATTTCAAAAAATCACGCACGAAAATGCACATTGTATGACCGTTTTTGCGCATTCCATGAAAAAAATACATCATGCGTTCGGACGCACTTTTTGATTGTCGCTGCGAATAATGCGTTCGTTTGACCCTAGTCTAAATTGCTATTGGTCTATCCCCAATATTTACTCTAGAATTTCAATCTAATTATCATGTTACATGCATGGAAGCAAAAGGTACAATGTATCAAAGTAGTGACAAGCGTAGTTCGCAATACGCCATTACACAGAGAGGTGAGGGATGCAGGGACGTGTTCCACACACCCTTAACAATGAAGTCATTAAACAATTGTGATTTCCAGTAAAAAAGGAATTTAAAAAAAGCTGATTTTAGAGCAAATTCTAGGGTTGCACCGATACCGATACTAGTATCGATATCGGTGCCGATACTGGGTACTGCAGGAGTACTTGGTACTCGTGCAGTACCCCCGATATTTTTTTCCGATACCGGAAGCCGGCATTGAGCCGGCTTGCCGGTATCCGAGGGGCTGTGGCGGCTGTCCGAATGCTCTATCGGCATTTGGACAGCCGCCCCTGGAGCTGCTCTCCGCCCTGTGTTTTATACTTACCTTCCTTCAGCGCCGCCGGGAAAGTCTTCGTGCGCACACTCCTGGGAAGGACCCCAGCCGCGACCACGTGGGACCATGTGATCGCGGCTGGGGTCCTTCCAACGAGCGCGCGCGCGCGGGAACTTTCCCGGCGTCGCTCAGGAAGGTAAGTATAAAACAAAGTGAGCAGCTGCAGGGCCTGTCTGAATGCAGATAGAGTATTCAGACAGGCCCTGCAGCTGGTCTCCGCTCATACTTACCTTCCTTCAGCGACGCCGGGAAAGTTCCGCGCGCGCGCTCGTTGGAAGGACCCCAGCCGTGATCACATGGTCCCACGTGGTCGCGGCTGGGGTCCTTCCCAGGAGTGTGCGCACGAAGACTTTACCGGCGGCGCTGAAGGAAGGTAAGTATGAGCGGAGAGTGGGGGGCATATCCATGAGCCTGGGGGGCATTATCCATGAGCAGGGGGGCATATCCATGAGCAGGGGGGCATATCCATGAGCAGGGGGGGCATATCCATGAGCAGGGGGGGCATATCCATGAGCAGGGGGGGCATATCCATGAGCAGGGGGGGCATATCCATGAGCAGGGGGGCATATCCATGAGCCAGGGGGGCATATCCATGAGCAGGGGGGCATATCCATGAGCCTGGGGGGCATATCCATGAGCCTGGGGGCATATCCATGAGCCTGGGGGGCATATCCATGAGCCTGGGGGGCATATCCATGAGCCTGGGGGCATATCCATGGGCCTGGGGCATATCCATGGGCCTGGGGCATATCCATGGGCCTGGGGGCATATCCATGAGCAGAGGGGGGCATATCCATGAGCAGAGGGGGGCATATCCATGAGCAGGGGGGCATATCCATGAGCAGGGGGGCATTATCCATGAGCAGGGGGCATTATCCATGAGCCTGGGGGGCATTATCCATGAGCCTGGGGGGCATTATCCATGAGCCTGGGGGGCATTATCCATGAGCCTGGGGGGCATTATCCATGAGCCTGGGGGCATATCGATGAGCCTGGGGGCATATCCATGGGCAAGGGGGGCATATCCATGAGCAGAGGGGGGCATATCCATGAGCAAGGGGGGCATATCCATGAGCAAGGGGGGCATATCCATGAGCAAGGGGGGCATATCCATGAGCAAGGGGGGCATATCCATGAGCAAGGGGGGCATATCCATGAGCAGGGGGGCATATCCATGAGCAAGGGGGGCATATCCATGAGCAGGGGGGGCATATCCATGAGCAAGGGGGGCATATCCATGAGCAAGGGGGGCATATCCATGAGCAGGGGGGCATATCCATGAGCTGGGGGGCAATTATCCATGAGCTGGGGGGCAATTATCCATGAGCTGGGGGGGCAGGATATCCATGAGCTGGGGGGCAGGATATCCATGAGCTGGGGCAATATCCATGAGACCTGGGGGCTTTATAGGAGGTCTGTTCTTATTGGAAAGCGTCACATGACATAAAATAAAAGTATCGGTAATTGGTATCGGTGAGTACTTGAACAAAAGTATCTGTACTCGTACTCGGTCTTAAAAAAGTGGTATCGGTGCATCCCTAGCAAATTCAAATGCTTTTGTTTTAAAAGAAATTTAAATTGTAAACTATAGCAAAAACAAAGTGCTGTCCTAATATGCAGAGCACTGGCTGGCCATAAACACACATGAAGACACTGTATTCAAAGGTCTTTATTCCATTTGGGGTCAGTGTTCTAGAACAGACGTTGGAAAATACAATATTGGATACAGCTAAAAATAAAAATCGTTGACACAAACTTTACTTCCTACAATATAAAAAAAATAAATTCTAATCTCTTTTCTCAAGCTGTCGATTTGACTTTATTGAAGCCCATGAGTTTACAGACAGTGTGCAGGCCAGCAGCAGGATGGGGCTTTTGTTGGCCTGACAAGAGGACCCATCCGATTCCATGTGACTCAACAGCTGCAATGCAGCCAGGGTCTAAGTAAGACAAAGACTCCCCTTTCCTGCTCCTGTGCCCTTCTGAGATTTATTGCTTTCCTTGGACCTCAGATTTATTGCTGCCCACAGAACAATAAATCACAACTCAAGGAACAGTCAATCTGGTGAAGAGGCTATAAATCTACACTAGTTGGGGAAAGCCAATGGAAAGGGTAAAGAAAAGCCTGAAGTCATAAGACATGTCATGCACGAGAATAAGAAAAAGCTCAAAAGATTTCTTCCACTGCTCCAACACAAGGGTCATACCAGTAAAAAAAAATCTTCATTCTACATTTGCTTAGGCTAGGGTCAAACGAACGCATTATTCGCAGCGACCGTCAAAAAGTGCGTCCGAACACATTGCTTTATTTTTTCACGGAATGCGCGAAAACGGTCATACGATGAGCATTTTTGTGCGAGATTTTTTTACGGATCGTCAATAAAACACTTTTTGCGTCTGGACGTTATGTTGCCCGGACATAAGCAGCGTCTGACATCTAATCACGCACATTCGCTGCTAGCGGATGCAGCAAACTTTGTACGTCAGTACTAGCGGTTCTGCGTTCAAGAGCATGAACCAGCACTTTTGCGGTATCTTGTGTCAGAAAGGGGCAGACAGGGGCAATGTTCTTGAGTTGAAAGTAACAGGATTTGGTCACTGTCTGGATGTGGGGAGAGAACGGTAGGTCAGAATCAAAAGTGACACCAAGGCAGCGAGCTTGAGGCGTTCGAGCTAATGAGCGTTCCATTTACTAGTAGAGAGATAGGTGGTATTGGGGTTTTCTTGGACGGAGAAATAATGAGAATTTCATAATGCCATTAGGATATTTAAATGATTAGAGTGTCCTTTTATGGAGTGGCGGGGGTCTAATTTTCAGCAGATTCTTGGTGTACATTTTGATTCAAACTGTATTGCTTGATCCCAAAACAGACAACCCACAGGCACCAAGAACGTACCCCTTTCTTAAATCATGACACTGCGGGGGGCGTGGCCTGAACGCCGATGCAGCCGGCAGCATAATGGAGGAGCTCCGGCCTGACCAGCGATTGTAAAGGGAGGACACCACTGATTTGAGGTACCATGACCTCTAAAAAGAGAGCACAAGCTGCCCAGACCCCGAGGGGACCCACTAACCCTCAAAAACGCGGTGATATTGGCCAATATTTCGCGGACACACCGCCCGCAAACAAGCCGCCGCATGGTCCCAAAATGGCGCCGATTTCCCCAGCCTCACACACGTTGTCTCCGGCGGATAGCCCTGTCCCGTCGGTGGACTCAGAGGGGTCTGTGAGGGACATCCTGCGCACCCTGCCGACTAGGGAAGACCTGGAAAACATGCTGCAAAAGCTGGAAGCATCTTTTACAACGCGGCTAGAGTCTGTGGGAGCGGATATCAAACACGTGGGATCCAGAGTGCAGGCCTTGGAGGAGGAAAGAGAACTACTGGAGGATCGTTTATTGCACTTGGAAACAGGTATGCTGTCTCACAATACACACCTCCAACGCTTACACCGTACCCTTGACGATCAAGACAATAGGGGGCGCCGCAACAACCTGCGTATTAGAGGAATACCTGAACCCCACGACGCACGAGAAATTCTATCTGACACCCTGCGACCAATTTTTAATGCACTACTGAGACGCTCTCCAGAGGCCCCAATACATTTTGACAGGGCGCACAGGTCCTTGAAACCCCGGGGGGCACCCACGGCGGCTCCCAGAGATGTCATCTGTAGATTCCATTATTATCGCCAGAAAGAAGACGTATTGCAAGCGGCACGTAATCGAGAGGTGCTAGACATGGAAGGAAACATATTACAAGTCTATCCAGATCTCTCCTGGACCACGCTCCAAGCTAGACGGATCTTAAAACCAATAACAGATGTCCTGAGGGAACGACAAGTTAAATACAGATGGGGATACCCTTTTACTCTACAGACGACACTGGAGGGCACTCACTTTGTGATATCGGGAGCAGGGGACCTACCACCCTTATTGTCCGCGCTAGGCCTGGAAGGGGTGTCTATCCCAGAGTGGTATGGAGGCATGAGCCTAGATCTGGCACCCCCGCCCCCCCAACCACAGCGTCCGAGATGGCAAACACCCCAGAAGAGGAACCGTGGACCGCTTAGATCCCACCCGTCTACCCCTTCACAAAAAGACCCGGACTGATCGTCGATAACTACTACAGACGTCCTCCCGACTCTAGATACGTAACCCGCCATTGCCTCGTCACGGATGCCATGTTGGATTTTCTTGGGCCAACCCTAGCAAACTAAGCAAAATATGTAATCCGTGGAACCTGCCATTAACTACTCCTAGCCAAGAACGTGGCTTAGACGGGCAGTCTTTTTTCAATTTACAGCATTCAGGGCGATGATTCTCCCTTACTTGTTCCAGATCTTGAATAGGGTCACAGGCCCTGCGACACCTCTATTGCTGCAAACACCCCCTTGGTTTTTTGACCGCTTTTCTGACATACCCCCAGTTGCGGTGGAAGTTCCTTTTTCTTGTTACTAAACTTTTTAGACAAGACAATGTTTTTAAAACCTGGGCGATACTTTTTTAGATCGCGGGTTTTACACCGTCACCCGGTACGACTCTGTTTCTCTCTGTTCATATGTAGGTCTCTATGTTTAAGATGCAATGTTCACCTAAACTTTCTCACGATGATTCTAATTATTAGCAATGTTCTCACGCAAACCCCTCAACACACGGTTCTCGACTGCCTATATAATCCTATATCTACGTCTGATACAGATCGGCTGTTTTTTATGCACATGACTTATATAAATGGTTAAAGTAAAGTTTATGTCATGGAATGTACGGGGATTGAACATCCCGCAAAAACGACGTATGGCGCTGATTGATTTCCAGAGACAGAAAGGGAAAGTATTATTCCTCCAGGAGACACACTTCAGGGATGACGCGGCACCCTCGCTGACATCTCGCCACTACCCCAAGGTTTTTATAGTAACTACACAGAGTCTAAAGCTAGAGGAGTGGCTATCCTTGTTGCCCGCCATGTCCCATTCACCTGCACACACCAGCTTAAGGATCCTCACGGTCGCTATTTGTTTATTAAGGGTACCCTAGGGGATCGACGTATCACTATGGCTAATCTATACCTCCCGAACAAGGGGCAATGTGGAGCATTACGATCAATCTTGACGAAACTTGATGGCTTTACAGAGGGCATTTTAATCTGTGGAGGAGATTTCAACGTCCCCCTCGACTCTTCTAGGGAGGGAATTTCCAATTCCCCACCGGTCGACCCCTCATTACGCCGCAGATTTTTACAAATTCTCCATCAATACCAATTGGTGGATGGGTGGAAGACACTACACCCGTCCGCCAAAGATTATACATTTTATTCTCCGGTAGCAAAATCGTATTCCCGACTTGACACATTCCTCATACCCCATCATCATCTACAATGTTTAAAAGCAGCGACGATAGCTCCCATTACCTGGTCTGACCATGCCCCGGTCTCAATTAGGATTGAATTCGACTCCATCCCCTCCACGCAATGCTCTTGGCGCCTCAATGAATCGTTATTAAGTGATGCCCTAATACGCCAGGAGATACAAGACGCTGTCACCCAATATTTCGTAGAAAATGACACGCCAGAGATAACACCACCATTGCTATGGGAGGCACATAAATGCGTCCTCAGAGGCAAACTCATTCAAATAGGAGCGCAGCGTAAGAGGGAGAGGAGGGCGGAGGTGGGAGACCTGGTGCAAAACATCCACATTTTGGAAACATCACATAAACAGACACATTCCTTAGACGTTTTTAAAGAACTAACGGAACAGCGAGCGAAACTGACTTCTCTCCTCTCACAACAATCTCTGCGTTCCTTACAACTGACTAAACGACTCTATTACTCACAAGGTAATAAATGCGGGAGACTATTGGCCAACGCTTTGAAACAGAGACGCCAGACCACATACATACCAAGAATACAAGGGGAGGAAGGTAAAATACACCATCTCACTAGCGATATCACAGCCACATTCCATAAATATTTTTCTTCCCTCTACTGCTTGAGAGATTCACCTCCTAGTAAAGTAGACATACGCGCTTACTTAAAGGAGTCACTCCATTCATCATTGCCACCAGAAGTGGCTGAAACCCTTGAGGCACCTTTCACACCAAAAGAACTTGTTGAGGCAATACGGTCCACTGCCACTGGTAAAAGCCCAGGACCAGATGGTTTTACCATAGCCTATTACAAAACGTTTCTTCCCTATCTGAGTCCCCATCTCCTTAAAATGATTAATTCCCTTGATGACGATATCAGTCTTGACCCGTCAACATTGAGAGCTCATATAGCGCTCATCCCTAAGCCCGACAAAGACCATACCCAAGTCACGAACTACAGGCCGATCTCTTTATTGAATGCAGACGTGAAACTTATGGCTAAAATGATGGCAACACGCCTTAATCCTTTGATTAATAATTTGGTACACCCAGATCAGACGGGGTTTATCCCCTCCAGAGAGGCAAGGGACAACACACAAAGGGCCATAGCCTTGGTACATATGGCACATAATACTAAGACTCCTACACTCTTTCTCTCCATTGATGCAGAAAAAGCCTTCGACCGAGTAGATTGGTCGTTCCTGATGGAAACAATGTCTATGTTAGGCTTTGGACCACGGTGGCGGATGTGGATAAGATCCCTCTATAGTAACCCGAAGGCTTCCCTGAGAGTAAATGGAACATACTCTCAGGACTTCCACATCCATAACGGTACACGACAGGGCTGCCCGTTGTCACCCCTACTATTTGTGTTAACCTTGGAACCGCTGCTCCAACGAATTAGAGACCACCCTCAAATTACGGGCTTTCCTTTGGCATTTCACCACTATAAAGTGGCGGCGTATGCCGATGACATTCTTCTTACCCTCACGAACCCGGTAAAATCACTAAGACACCTTATGGGGGAACTTGACACATACGGTAGACTCTCCAATTTTCAGATCAATCGAGCTAAATGTGAGGTGATGGGAGTGGGGGTGCGGGGAGGGGTGCGGGAGGAAGTATCGAGGAGATTTCCCTTTAAATGGAGAGCTGACTCGCTTCGATACCTGGGGGTTGTACTCCCAAAAGATTTAACTACATTGTATAAAGCCAACTACGAACCGCTATTACGGAAAGTGGAACATGATCTAAAACGGTGGCGCATCCCTAATGTCTCCTGGTTGGGAAGGATTAATATAGTAAAAATGAATATCCTCCCGCGGTTCTTGTATATATTCCAGTCAGTACCGATTGGGGTTCCACCAACATTCCATCGTCAGCTCAAATCCGCTTTTCTTAAATACATTGGAACGACATACACCCCCGCATACCTTATGCTGTTATGACTCGACATCGCAATAGAGGGGGTCTAGGATTGCCAGACCTGGAACTATACCATACAGCAGCTCTTTTTTTGAAATTAGCCGACTGGTCTAAGTCGCCACCCCATAAATTATGGGTGCACTTGGAACAGAAAACCCTAAAAGTTCCCATAACCACCCTGCCATGGCAGTCGGTTCCCCTAAAATCCCTTCTACACTCCTACCACCCGTTAGTAACACCTACCCTTCTTAAATGGCGGAAATTGAGGAGGACGCTGGCCTTATCGCCCCATCCCTCTCCGTTCCTGCCAGTTACACACAATCCGCTTTTTCCAGAGGGAATGCACCACGGTTTTCTCCCACAGACAGTCGAGGGACCGTATCTACCACTGACTGACTGTATTGGTGACTCCGGATTATTGCATATAGACGTGTTATTGAAAGGAGATAGACATACATCTCTAGACTGCTTTCGGTATAACCAGATAAAACACTTTTTGCTGTCCATAGGAGAGTTGAGTGGACTGCGGAGAGACGAAACTCCGTTTGAGACTCTCTGTGTTATAGACCCACCTCTGCCACACACACTATCAACGATATATGGCACATTATTAGACGCTTCTTCCCCAACGTTGCCGGCCTATGCCACGAAATGGAATACTGAGCTTACAGAACCCATATCGGAGGATGACTGGGGAAAAATTTTTCAGACTGCGGCACATGCCTCTAGAAGTTTGCATATACAGCAGTCCCATTATAAATTTCTCTCCAGGTGGTATTTAACACCGACTAGGCTACATAGAATATTCCCAACTGCCACTGACCGATGTTGGAGATGCAACCGGTCGCCAGGTACCCTCTTGCATATATGGTGGACCTGCCCGCTTATTACAAATTATTGGGACGCCATCTTTCAAATAATAAACGAAATAACTGATCTGGCACTCATACCATCCCCCCAAGTGGCACTTTTTCACCTGGTACCCCTATCCTCACTTACCTATAGAAAATCGTTAGCAATCCAACTATTTAATGTGGCTAAAGCCCAAATCCCTAAAAAATGGCGCTCAACGGAACCGCCCTCTATTACAGAATGGATACGGGCAGTGGAGGGGGTGCGGGAGATGGAGGAACAGTGTCTATCTCTAGAAAACAAATATGATAAATACTTCGCTTTATGGTATTGGTGGTTAGATTTCTTAGCCAAAAGGGGGTCAAAACCCACAGACATTCCGCAACAGACCCAGTGAGATGGTGTTGTAGCCATGATATTTAAAAGCCGTCAATCCTTTAGTATTATGTTGGAAAAACTAAGACGTAAGATTCCCATTGAATCGTGTGTTTCACTGCTCTGACTTATAGGCCTTAGAAGCGTAACTGTTAATACAGTGAGATAGGTGTTTATTGCATCGTTTTATTCCATTGTTATACCCTTGTTTACCTTTTAGAGTCTAAATTTCGTACACACCCTAACGACCCTAGCTTAATATAGGATAATAACGAGTGACGAAACATGGTCGTGTTCAATGTTTATTGTATATGTATGCACCGTCATATGTTGAGAACTGCAAGGTCTTGTATAATTTTGGTGTACAGTGAATTCCAATGTATGGAAAATAATTGCACCGTCCTATGTTGATAATCACACGGTTATGTATAATTTTGGTGTACAGTGAAAACCAATGTATGGAAAATAATCTTCTGTAAACAAAAAAAAAAATATATATTAAAAAAAAAAAAAAAAATCATGACACTGCTAAAATGTTCATCCAAGCTCTCATTATCTCCCGTCTTGACTACTGTAACCTCCTCCTCTCTGGTCTTAGATCCTAGATTCTCCCTCTGAGTCTGTTATGAATGCCTGTGCCAGGCTCATCCACCTCACATCCCATACCTTCCACAACTCGCCCCTTTTGTCAATCTCTACAGGTTTCCTTTAGAATCCATTTCAAAATACTGGGGCTCACGTACAAAGTTCTCCATAACCACGCCCCTGCCTACATCTCCTTGCTTATTAACAGGTACATACCGTCCCAACCAATGATCCCCCCAATGCACCTGTAAACATGTAACATAATGACTACATTTCCTCCATATTTATTTTTCTGTTAATCTGTATATTTGGTCCTGTGTTAATATCTTGCATTTTACTATTTTGTATTTCTGTAACTGTAACACTTCAATGTTCTCGAACCCAGGACATACTTGAAAACGAGAGAAATCTCAATGTATCCTTCCTGGTAAAATCCTTTATAAATAAATAAATAAAATAAATAAATCTGATGCCATAAGCTCCACATACCCGCAACTTCAGTACTTCACTGGAGCTGCTCCCTTTCTATGGAACTCCCTCCCCCGCAACAGGACTCTCCCCATCTCTCCAGTCCTTCAAGAAGTCTCTGAAAACATGAGAAGCCCATCAGCTCACTCCATACCCCCCAATTAATTTCTTACACCATCTTCCTACCCAGCCCACATGCACCCCTTTACTTCAGGTTCTCTGTTTACCCTAACCTAGTGTGTCACCCCTCTCCTCTTGGATTGTAAGCTCTGGAGCAGGGTGTTCTACATATACATTACACACACAGTACAGTAGATTTGTTATTCTGTCACCCGTTGTACAGCGCTACAGAACATTTTAGTGTGTTATAAAAACATGTAACTGTGGTTCGAGGGAACCTTCAGCCCCCTCCATTCGTTGCTCCCTTGCATTCCATAGTACCAGCACACCTTACAGACTCCAGTAGTAAAAGCTTTAAGGCTGGCGGCACACGAGCGTTTTCAGTGAAACTAAGGAACGTCCGTGAAAGTGGGCGTTCCTTCCACTCTCTGCGCTCAGTGTACAAAGCGCTATCCTCCTATGGAGAATCGCGCTTTGTATCCTGTCAGTGTCAGTTTAGCTTTTTGACGGGGAGGGCTTTTTCACGTCCAGTGGAGGGCTTCCCCGTTAAAAATGCAGGGAAGTGCGGGCGCACATGAGCCACAAATACGCTCGTGTGCTGGGGGCCTAAGAAAACAGTTATTAACAGTTGTAGGTTATAGGCATTAAAAACAAAGGATTGACAGCAATGTCTGACAGTGAATTACTTTTTTTTAACTATGTGCTAGTGTGTAATTTGAGATGAATAAACCCATACTGATGCAAACCCTGGAAGGCTAACCCCCAGGAGCTGTCAGGCAGTTTCCAGAGGAGGGGGGACCTTACACTTTGAAGGATTGTCACAGCCCCTGGGACCGTTGGGTGGGGGAGGCTGCACTATGCACATCATGACCAGTTAATCAAGTATTGTGTTCATGGTGGATAGAGAAGAAATACATAGCCACGCCCAGTTGACAAAAAGCCTGTGTGCCATTATATGGGATCCAAGAGAGAAATTAAAGCAGCGTGTGATGGTGCGCTCTCTAGTTATTTAATGCTGGCAAAGAGCTGCCTGCCCTGTGCTACAGCAGTGTATGCATCAAAACAACAGTGTTTTTTTTGTTGTAATTCTTCGTAACACTTTGCAGACCAAAGGTTTTGTGAAACTGATACAGGGGCCTAGGAAGACGGTTGTTAAGCGTATCCAACTTAATGACAAACGGGTATTGGTAAAGGCCCGTGGGGGTTAATTAAAAAGATTTTTCACGGAAAACACAAACAAAGAGCTTTGTATGATCTACAACGACAATAAGCAAAGATTTCAAATCCACAATGGCAGGTTCCTTGTATATACGCAACGAGAGCAATTAATCCGGTAGAATCTTTCACCTTTTGCTCAAGGGAAAAATTTAGCAATAGTCCTATAGTGCAATTAATGACTTAAATTATTAACTAGACATGCATAAGGAAATCTCCAGGGGTTATTACCACCACAAGAAAACTGCAAGATTTAACAAGTCATAAATTTTTTTTTAAAATAAAATACATCTCAAATACTAATTGACATAGATTGTATTAGCCCAGGCGCCAAAGGCTTGTATGACTTTACACCGGATCCTACAATTATTACACTATTCAACGTATGTAGATGGCTCCATTTTCTTGCCATGTAGACAAATTGTCAGACACCTAGGGTAAATCAATAAGGACATGGGTGGTAAAAGAATAAGCATGTTAATTGTAGGTTTCATACGATTGCTACATCTATAACATTGCCATATAGTAACATTCCACATCTCACAGGCCAGGTTGCGACAAATCCCAGAGCCGAGCACTAGGAATAGACCAATTTGGATGTACCAATTATCAGTAACCAATACTGTCAAATTGCTGGTAATCTATATCAGCATTTTATTTGCCATTAATTTGCCAAGACTGCTCACTGCAGTTGTGACACGTGAAGTCCCGCAATTCAGCGCTGATCTGCGGCTTTTCCTGTGGCAGGCTGACATCTTGGCTGTCAGTCCCCTCTGTAGGACATCCCCTGCTCACTGCCTGTATTACGCTTTAGCGTGAGGAAAACAAATGGGAATTACCTCCCATCTCTCATAGAAATCCCTATACAGGAGATACATGGGTCTTTTGGACCCCTGCATTTCTGGTACCATACTTCCTACTAGGGATGCACCGATACTTTTATTTTATGTCATGTGAATGCTTTGGGAGAGGGAGGAGAGGGAGGAGAGGGAGGAGAGGGAGGAGAGGGAGGAGAGGGAGGAGAGGAGAGGGAGGAGGGAGGAGAGGGAGGAGAGGGAGGAGAGGGAGGAGAGGGAGGAGAGGGAGGAGAGGGAGGTACACACAGAATGCCCCCAGCTCTCAGTGTGTGTATGTGTATAGATTACACATCACAGACCCCAGACCAGACTTGGGGCGCTGTCCAAATGCTCTATCGGCATTCAGACTGGCCCCTGCAGCTCATCACGTTCATATTTAACCTTCCACAAGCGCCGCCGGCAAAGTCTTCGCGCTTTGGAAAGCCCCCAGCCGCGATCACGCGAGAGTTTGCGAGATCGAGGCTGGGGGCTTTCCAACGAGCAGAACCTTTGCTGGCAGCGCTCGTGGAAGTTAAGTATGAACGCGATGAGCTGCGGGGGCCTGTCCGAATGCCGATAGATCATTCGGACAGTCGTCCCAGCCCCTCGGATGCCGCAAGCCAGCTCAATGCTGGCTTCCGGTATCGGGGGAAATATCGGGGGCACTGCACGAGTACCAAGTACTCCTGCAGTACCCGGTATCGGCACTGATACCGATACCAGCATTGGTATTGGTGCAACCCTACTTCCTACAGCAGGGGTCAGCAACCTCGATCCTCCAGATGTTTTGGAACTACATTTCCCACGTAGTTCTACCAACCTAATGAGTAGCTGAGCATCAAGGGAGGTGTAATTCCAAAACATCTGGAGGGCCGAGGTTGCTGACCCCTTAACTACAGGGTCATACGAGGTATCACTGCAAAGGAGAGCGTAGACAAGGCCTGGTTTGTAAAAGCTTAAAGAAAAATATATTTTATTAACCCCTTGGATGCGGACAACGTACAGGGAATGTCATGGGGTTTCCCTGCTGTATGCAGAATAGGTTCCCACATATGCTGCTAAGGCGAGTATTCCTCTGAATACTCACCCCTCTCTCTGGGGTACTGGACTTCCTTGAAGTCAGACCCCACTTTTAAACCCCCTCCTGGCGAGACGACATCAGTTTCAGGCGCCCCCTGGCAAAGCCAGGAGAGCACCTGAAGGAGGGGTGATATTTGGACCACTCTCCCTCCCGATTGGGAGATCGAGCTTCAAGAGAGGCCTCACTGGAAAGGTCACAGTCTGACCTTTCCAGCGACGTCTTTCTTTAACCCCTTAGGTGCCGGTCCACGATCCAGCATCAAATCGCAGATCTCTAATGGTAGGTAGCTGACATCTTTGTTGTCAGCCAACCCTCCAAGGCCTCCACCGCCCACTGACTTCATCGGGCATGGGCGTGATGACATTAGTTGGGGGAATTAACCCCCATCTGCCAAGGGATTTCCTATGGAAATCCTTATGGTGGAGATATGGAGGGGGTCATTTGGTTCCCCTTATCTCCCAATCGGTGGAAGTTAGAGGGTCATGGCCTTTCCAAGGATTCCAAAAATAAAGTTATTTTTAATTAACGCAGCACTATTGTTAACAATATTGCTGCATTACTAAAACAGGTTTGTGTTTTTTAACTAAAAATCTAAATTTTCCCAGAAAAACAGCAAAAAATTCCAATTTCTAAATTATTTTTAACACGCATAGTCTATAGAATATATAACCATAAAGGCTTGGATGATAAAATGAAATATTTTACATACTGTAGACGATTGACATTTAAAAAAAAAAAAAAAAAAGGGGGGGCACTGAAATATCATTGATCCATCATCCCCCCCCCCCTCAGTTCGTCAATTTATAACAACACACACCAGTTTTCTAACTTTGTAAGCCGAAGGACCCCATGTATTTTGTGGAAAAAACCAAAGTGTGATGCACAAAAAGAAAAGGTTAAGGCTGGCTGTCCACTAGGTCCGTAGTCAGACAACCAAATTCGTCCTCCGACTCTGGAAAACGCCGTCGCACGACCAGGTTCGTCCACTGGAAGCGTCTGGTCGAGAAAGGTCGAACAACGGATAGGCCACCGAACAAGAAACACTGTCCTTAACCCCTTCACTGCTGATGACGTGTGGGGCACATCTTTATTGATTCCCACTATATGCGGAGGACGTGCCCCACACGTCATCCGCAAGCGGGAGCCCTGGCAGAGATACCTCTGTCTGGGGTCCCGCGGCGTTCTGGCTTCAGGGAAGCCAAGACGCTGAAGATAGGCCAGCCCCCGACGTAAACAACGTAATTTCCAGGCAACCCCCCGGCAATGCAGGGAGATCGCCTGAAAGGGAGGGGGATCCCTTTGGATCCCTCTCCCTCCTGATCGGGAGGGTTTAAAGAAAGAAAAAAAAGGCACCACATTGAAGGGCAGTGTCTGCTATTTAAAGTGGTGCGCTTTTTTTTAACCCTTAACGTACCAGATCGCGATTCAGTGCCATTCCGCGCAGATCGCGATCTAGTTCAGGTGGGGGCCGCCATCTTTGATGGCAGCTCCACCTCCGGGTTCCCCCTCGACTGACGTATTGCGATGATGTCAGATAGCCGGGGAACCCCTAGCTGCCTGTGGATTTCCCAAGGAAATCCCCTGGTGGAGATATGGTGTTTGTTTGATATCTCCAGAACCGTGGCAGCTAGGGGGGGGGGGGTCATGCTTGGTGTCATTCGAAAGGTCTGAGCATGGCCTTTCAAATGATACATTGAACCTGGTCATGCTTGGTAACTAAATAAAATATATATATATATATATATATTACAGTGGCAAGAAAAAGTATGTGAACCCTTTGGGATTACGTGGAGTTTTGCATGAATTGGTCATAAAATGTGCTCTGATCTTCATCTAAATCACAACAATTTGAAAAACACAGCCTGCTTAAAATAATACAACACAAACATTATAGGTTTTCATGTTTTTATTGAGTAGAACATGTAAACATTCACAGTGCAGGGTGGAAAAAGTATGTGAACTGTTGGACTTAATAACTGGTTGACCCTCCTTTGGCAGCAATAACCTCAACCAAACATTTCCTGTAGTTGCAGATCAGACCTGCACAACAATCTGGAGTAATTTTGGACCACTCCTCTTCACAAAACTGTTTCAGGGTAGCAATATTCTTGGGATGTCTGGTGTGAATCGCTCTCTTAAGGTCATGCCACAGCATTTCAATCGGGTTGAGGTCAGGACTCTGACTGGGCCACTCCAGAAGGCATATTTTGTTTTGTTGAAGCCATTCTTTTGTTGAATTACTTGTATGCTTTGGGTCATTGTCCTGTTGCATCACCCATCCTCTGCGGAGCGTCAGTTGGCAGACAGATGGTCTTACGTTTTCCTGCAAAATGTGTTGATAAACTCTGGAATTCATTTTTCCATCAATGACAACAATCCGTCCAGGCCCTGAGGCAGCAAAGCAGCCCCAAACCATGATGCTCCCTCTGCCATGTTTGACAGTGGGGATGAGGTTTTGATGTTGGTGTGCTGTGCCTTTTTTTCTCCACACATAGTGTTGTGTTTTTTCCAAACAACTCAATTTTGGTTTCATCTGTCCACAGAATATTTTTCCAGTAGTGCTGTGGAACATCCAGGTGAACTTTTGCAAACTTCAAACGTGCTGCAATATTCTTTTTGGACAGCAATGGCTTCCTCCGTGGTGTCCTCCCATGTACTCCATACTTGTTTAATGTTTTCCTTATTGTAGATGTGTCAACAAAAATGTTAGCATGTGCCAGAGATTTCTGTAAGTCTTTGGCTGACACTCTAGGATTCTTTTTTACCTCATTAAGCATTCTGCACTGTGCTCTTGCAGTCATCTTTACAGGACGACCACGCTTAGGGAGAGTAGCAACAGTGCTGAACTTTCTCCATTTGTAGACAGTCTGTCTTACCGTGGACACATGAACATCAAGGCTTTTGGAGATACTTTTGTAACCCTTTCCAGCTTCATGTAAGTCAACAATTCTTGATCGTAGGTCTTCTGAGAGCTCTTTTCTGCGAGCCATGGTTCACATCAGGCAGCGCTTCTTGAAACCAGTAAACCCAAAACTGGTGTGTGTTTTTAAAGTACAGGACAGCTTTCAGCAACACATCCAATAATATCACACTGATTGGACTCAATGTTGGCTCACTCCTGGCTCCAATTAGCTCTTGGAGAAGTCATTAGGCTAGGGGTTCACATACTTTTTCCACCCTGCACTGTGAATGTTTACATGTTATGTTCAATAAACACATGAAAACATATAATGTTTGTGTTGTATTATTTTATGCAGACTGTGTTTTTCAAATTGTTGTGATTTAGATGAAGATCAGAGCACATTTTATGACCAATTCATGCAAAACTCCACGTAATCCCAAAGGGTTCACATACTTTTTCTTGCCACTGTATATATATAATAAATGATCACATATTTCAACAGCATAAAACAATGACTTAATGTAGATTCGGGTTTTCTAACCCACTAGAATAACGTCACATAATATTCATAATTCCTATTTTTCTGCGTCTTCCCCCATACTCACTGTTGTGTTTTTTCTTCTGTCCTTTCACATTCCCTTTGAAGTGGACATGATTGCATCAATGTTGTCTTATTTGCCTGAGACAATTAAATGTTCCTTTTTTTCCCCCCTCTGACCATGCCATTTGGCAATGTACAACATCCAACAACCCCAACGGTGCGCCCTATGAATGTCTCAATGTTTAATTCTACTATTCGGATCAGTAAGCTTCTATACCTGACGAAGGGAGGATCACTCTCGAAAGCTTGTACTTTAAATGTAACGTTAGTCCAATAAAAAAAGTATCACTACAGACTGATATATATATATGTTTTTTGTGTTGTTTTTATTAATGCAGCAATATTGTTCACATTTCAATTATAATGTGAACAACGATGCTGCACTAATGATCTTTTTTTTCTCTATGTGTGCGTTTGCTAAAAATTACGTAATTCCCCCCAAAAAATGTAACGAGTTCCCATTTCTAATTTTTCTACAAGCGCACCCCATAGAAAATATAACCGCAAACACTCATGTGAAAAAAAACACACTTTACACGCTGTAGAGGATTAAAGATTCAAATTTGATTGCATTTTTTGCTATAATATACAGGCAGGACAAGATCTAGACATATAAATGATATATTATGAATCTGCCGAGTCTGCCGGAAAGAACGATATATGACATGTCTGGGTCATATAAAATGTGGCTTCTAATCGCGTTTAAACATGAGCAAAAGCTGTAAAAATGAGCTGAGCACACAACGGTGAATTTCAGCACCAAGGACACCACTGCCAAATGCAGCCAAACTGAAGGAAAAAAAATTCCAAAATAAATAAGGCTTTTTTGTTGCAGATGAAAAATATATTTTATATATGTATATACATAATTTAATTTTTTTTTTTAACATTGAATCCTATTGGCTTCACCTGTTGAACTGAATCACGTCTCTAAGGGACAATTACCCTGCCACAGATCGGCGGTTTAACAATTCATCTTTTTTCATGTAATTTGTACCAGATAGTCCCTTTTAATACGACAAATCCCATTGAAATTGGAAAGATCGCTAGTCTTGTCGCCAAAAAACAAAAAGTCAGAGCTCCAGTGGAAGAGGGCTGATTCACCTTCATGTTGCGGGACTGATAGGACGATGACAGACGACACTGAACGTTTCGCACGAATACGGACCCAGTGGACGCCAGCCCTAGGCTGGTTGTCCACTGGCACCGTAGATGGGCGACCAACTTTGTCACCCAGCTACGGACAAAGCCATCGGCCAATCATGGTTGTCCACTGGAAATCCCAAATTGGCTGATGGACAGGCCGGCCAGCGGGGGGTGGGGGAAGAGGGCCACAAACCCTGCTGCAGGTTTCAGCACCAAGGACAGGCGCCCCACCCCAACAAAAACTTGCCAGGCTGCGGGGGGGGGGGATTATCCCCCTGTCCCCGGTGGTGAACAGGCTTCAGCACCAGGGACAGCAACTCTGAATACAGCCTGTTAAGGGAAAAACTATGTATAATCAGAAGTGAACCTATGATTTCGCCTAGAAAAATCCAGGAAATCGAAACAAATGAAAAGGCTTCTATCTGCAGATTAAAAAAAATAAATTAGTTGCATAAAAACAAAGAATATTTTTTCCATTGAATCCTATGGACTTCGCGCACGGCAGTTTTTCTATACACAATGCATATTTTCACGTTTCCCCTGCACATGGCAGCTATACTATACAACGCATCTTTTACAGGTGTCCCTGCCGCGGCATGGCGGTTTAACTATACAATGCACCTTTCTCATGTAAACTTGTGCCAGATCGTCCCAGCATAGTCTGATAAAATCAATCGGAATTGAAAGGATGGCACATCTGTTGTAAATGCATAAAATCATCTGAAATCGTCCGATGGTGGTTAGATGCAGCGGAAGAGGGCTGGATTCACCTGCATAATGTAAGATCAGTCGGACGACTTCAGACGATATTGGATGATCACACCATTGCACAAATACGGTGCCAGTGGACCACAGCAAGCCTTAGACCCCGTTCACACGGTGCGATTTATCACGTGGATTTTGCTGCAAAATCAGCGCAATGTCGTGCTATGTAGCATCTCCAATGGAGCTGTTCACATCTTGCCGCGTGACGTCACATGTCGCGGTAGCATGTCGCTGGTACATGATTTTTTTTTTGCGATTTGCGTTTTCCCTTGGTGGTGTTTTGCAAAATTGCAACATTGCGAAATCGCACAGTGTGAACGGGGCCTTTAGCTAAAGAGAATCAGACGTCCTTGCAGATCACACCACAAGGAATATAAAACCAACATGAAGCATACATTTCCAATTTAGAAACTTACATTAAGAGGAGCATATGAAGAAGAGGGGTTACTCATTAACCCTTGCTGACCCACAAAGCTTGGCACATGACCTACAAACCTGGACAAGGCAATTATCACTAATAACCACACAAAACTTAATTCCATGCTCTCAAGTACCTGACTAATCATCCTGACTCTTCAGAACACACCCATTTTTACGAACTGGAGACATTTAATGCTGTTCATGAAAAAAAATGAACCGAGAACCTGTGCCATGGCTTTTTATTATTTTGCAAACTAACCCATTTGTGTCGATTACTAGTTCGGTATCAAAATCCAGGATTTCGAATGAGTTGATCAATTAATTGCTGAAATTCATTTTGCTGTTATAGTACAACCGTGACTTAATGCTGACAGCAAAGCTCTCCATTTGACAAGATCCTGCCAAGGTTTCGTTAGATTTATCATTTTCACAGTGCTCTCTGTGAACAAAGCCCCTTTAGGTCAAGTTTTCTTGATAGGCTCTTGCTAAGCAGCCGTTACATTTATTCCCAGACATTGAAATGGTGCAAGGCAAAAATACTTTAGTATTCCGATTTTGTTCAGAGACATAGGTCATAACTGTTTATGAGTGATACGAGAATTGAGTCCACCTGATGCTTGCCTACCTGTGCCTGAAATGCTTCATTAATGAAGATCTATTCAAATGCAAAGGCCAGGGAACGACAACTATTACGTATGAGATCTACAAACAAATATTGTTATGCAGAACTTTACCTGGCTCCTATGGTAGTCCATTAACCCCTTAAGGACCCAGGACGTACCATGTACGTCATTGCAGCGGGTCTCTTTTAGACCCGCTGACGTACATGGTACGTCCTGCGGTTTTTTGAGCGCTGGAAGCGATCGGATCGCTTCCAGCAGCTCAAACGCCATTGCAGGATGCCTGGGAGTCCAGGCATCCGTGCAATGGTGGTGAGAAGTGCCGGGGCACCTTGTGATCGCTCCCCGGGAGCGATCAACATCCGGTTTCACCGGAGAGGTGCCCGGCACTTCTAGAGAGCGCTGGAAGCGATCGGATCGCTTCCAGCAGCTCAAACGCCATTGCAGGATGCCTGGGAGTCCAGGCATCCGTGCAATGGTGGTGAGAAGTGCCGGGGCACCTTGTGATCGCTCCCCGGGAGCGATCAACATCCGGTTTCACCGGAGAGGTGCCCGGCACTTCTAGAGAGCGCTGGAAGCGATCGGTATCGCTTCCAGCTGCTCTCTGTATATTGCAGGAATGCCTCGACATCGAGGCATCCTTGCAATATGCTTACCTGCCGCCGGTCCGCTAAGTGATCGCTCCCCCCGAGCGATCACTTCCGGTAGCGGCAGGAAGTACTGAGTGCCACGAGGTATCGTGGCACTCAGTACAAAAAGATCACATGAGTGATCAGGTGCTCTGCTGGGTGCCTCGAGGGATCAAGGCACCCAGCAGAGTAAAAAAAGTGTAAAAAAAAAAGAAAAAAAAGAAAAATAAAAATCAATAAAAAGTTATAAAATAAAATAAACTGACAGCCAAGATGGCGCTGCCCTTCTAAGGGAAGGGTCATCTTGGGGCTGAGTGGGATGTTCCTAGCCTGCCTCATCAGAGAGGCAGGCTAGCAACATCCAATCAGAAGTAAAAAAAAATCAAAATAAAATTTCTAATTTGTCAGGTCAGGTCAATATTTTGTAAATATTGGCTCTGACCTCTGTGATTCTCCCTCCCTCTCCTCACTTGTGTTTTGGTGAGCGAGAGAGAGAGATCAGATTTGACAGGTTAGAGATTTTAGTGAGATTAGAAAAATTTAGGCAGATTTAGAGAGATTTTAGGGAGATTTAGAAGAATTGAGGCAGGTTTAGAGTGATTTAGAGAGATTTAGGTGTTTATTTGTATTTTCTTGTGAAACCCAACGGTTCTTCTAAGAACCAACAATCCGCTTATTATATATAATAATTATAAAATTTTATAATCTATTATATATAATGTCTGAAAGGGTGTACAGTGCCGAGGAGGCATATGCCATCCTGGCGTCAGAATCTGAGGCATCTGCGTCAGACTCCGACCCTGATTTTGACCCCGCCAACTGCTCAGAGACGTCGCTAGATACATCATCTACGCTGGCTGATGTATCTAGTGATGTTTCTGATGCAGATCCTGGGTCACCACCTGCCAGCAGGAGACGCACAGCTCCAGCTGAGGAGTGGGTAGTGCCTCATCGCCAGAGGCCAGATATCCCTCCTTTCACGGCAAATCCTGGCATCAATATTGATGTTGCAGGATTTACCGCCACACAGTTTTTGCAGGTGTTTATGGGGGATGATTTGTTGGGCCACATCGTGGCCCAATCAAATCTGTATGCCCATCAGCATTGTGCTGCGAAGCCAGACTCCTACTTGGCAAGGCAGCAATGGACCCCGCTAGATGTGCCAGAATTTCTGAAATTCTGGGCACTTACTATGCTGATGGGCATCATAAAGAAGCCCTCAATTCGCTCCTACTGGAGCAGTAGCCCCATCTGCTCTACCCCCATTTACCCCCAATCAATGTCACGTAGAAGGTATGAAAACATTTTGCGTTTCATGCACTTCAGTGACAACAGCCTGTGCCCTCCTAGAGAGCATCCCCAGTTTGACAGGCTGTATAAAATCCGCCCCCTGATTACCCACTTCGCCGCCAGGTTTGCAGAGGCTTATACACCTGGAAGGAATATCTGCGTGGATGATCCCTAATGAAATACAAGGGAAGGCTGGGATTCAAGCAGTATATTCCTTCCAAACGCTCCAGGTATGGAGTGAAGGTGTATAAGCTCTGTGACAGCGAGAGTGGGTATACTCAGGCCTTCCGGGTGTACGAGGGAAAGGATAGTAGCCTTGACCCTCCAGGTTGCCCAGAACACATGGGAACCAGTGGCAAGATTGTGTGGGACCTACTTTTTCCCCTGATGAACAAAGGGTACCACTTGTATGTTGATAATTTTTATACAAGTGTCCCTTTGTTCAAGCTGCTGTATTGTTTTGATACAGCAGCATGCGGTACTGTTCGCAAGAACCGCGTAGGTTTCCCAGCACAGCTTGGCCGCACCCGGTTAAAAAGGGGGGAGACCTCAGCTCTGCGCCAAGAGGAGCTGTTGGCGGTCAAGTACAGAGACAAGAAGGATGTATACCTTCTATCCACCATCCACACTGAGAGGTCTGTGGAGGTCTCTGTACGTGGCAGAGCTGAGCGCATCAGGAAGCCAGTGTGCATCAAAGCCTATAACCGGCATATGGGTGGGGTTGATCTGGCAGATCAGCTGCTCCAGCCCTACCAGATTATGCGGAAGTCAAGGGCCTGGTACAAAAAGGTTGCAATTTACCTGATGCAAATTGCAACCCACAATGCCTTTTTGCTCTGCAAAAAGGCAAACCCCGGAGTGACGCTGTCCTTTTTACAGTTTCAGCTCCAGGTCATTTCGGGGCTTTTGTACCAGGATGCACCTGCTCCCCGGGCGGTGATGGGGGACAGAGTTGGGGCTACGCATTTTATTTATAAAATCCCCCCTACTGAGGGCAAACAGAAACCCCAAAAAAGGTGCAGGGTGTGTTTCAAGAGGGGGCAGAGGAGAAACACAATCTTTTACTGCCCAGAATGCCCTGGACAACCCGGTCTGTGTCTTGGGGACTGTTTCAAGCTATATCACACTGTGCGTGATCTGTGATTTTTTTTTTTCCTTTCTATTTTTTCTCACACTCCAGTTAGTTCAGTTTATTTTTTTTTTCATTTACTGCACCAGACTTTTACATTTTATTCGTACATTTTTATGTTCTACAATTGGTGCTGTATTTTGCCAAAATCTTTGCACACCTATGCATGGGGGGCATGGGTGTACTCAGGAGACCTTGCAGAAAACAACCTGGAGAGTTTTCATGCAGTAACAAACAACAGTGTCTCCTAAATCACAGTCCAAATCTAATGTGGGCGTAAAAATCTGAAAATTGAAAAATTACCGCCACACACCTTCTCAAATGTTTTGGGCTAAAACCGTTGCATCCATGGCATCAAAGCACTCCATATGCAATACCTTGGGGTGTCAACATAACAAATATAAACAATTTTCTGGCAATAATTCAAACTGGGGTATGCGGTAGACCCAAAACCAAAGCTAGGCCTAGCTGAAGAAATAATCTCAATTTCAACTCCAATGACAAAGTCATAAAAATTGTATTTGAACCTTCCCAAAATCCTGGCAAACCTATGCATGGGGGGCATGGGTGTACTCAGGAGACCTTGCAGAAAACAACCTGGAGAGTTTTCATGCAGTAACAAACAACCGTGTCTCCTAAATCACAGTCCAAAACTGATGTGGGTGTGAATATGAAAAATGACCACCAAACAGTATCCAATTTGTTTGGAGCAAACGGTTGCATCCATAGCATAAAAACACTCCATTTACAATACTTTGGGGTGTTAGCTTACCAAATATATGCACGTTCATAAAACTGGGGTATGTATAAAGGCCCCTAAAAAGAAGATAAGCAAAGAAGATACTGTATGTCAAATTAGAAAATTGACAAGCACATGTCAAAGATTGGCGTAGCACCCCAAAAACAACAGAACAAATCTATATATGGGTGGTATCACTTTACTCAGAAGATGTTGCTGAACATATTTTGGGGTGTTTTTTGGCAGTAACCCATAACTGGATTTTACAATTCATGCCTAAAGTACAATGTGTGTGAAAAGATAACCCAAAAAGTGACTACCTGAAAGTTTGACATAGAGCTAGTGCATGGAAAGTGTTAAAATACAACTCTTTGAAGCACCCTAGGTGTGCCCTTTCTAAAAATATATGGTTTGATGGGGGTAAATTACTTTGGCCGGCTTCAAAAATGTCCCAAATAGGACATGGGTGCATGATGACGAAATGTGAAAATTCCAAGTTGGAAAACTGAAATGCGCACCCCCCAAATAAGGCCTATTAGCCCCCAAATGACCCGACATACCTATACATGGGTGGTATCAATTTACTCAGAAGATGTTGCTGAACATATTTTGGGGTGCTCTTTGGCAGTAAACCTTAAAGTTCACAGTACATGTATTCTTAAATTGCGTTCAAAAAAAAAAAAATCACCAAAAAATTTTTTTCTCAAACTTTGGCATAGATTTGTGGTAAAATGGTTTGCATGGAAAGAGTCAAAATACCAAGTTTAATACCTTGATTTGTGTACTTTAAAAAAATATGTATATGTGGAGGGTTATTCAGGAATTAGTGACAGATATCAGTGTTACAATGTCACTATCACTAGTTTTGAAAATAAACTCTTTGGAAATGGCAAAGTGCTACTTGCACTTATTGTTGCATAAAATAAGGAAAAAAGCGAGGAATATGTAAACATTGGGTATTGCTAAACTCAGTACTAAATTTAGAAACTACTAAGGAATTAATTTTTTTTGACGGTTGTTGATACATAAGAAATTTTGGGGGTCAAAGTTCGAAAAAGTGGTGTTTTTTCAATTTTTTTGTCATATTTCACAATATTTTTTATAGTAAATTATATGAAATGATGAAAAAAATGGTATCTTTATAAAGTCCATTTAATGACGAGAAAAACAGTGTAAAATATGTGTGGGTTACATAAACGAGTAAGAGGAAAATTTGACGTAAACACTAACAGCGCAGAAACGTAAAAACAGCAGCGGTCACTAAAGGACGGATTTGTGTAAAACCGCCCGGTCACTAAGGGGTTAACAGCTCCAAAACGTGTTTGAAGACTTGACTAACCCAGGTGACCTGACGCAAAGAGATCCAGGAGCTTTTCTCTGGCTCCAAAACGTGGATTAACCTACCCAACATTACGCATTAAATTGACACCAGCTGCACACCGTTTAATATTACAGCCAAATAAGAACCTTTAAAAACATGAAAGGGGAAGAAGAACAGATTACTTGCACGCTCATGATAAACATAAAAGCAATGAAGAAATTAGACCTTACTCCTATTTATTGTGTATGGATTGACTACGGCACTAAACCTACAAATGTGATGTGCTGAGAAGCAAAATGTTATTTATCTCTTACAGTAAGAAAATAGACCGGAACCCAGAAAAACTCCGAACCAGATTGTCTGCCAAACAAAGAAGGCAGATCACATAATGCTGGCCATCCACTGGAACCAGTCGGACGACCGACTTGGTCGTCTGTCTACGCACAACGCCACCATCCAATCAGGGTTGTTTAGTGAAGCATCTTTGGAGAACCCAGGTCAGCTGATGGACAGTCCGCTGAACCAGGGGGAAAAAATAAAGGGGGGGGGCAAATTTTGGAAAGAAACAAAACACCTTAAAAAAGGTAAATCAGTGACTAAAGGCTTTTTGCTGCGAATGAAAAATAAGATATATATATATATATACACACATATATATATACACAGTTGTGTTCAAAATTATTCAACCCCCACTGAAATTGAGTGTTTTGGCCAGTTTGACATTGATTTTGATCATTCAGTCATCTTGCTTACAATTAAATCAAAGAGGCACGTGTAGGTCAGACAAATATAACATTACATTTATAATGAAATAACCACAAATGTCTTTTCTGTGCTCACATCATTATCAGTTTTATTCAACCCCCAAGTGACATTCAATCTTAGTACTTCTAATTGTAAAAGGATGTTGTACTAACAGCTTTTAAACGTTAAGCATAGCTTGACACAAGTGTCTTGCAGCCATCTACGGGTACCTTCGCCCATTCGTCATGGGCAAAAGCCTCCAGTTCAGTCACATTCTTAGGCTTGCGCACTGCAACTGCTTTCTTTAAGTCCCACCAGAGGTTCTCAATCGGATTCAAGTCACTGCGATGGCCACTCCAAAATGTTCCAGCCTTTAATCTGCAACCATGCTCTAGTGGACTTGGAGGTATGCTTGGGATCATTGTCCTGTTGAAAGGTCCAACGTCTCCCAAGCCTCAGGTTTGTGACAGACTGCATCACATTGTCATCCAATATCTCCTGGTACTGAAGAGAATTCATGGTACCTTGCACACGCTGAAGCTTCCCTGTACCTGCAGAAGCAAAACAGTCCCAAAGCATGATTGACCCCCCCGCCATGCTTCACAGTAGGCAAGGTGTTCTTTTCTTCATAGTCCTTGTTCTTCCTCCTCCAAACATAGCGTTGATCCATGGGCCCAAACAGTTCTAATTTTGTTTCATCAGTCCACAGAACACTATCCCAAAACTTCTGTGGTTTGTCCACATGACTTTTGGCATACTGCAGTCGACTCTTCTTTGGAGACAGCAAGGGGGTGCGCCTGGGAGTTCTGGCATGGAGGTCTTCATTACGCAGCGTGCGCCGTATTGTCTGAGCTGAAGCTTCAGTACCCACATCTGACAAATCTTTTCTCAGCAGTCACACGGGGACTTTTCTCCACTCTACGCTTCAGGTAGCGCACAGCAGTCGAAGTCAGCATCTTCTTTCTGCCACGACCAGGTAACGTTTCAACAGTGCCCTTTGCCTTGAATTTGCGAATGATGCTTCCTATGGTCTCTCTTGGTATGTTTAACATCTTTGCAATCTTCTTATAGCCATTGCCCTTCCTGTGAAGAGTAATCACCTCTTCTCTTGTCTTCCTGGACCATTCTCTTGACTTCACCATGTTTGTAACCACACCAGTAAATGTCTAGAAGGAGCTGAGTATCACAGTCATTTTAAAGCTGCCTAATTGGTGCTTATTATGCTTTATTGCTGCTCTGACATCCACAGGTGTTTTCAATACCTGATTGAAAACACTTGAATGAACCTCTGTTCTTCAGAGTGGTAGTCTTTAAGGGGTTGAATAATTGTGTCAATGAAGAATTCACAAAAGAAACATTTACTACTGTATTACAAAACCAATTGATGTCATTTTAGTTGCATATGGTTCTTTAAAAAGTCCTTGTAGGATTTCATTCTGAATACAATTACAAATGTACACTAAATTCCCTAAAACCCTTTACAGCATTGGGGGTTGAATAATTTTGAACACAACTGTATGCAGGGTGTTGAGCTCAAGCCCCTGTCAGCTTTCTACTCGAATGAATGCTGCTGCTGGCACTCAGACATAATGACATCAGCAAGAAAGCGAGGCGGGAAGGGACAGCACTCCAAACAGCCTGACCTCTTTAATAAGCTAAAGTGGTCAGGATGCATAGAACATACCTTTAAAATAATTTCAAGAACAAACTTTGAGGGCAAGGGACTGGAGGTGGGAGAGAAGGAGTTGGGCCCAGGGACTGGACCCGAGTGTGGGAGGGAGACCAAACGGATGGCAGCTCCAGACCGGAGAGCAAGAGACAAGGAGGGTGGGGTGACGACATAGGACTCCAGATCCAAGGATAAAACACCAGCAGTACAGATCCTCAGTAGCAAAACATAACTGGTTATATCTGACATAGATCTGACGTAGATCTAAATCATACAGAGTAAAGCAGCAGCACGTCTTCTACGAATTAACATCTGATGTTAATAACGTTGGTCTCTGTCTGAACCTAAACAATGTTCTGTACACATAGATGAACTGATAATGGAGTTGTCAACTAGGGATGCACCGATACTAGTATCGGTGCCGATACCGGGTTCTGCAGAGTACTTAGCTTTGAGCTGGCTTACCGGCATCCGAGGGGCTGGGGCAGCTGTCCGTATGCTCTAACGGCATAACCACATTTCTCCTACCTTCCAACGAGCGCCGCCTGCAGTCTTTGAGCAGCCGCTCGTTGGGAAGCCCCAAGCACGATCTCGCAAGATCTCGGAGCTCGTGAGATTGAGCTGGGAGCAATCGAGAGATCGCGCCTGGGTGCTTCCCAACGAGCGGCCGCTCGAAGACTGCGCAGGCAGCGCTCGTTGGATTTGTAAGAAACACTGATTTGCTTTGAATCTAGGAGCCAGCTACAAAAGTTAGGAGCCAACCTTTTGTCGAGGATTTGCCTTTATCAAGGTATACCTAGATAAAGGCGAATGCTCGCCTCTGCATCTGGGCATTGGTTTGTGCTAAACCAAATTATGATTTTTAGCGGCTTCTATTGTGGCTACTTTTTTTGAGTCTAGAAGTGCACACCGTTGCTTCTAATATCAGTTTGGCCGCTCTGATATATATGCTTATATATTATTTGTGTTAACATCTGTACCTTGTGACGTTGTGATATTGATTTATTATTTTCTTTGCTCTGTTGTCATTGGACACCCTATTTACCCACTGCAGACACAGGCCCACATACACACACCACACAACAGACCTCATATAAATACATACACCAGGGCTGGCTATATTTACATTAAATGTAGGTGACAGGAACAAAACATTGAAGCCAACTAGATGTTTTTAGATGCCAAAGACTGCTTTTAGATTGGTGTAAAAGAAGCTGGAAATTTAGGAGCCAGGAGTAAAATTCTAGGAGCCAGTGGCTACCAGGCTCCTGGCTTTGTCAAGCCTTGTATATACATACACTAATTGCAGCCCTGTGTGTGTATTTACATACATACACACATTGCAGCCCTCAGTGTGTATATACACACACACTGAAGGCTGCAGTGTATATGTGTATATATACATACGGAGTTCTGAAATGTGTATGTATGTAAATACACATACATTTCAGAATAAATATATTTTGCAGCCGACAGTGAGTGTGTTACACATCTACACACACACTGAGGGCATGTGTGTATACATGTATCTGATGCTGCGTGTGGGGTATATTACATATAAATAATATTACACCACCGGCATCAGATACATGTATACCCAACAGACACGAGGCCGTAGTGTGTGTATATAGTAGGGCTGTGCAATTATTCGCAATCGAATCACGATTTCCGCCCCTGCGATTTCTAAATCGCATAAGGCTGCGATTTTCGGCTGTAACTTCCGGCGGCGGCATGGTGCTTTGGGCGCTCGCAGGGGGAACCACGTGACGAGCCGCGTTCTCGCGGCTCATCACATGGTTCCCCCAGGCGAGCGCCCAAGCTCCATGTGCCGGCGGAAGTTAACAGGGAGTCGAACACATGGCGCACAGAACACAGCAGCGCACAGAGGTGAGCTGGGGCAGTATATCCACGTGCTGGGGCAGTATATCCACGTGCTGGGGCAGTATATCCACGTGCTGGGGCAGTATATCCACGTGCTGGGGCAGTATATCCACGTGCTGGGCAGTAGATCCACGTGCTGGGGCAGTAGATCCACGTGCTGGGGCAGTAGATCCACGTGCTGGGGCAGTAGATCCACGTGCTGGGGCAGTAGATCCACGTGCTGGGGCAGTAGATCCACGTGCTGGGGCAGTAGATCCACGTGCTGGGGCAGTAGATCCACGTGCTGGGGCAGTAGATCCACGTGCTGGGGCAGTAGACCCACGTGCTGGGGCAGTAGACCCACGTGCTGGGGCAGTATATCCACGTGCTGGGGCAGTAGACCCACGTGCTGGGGCAGTAGACCCACGTGCTGGGGCAGTAGACCCACGTGCTGGGGCAGTAGACCCACGTGCTGGGGCAGTAGACCCACGTGCTGGGGCAGTAGACCCACGTGCTGGGGCAGTAGACCCACGTGCTGGGGCAGTAGATCCACGTGCTGGGGCAGTAGATCCACGTGCTGGGGCAGTAGATCCACGTGCTGGGGCAGTAGATCCACGTGCTGGGGCAGTAGATCCACGTGCTGGGGCAGTAGATCCACGTGCTGGGGCAGTAGATCCACGTGCTGGGGCAGTAGATCCACGTGCTGGGGCAGTAGATCCACGTGCTGGGGCAGTAGATCCACGTGCTGGGGCAGTAGATCCACGTGCTGGGGCAGTAGATCCACGTGCTGGGGCAGTAGATCCACGTGCTGGGGCAGTAGATCCACGTGCTGGGGCAGTAGATCCACGTGCTGGGGCAGTAGATCCACGTGCTGGGGCAGTAGATCCACGTGCTGGGGCAGTAGATCCACGTGCTGGGGCAGTAGATCCGTGCTGGGGCAGTAGATCCACGTGCTGGGGCAGTAGATCCACGTGCTGGGGCAGTAGATCCACGTGCTGGGGCAGTAGATCCACGTGCTGGGGCAGTAGATCCATGTGCTGGGGCAGTAGATCCATGTGCTGAATACTGAATACATTTAGAATGTATGTAGCATGTTTGAAAAAGCAAAAACAATTGGTTAAATCGCAAATAAAATCGCAATATTCATTCAAGAAATCGCAATATGATTATTTTGTCAATATTGCACAGCCCTAGTATATAGATATATCTGGTGTCTGCGTGGTCAGGGTGTGTGCAGGCTGCGCAGCGGGTAAATGGGTTTGTCTGGTCATACATTGCAATATTAAACATAAACAGGACAGACTTTCAGCAAAAGCCCAAATTATTTATTGGAAATCGTCACATGACTTAAAAAGTATCGGGACTCGGTACTTTTATAAAGTATCGGCACTTGTACTCGGCCCTAAAAAAAATTGGTATCGATGCATCCCTATTGTCAACTATTCTCATTATCGATTGTTTCAGTCCTACTCTGAACACTGCAGTTCACCTTCATAGTGAAAAGAACATCAAATGCATACCCATAAAAAAATTTTATGACATCCAAATAGTCGCTGAAGCTACAGATAACATACTTTTCAGTATAAGGCCCCGTTCATAGTGTGATTTGAAAAGCACACGTTTTTCATATTCGCGACGTAACGGTTTTGCAAAGTACCACCAATGGAAGTCGCAAAAAACGGGTCATCGACATGCGACATGATGTGAACAACTCCATTGAAATGCATTGGAGATGCTACATAGCGTGACATCTCGTGGATTTTGCCACAATTTCACGGCAAAATCCTCGTGATAAATCGCACAGTGAACAGGGCCTAAAAGTCCTCAATTGCTTGACAGATGCAGATAATACCTGGTACTTAGAAAACAAAGTTCTGATTTCAACATAACATTTTTTTTTAATACAAAAATGATTGTAACGCTGATGGAAATAATTGCTGGCCAACGCAAAATTGATGCCTGGATATAAAGAAAGCAGACAGGAACTCCAGTTTTGGGAACTTCCAGGGTAGGAATAGGTCAATGAGGTTAGTTATGTAGTCAAAGTGTGGGCTTTGTGTAGTAAACAGCTATAAGTTCACATCACGCAGCAGGACAGCTTCAAAGTGCCACATGAATTCCATACTATATAACGATAATACACTGGGAACGAGTCTTCGATAGGGATGCAATGATATGTCGGCCAAAAGGCAGAAACTGACGAGCCTGGTGCTCGCCTGGGGCCTCCGGACCCCATTAATATAAAATATTTTTTTTATTTAATTTTTTTTAAAGATATTTTTGTAATGAATCTTATTTGTGAACCCCTTAGTGACCAGGCGGTTTTACACAAATCCGTCTTTTAGTGACCGCTGCTGTTTTTACGTTTCTGCGCTGTTAGTGTTTAGGTCAAATTTTCCTCTTACTCGTTTATTCAACCCACACATATTATACACCCTTTTTCCCGCCATTAAATGGACTTTCTAGAGATACCATTATTTCCATCATAGCGAATAATTTACTATAAAAAAAATATGAGAAAAAAAAATGGTAAAAACACACTTTTTTGTAATTAAATCCCCAAAATCTACAACCACCCAAAACGACCCCGGCTAAATAGGTTCAAAATTTTGTCCCGAGACTAGAAATACCCAATTTTTACATGCGTTTGCTTTTTAACCCCTTCACTGCTGAGACAGTTCACCTATGTGCGCTGCGCTCATTCTGACCATTTTGTGCTAATTATTTTTAGATGACAGCCTAGGTCCTATTTAACCCCTTAGTGACCGGGCGGTTTTACACAAATCCGTCCGTTCGTGACCGCAGCTGTTTTTATGTTTCTGCGCTCTTAGTGTTTACGTCAAATTTTCCTCTTACTCGTTTATGTAACCCACACATATTTTACACTGTTTTTCTCGTCACTAAATGGACTTTATAAAGATACCATTTTTTTTCATCATTTCATATAATTTACTATAAAAAATATTGTGAAATATGACACAAAAAATTGAAAAAACACCACTTTTTCGAACTTTGACCCCCAAAATTTCTTATGTATCAACAACCGTCAAAAAAAATTTATTCCTTAGTAGTTTCTAAATTTAGTACTGAGTTTAGCAATACCCAATGTTTACATATTCTTTGCTTTTTTCCTTATTTTATGCAACAATAAGTGCAAGTAGCACTTTGCCATTTCCAAAGAGTTTATTTTCAAAACTAGTGATAGTGACATTGTAACACTGATATCTGTCACTAATTCCTGAATAACCCTCCACATATACATATTTTTTTAAAGTACACAAATCAAGGTATTAAACTTGGGGTATTTTGACTCTTTCCATGCAAACCATTTTACCACAAATCTATGCCAAAGTTTGAAAAAAAAAAAATTTTGGTGATTTTTTTTTTTGAACGCAATTTAAGAATACATGTACTGTGAACTTTAAGGTTTACTGCCAAAAAGCACCCCAAAATATGTTCAGCAACATCTTCTGAGTAAATTGATACCACCCATGTATAGGTATGTCGGGTCATTTGGGGCTAAAAGGCCTTATTTGGGGGGTGCGCATTTCAGTTTCCAACTTGGAATTTTCACATTTCGTCATCATGCACCCATGTCCTATTTGGGACATTTTTGAAGCCGGCCAAAGTAATTTACCCCCATCAAACCATATATTTTTAGAAAGGGCACACCCTAGGGTGCTTCAAAGAGTTGTATTTTAACACTTTCCATGCACTAGCTCTTTGTCAAACTTTCAGGTAGTCACTTTTTGTGTTATTTTTTCACACACATTGTACTTTAGGCATGAATTGTCAAATCCAGTTATGGGTTACTGCCAAAAAACACACCCCAAAATATGTTCAGCAACATCTTCTGAGTAAATTGATACCACCCATGTATAGGTATGTCGGGTCATTTGGGGCTAAAAGGCCTTATTTGGGGGGTGCGCATTTCAGTTTCCAACTTGGAATTTTCACATTTCGTCATCATGCACCCATGTCCTATTTGGGACATTTTTGAAGCCGGCCAAAGTAATTTACCCCCATCAAACCATATATTTTTAGAAAGGGCACACCCTAGGGTGCTTCAAAGAGTTGTTATTTTAACACTTTCCATGCACTAGCTCTTTGTCAAACTTTCAGGTAGTCACTTTTTGTGTTATTTTTTCACACACATTGTACTTTAGGCATGAATTGTCAATCCAGTTATGGGTTACTGCCAAAAAACACCCCAAAATATGTTCAGCAACATCTTCTGAGTAAATTGATACCACCCATATATAGATTTGTTCTGTTGTTTTTTTGGGTGCTACGCCAATCTTTGACATGTGCTTGTCAATTTTCTAATTTGACATACAGTATCTTCTTTGCTTATCTTCTTTTTAGGGGCCTTTTTACATACCCCAGTTTTATGAACGTGCATATATTTGGTAAGCTAACACCCCAAAGTATTGTAAATGGAGTGTTTTTATGCTATGGATGCATCCGTTTGCTCCAAACAAATTAGATACTGTTTGGTGGTCATTTTTCATTTTCACACCCACATCAGTTTTGGACTGTGATTTAGGAGACACTGTTGTTTTTTACTGCATGAAAACTCTCCAGGTTGTTTTCTGCAAGGTCTCCTGAGTACACCCATGCCCCCCACGCATAGGTTTGCCAGGATTTTGGGAAGGTTCAAATACAATTTTTATGACTTTGTCATTGGAGTTGAAATTGAGATTATTTCTTCAGCTAGGCCTAGCTTTGGTTTTGGGTCTACCGCATACCCCAGTTTGAATTATTGCCAGAAAATTGTTTATATTTGTTATGTTGACACCCCAAGGTATTGCATATGGAGTGCTTTGATGCCATGGATGCAACGGTTTTAGCCCAAAAACATTTGAGAAGGTGTGTGGCGGTAATTTTTCAATTTTCAGATTTTTACGCCCACAGTAGTTTTGGACTGTGATTTAGCAGACACTGTTGTTTGTTACTGCATGAAAACTCTCCAGGTTGTTTTCTGCAAGATCTCCTGAGTACACCATGCCCCCCATGCCTAGGTTTGCCAGGATTTTGGGAAGGTTCAAATACAATTTTTATGACTTTGTCATTAGAGTTGAAATTGAGATTATTTCTTCAGCTAGGCCTATCTTTGGTTTTGGGTCTACCGCATACCGCAGTTTGAATTATTGCCAGAAAATTGTTTATATTTGTTATGTTGAACCCCCAAGGTATTGCATATGGAGTGCTTTGATGCCATGGATGCAACGGTTTTAGCCCAAAACATTTGGCAACAAGGTGTGTGGCGGTAATTTTTCAAATTTCAGATTTTTACGCCCACAGTAGTTTTGGACTGTGATTTAGGCTAGGGTCAGACGAGCGTAGTGTTCACGTCCGTGATCGCGCCTAAAAGTACGTCCGTGATAGCATGACATAAAGTCCAATGGAGCCCGACACACACGAAGTACGTCCGCACTGAACTGCGGACGCACAACAGCCGCGGCCCACGGACGCAAGGCAGGCAAGAACGTAGAACCGCTAGAACGGCCGCACAAAGTGCGCTGCGTCCGCAACGTCTGCATAGTTTTGTGTGTGAGTGATGGAACGTGGTCAGACGGACTGCATTTATACGTCCTGCATTTTTCACGGACAAAATGGTTTGCAATTGAATTTATTGTCCCTCCTACATCTGTCAAAAAATAAATGTCAGTGAAAAAACGGACTGTGTGACACTCTACTGCGTCTTCCGTACTGACGATGTCCGTACTGCACGGACGTACAGTCCGTAGAAATCACGCTCGTCTGACCCTAGCCTTAGCAGACACTGTTGTTTGTTACTGCATGAAAACTCTCCAGGTTGTTTTCTGCAAGATCTCCTGAGTACACCCATGCCCCCCATGCATAGGTGTGCAAAGATTTTGGCAAAATACAGCACCAATTGTAGAACATAAAAATGTACGAATAAAATGTAAAAGTCTGGTGCCTGTCAAACTGGGGATGCTCTCTAGGGGAGCACAGGCTGTTGTCACTGAAGTGCATGAAACGCAAAATGTTTTCATACCTTCTACGTGACATTGATTGGAGGTAAATGGGGGTAGAGCAGATGGGGCTACTGCTCCAGCAGGAGCGAATTGAGGGCTTCTTTATGATGCCCTCAGCATAGTAAGTGCCCAGAATTTCAGAAATTCTGGCACATCTAGCGGGGTCCATTGCTGCCTTGCCAAGTAGGAGTCTGGCTTCGCAGCACAATGCTGATGGGCATACAGATTTGATTGGGCCACGATGTGGCCCCAAATCATCCCCCATAAACACCTGCAAAAACTGTGTGGCGGTAAATCCTGCAACATCAATATTGATGCCAGGATTTGCCGTGAAAGGAGGGATATCTGGCCTCTGGCGATGAGGCACTACCCACTCCTCAGCTGGAGCTGTGCGTCTCATGCTGGCAGGTGGTGACCCAGGATCTGCATCAGAAACATCACTAGATACATCAGCCAGCATAGATAATGTATCTAGCGACGCCTCTGAGCAGTTAGCGGGGTCGAAATGAGGGTCTGAGTCTGACGCAGATGCCTCAGATTCTGACGCCAGGATGGCATATGCCTCCTCGGCGCTGTACACCCTCTCAGACATTATATATAATAGATTATAAAATTTTATAATTATTTATATATATAAGCGGATTGTTGGTTCTTAGAAGAACCGTTGGGTTTCACAAGAAAATACAAATAAACACCTAAATCTCTCTAAATCCCTCTAAACCTGCCTCAATTCTTCTAAATCTCCCTAAAATCTCTCTAAATCTGCCTCAATTTTTCTAATCTCACTAAATCTCACTAAAATCTCTAACCTGTCAAATCTGATCTCTCTCTCTCGCTCACCAAAACACAAGTGAGGAGAGGGAGGGAGAATCACAGAGGTCAGAGCCAATATTTACAAAATATTGGCCTGACCTGACAAAGAAAAAATCAAAATAAAATTTCTAATAACTTCTGATTGGATGTTGCTAGCCTGCCTCTCTGATGAGGCAGGCTAGGAACATCCCACTCAGCCCCAAGATGACCCTGCCCTTAGAACCCTAACCCTACCCCTGACCCTGCCCTTAGAACCCTAACCCTAACCCTACCCCTACCCCTACCCCTACCCCTAACCCTACCCCTAACCCTACCCCTAACCCTAACCCTACCCCTAACCCTACCCCTAACCCTACCCCTAACCCTGTCAGTTTATTTTATTTATTTTTCTTTTTTTACACTTTTTTTACACACTTTTTTTTACTTTTTTTTTACTTTTTTTTTACACTTTTTTTTTCTCTGCTGGGTGCCTTGATCCCTCGAGGCACCCAGCAGAGCACCTGATCACTGAAGTGATCGATTTTGTACTGAGTGCCACGATACATCGTGGCACTCAGTACTTCCTGCCGCTACCGGAAGTGATCGCTCGGGGGGAGCGATCACGGACGGACCGGCGGCAGGTAAGTATATTACAAGGATGCCTCGATGTCGAGGCATCCTTGTAATATGCTCAGAGCAGCTGGAAGCGATCCGATCGCTTCCAGCGCTCTGTAGAAGTGCCGGGCACCTCTCCGGTGCAACCGGATGTAGATCGCTCCCGGGGAGCGATCACATGGTGCCCCGGCACTTCTAACGGCCATTGCACGGATGCCTGGACTCCCAGGCATCCTGCAATGGCGTTTGAGCTGCTGGAAGCGATCCGATCGCTTCCAGCAGCTCAAAAACGGCAGGACGTACCATGTACGTCAGCGGGTCTAAGAGAGACCCGCTGCAATGACGTACATGGTACGTCCGCGGTCGGGAAGGGGTTAATTAAACCCCCCCCCAGACAAAAAAAAATTTTAAAAACTTTTTTTTATTTTAATTTTTTTTTTTTTAAACCAAACCTGGTCATGTTTGGTATCATTTGAAAGGCCATAATCAGGCCTTTCAAATGATGGCAAATATGACCATCTAGCTGCCATGGATCGGGAGATAAAGGAATCCTTAGGATCCCCTTATCTCTACATGGCAGCTAGATGGTTAACTGGCCCACTGACATCCTCACACATATGGTGAGGTTGTCAGTGGGTGGGGGGGGGACCTGGAGGCTTGGCTGACATCCAAGATGTCAGCCCCCCTCCAGGTTTGAATCGCGTTCTGGCGCCAATTGGCGCCGCAACGTGATCCGGCGGCGAAACGGTTAATGCCATACACCGCTGGAAAGGGGAGGCTCTCCCCTCTCCAGCAGTGCAAACGGCATCTCACTAGCTTCAATGGTTGGGGAGATAGAGGGCTCCGAAGGAGCCCCCCCTCCTCTCCATTGAAATGCATGGGGACGCCTGCTGATGACGTCACCACGCAGCGTGGCGACGTCATCAGCCTCGCCTGCCCATGTATATCACATGTTCAGGCTTCCTCCCTGCCAGATCGCCGTGGGATCCAGCGAGGGAGGGGAGTATCGGGCGGGAGGGGGATTAGGCACCGCTGACGTACCCTGTACGTCCGCGGGTCTAAGGGAGACCCGAGGACAAGACGTACAGGGTACGTCAGCGGCCCTTAAGGGGTTAATGACATCTGTTGGGTAGGAGTTGCAGGCAAGGCGTACTGATATGCCTTGCCGCCAGGGGCCTCTGATTTGGCCCGCCAACTCACGTCATTGTTCAGGCCGTGCCTCTGCAGCCAACGACGCATTGCACGCGCTGGGCCGAGGCAGCCCATTGAAGTCAGCGGGGCGTACTAGTACACCCTGCGGCTTCAATGCCCTCCCATCACACGGACGGCATAGAACGTCCCATTGCATTAAGCGGTTAAAAGGACTTTATTATTTAGACACATTTTTATTGATTTAAGCGCAGATCAGGAGAACAAGAGTCTGTATTTTTCAGTTCAGAGGACTTTGCCGATATGGACATCGAAGATATTTTCTGTCCAATTTTTGCATATTACATTCAATAAATGTGTTATTATGGGCTTGATTTTTATTTCAAATTTATTTCAAATAAATTCTATAAAAACATATATTTAGAAAACGTTAAGGGTAAAATGTCCTTTTCCATTATGTTATCGACCGATCGCATCCTGCTTTTTCAGTTCGCAGAATTTTGCAGATCACCTTAGGGAAATGCAGACTGAATACTGCGATCTTATTGTACTTATTTTATGTTGCTGATACCTTACATGGGCTTTTCTTTTTCGCTTGTATGTTTAGTTAAGAAAATATTTTACTGGGTGTCACTGGGTGCATCCATTGTGCGATCGTTTGTGTTGTAGAGCAGTGGTCCCCAACCCTGGTCCTCAGGGCCCACTAACAGGCCAGGTTTGCCAGATATCTGAAGCACAGCACAGGTGTTATGATTTGCTGCTCAGTGATTGCAGGATTCAGTCTGCATTTCCCCATGGTGATCTGCAAAATCTGGCCTGTTAGTGGGCCCTGAGGACCGGGGTTCGGGACCACTGTTGTAGAGCTACTGTGGGGGGGGGGGCAGTTTACATCACTTGGTCCTAACGGTGGGGTAATAGCCCTAAGTATGGAGTCTAAGGGCAAATCACAGACACAAGTCATTATTGTGTGGGATGTATTCATCACCAGGGGTAGATTAGAACTCTATTAACCCCACAAGGACGGGAGTAATTTTACAACTTCGGCGCTGTTTCGGAAGTAGAAGTTTGCTGAGCTCATTTTGACCATTTTTAAGTCACGTATTCTTATACCACCCAGACAAATTATATATTGTTCTTTCCGTCAGACTCGGCAGATTAATAATATATCATTATTATATGTATATGTCATGCCCTGCCAAAATGCCATAACAAAAAATGTAAAAAAATTTGAATTTTCAATAAAATTTCAATCTTCCACAGTGTGTAAAGTGTTTTTTTTTTAAAAATTTTATTATCCGAGGCTCTGCGGTCATATTCTATTGGGTAGATTTGTTAAAAAAATTAGAACGGGGAACCCATTTTTTTTTTTGGGGAGAAATTGCGTGATTTTAGCTAAACCCCCCAAAAAAAAAAAATCATTAGTGAAGCATCATTGTTCACATTATAATTGAAATGTGAACAATAGTGCTGCATTAAAAAAACATTTTTTTTTATTATTATATTTATTATTTTTATTTTTACTTTTTTTACACTTTTATTTAACTTTTACCATGGTCATGTTTGATATCATTGGAAAGGCCATGCTCTGGCCTTTCCAGCAATATCAGCCATGACCCCCTAGCTGCCACCGATCAGGAGATAAAGGGGTTCAAAGAACCCCCCTATCTCCTGCAAGGGATTTCCATAGGAAATCACTTTGCAGCTAGGGGGTTCCCGGTTAACTGACATCATCGCGCATGGCGCAATGAGTCAGTTGACCGGGGGGGGTGACCCAGAGGTGGGGGCTGCCATCCAAGATGGCGGCCCCCACCAGAAATAGGCCGCGATCGGGCACAAATTAGTGCCCGGTCGCGACCTGGCAACTAAGGGGTTAACCCCCCATACATCACTGGAAAGGTCAGGCTGTGACCCTTCCAGCGATGCTGGCCACAGCCGTCGGGGACCAGGCGATTGGGAGATAGAGGGATCCGAAGGATCCCTCCCCTCCCCTCCAGGCGCTTCCCCTGCTCCGGCGGGGGGGGGGGAGGGATGCCTGAAAATGACGTCATCGCGCCACCGGCGCGATGACGTCACAGCGCCGGAGGAGGGATCACACTGATCTGACTCCGCGGGAGTCAGAGCAACGAGGGAGCGACCGGAGGAGGTAAGTATTCAGCGAGAGGGGCTGTAAATGCCGAGGACGTACATTTACGTCCTGCGGCGTCAAAGCCCACCTAATGCAGGGCGTAAATGTACGTCCTGCGGCGTTAAGGGGTTAAGCTCTCTGTCATATCTCATTCAGCTGCCATATTTATTCTCAGACGGCCTGGAAACAAGAACATCCTGCTGCCTAATCTAAACATTCCACCCTCTACCTCATTAAATACTGTAAACAAAACAACCATAGTAAAGCTTTTGCATGGGATTTTGGTAAATTTTGTATATGGGAAAAATCCACCCCAACAGGGTCACATCTGTCAATGCCGCTTCCTTGCAGGAGCCCCACTCCCATGTGCTCCTCACAGGCAGACTCTCATGCTTCCCTCAAGTCCTCTGACTAAGCTTAAAAGGACCGGGACATGTAGAGAGCCTGCTAGCATCCCACTGAAGTAAGACGAGGCTGTATAGATTGTAGGTTTTCAGTGCCAGAATGGAACTCTTAATTGGGGACGAGGACAGACAGACACACACGTATGCATAAACATGTCAAATATGGGTCTTTTACAAAACCTGACCCTAGAATGGAATAACCACTCAACATTCCTAGACAGGACAATGGCAATTGTAATGATAAACAAGATTACAGACTAAAGAGCAGATAATGGGGAATTTTCTGCCTGACAAAGATTAGCAAACTATAAACCGATATTAACACATTCCTGAGAGTAATCCTAATAGCAGATGCAAGATACATCTGGACCATACAATAGACAATAACATTCTTGCATAAACGCAGATTACATAACACACTGCACATAAGGGGGGGCCAAGAAAATAATATAGAACATCAGGCCTCAAACATGCCTCCAGGTCCATGCACCTCAAGTCCAAAGCGAATTACATCAAATCCACAGAATGGAAACAAAAAAAAATTACAGCTTTTCTTTTTACATGCAATAATTTAAAACAAACACAGCATGTGTTTTAGAATGGGTTTATTTATAATGCACAATCAAGTTACAGGCTATGTAAGTGGTAGTGTCCCTTTAATTTATAAAGCATTCATTAAACAAACATGCAAATGATCGCACAAAAGCCTTTAATGTATTAATGATCCTTTATTAGATTCTAAAAACAAAACCTAATGTGATTTTATTCTTATGATGGGTATGACAAAAACCCAATGTGTAAGACAATCAAGCTTGTAAACTTGAGCACTCCCTCATTGATGCATTGTATTTTCTTCAACCCCTTGCCACCAGGTGTGGCGTACTACTAGTATGCCCCGCTTCCCAAATGCTGCGGCAGGCCCCTCTGGCCAGCTGACGTGCGTCATTGGCTACAGGGGGACGACACGAGTTCAGTGCCACCCGCCACAGAGAAGGCATAGTGGGCCCCCACGGCAGTACGAGTTTAAAGCATAAATTGTGCATTCTCAGGTTCTTCTGGATTCAGAATTTCAAAGTAAGGTCTTTTTGTTGAAAGATTAAATTTGAGAATGCTTGTTAAACCATTGCTTTACATTCTCGATCCTATTGCCCCTAGCCAATCGCAGCACCCAGTGACACATATAGAGTAACATTTTCTTAACTAAACATACAGGTACATCTCAAACTAGAACGACGTGGAAAAGTTAAATTTATTTCATCAATTCAACTCAAATTGTGACACTTGTGCATTAAATAAATTCAATGCACACAGACTGAAGTAGTTTAAGTTTTTGCTTCTTTTAATTATATACATTATAGTTTAACTAGTTGGAAAATACACATATCACAGCGCAGCCTTATACCAAATTAAATGATGTTCGCATTCACATGGATACTTAAGTGGTTAGGTAGCTGTTTGGTAACCAAAAGATTAGCTCAACTACCTAACCACTTAAGTATCCATGTGAATACGAACATCCTTTAATTTGGTATAAGGCTGCGCTGTGATATGTGTATTTTCCAACTAGTTAAACTATAATGTATATAATGGCTTATATTTATCAACACTGTTGCCAACTATTAATCGTATTCCTCCCTATATGGGACCAAGTGTTAAGCTCCAGTGGTTAATTATATGCAAAATCCAATGCAACAATTTATGTAACTATCTGGAGCTTTAATGTCAATTTGGTTCCAGCTAATATTAAAAGTCCACAATGTAACCACCTATTGTTCACATAATTTTGTGATGCAATGTTTATGTTGTATTCACGTTTGTCAATGTTTTGTGTTTAGCATGGTCCAAAAATAAAATTTACTATTTTAATTAACCAATCTATTTGAAGGCTTTTTGGTGGTGGTTTTCCACACACACCTTTAACTTTCTTTTTGTAATACATTATATAGGAGGGTTTAATCCCATATTGGGTGGGGCGCGCTCTAATTTATCACTATCCCAGCAGGGATTAGTGAATTGTTTCTTGAAAAACAAAGTAAATGCAAGATATCAGCAACATAGATTTAAGAAAAAATTGGTAGTAGCTGCCCTTTATAGTGAAGCATTGGGCTGGATTATGTAACGTGCGCTATGGTGCTCACCCTGGATCTTTATGGACAGATTTAAAAGAGAAAAGAATAATACCTATAATGCCCAGCCAGGGAGGTAATACAAAACTCTAGATACCACTCAGCCTCAAATTGTTTCATGACCACTGAGCGAAAACACGTTAACTAGATTTAACTGGATACAGGGATTCAAGACTTGTACAGTACGAGCGTGATTATTCGTAGGTTTCAGATCGGTACCAGTAATGATTGTGGTACGTGCAGGATTGTTAACAGAGATAATACTCATATACTTGATCTCAACCACAGAGTAAATACTCCCTGTATTCAGCAACCTGCAGCGCAGGCCTACAATCAGAGAATGCTTCTGTACTGCGACTTGGTGTTAGCAACCTGCAGGGCAGGCCTACAACCATAGATCGTGCGATATGCTTTAGAACCAGACCAGACGTTATTCAAGCAATTAGAACTTTTGAGTGATCTAGTAACATGAAGGACAGATCCACATACTGAGAAGATACATGGTAATGCAGAGCGAGGCCCGGTACTCATTAGGCAGATTGAGCGGTTGATGAAATGAGCAACCTGCAGGGCAGCTCTCCCAAGTGTACCCATGCGGTACAACATAAGCATGAAACACAAACACACACAGGGAGGGGTCAAGAGTAAGAATTGTCAGTGGGTATTCCGGGTCAATAACTAAAGCAAGGTCCTCCTACAAGCAAAGATCGGCAACGAATGCAATAATATCAAAGAGACAGACTCAAGAAAATTACTCCACGTCAGGGCGACGAGCAAATCCTCGCGCCCTGTATTTTAGGCCGGCGGCTCCGCGTCACCACACCAAGCCAAGCCCCCTCAGACACCGATCGGCCGACTCCAACTCCTGGCACCCGGCCAGCCAGCGATGCCGCTGGGCGCCCAGACCCCCCCAGGCAGCGCCGCGGGGGCTGAAGACGTAACAGATTATTCCCCACGCTTCAATCTCTTCAGTAAGGTGAACAAAAAACTTTGATACCTTGTGTTTATATAGAAGTGTTAGGCTAGGGTCAAACGAACACATTATTTGCAGCGACCATCAAAAAGTGCGTCCGAACGCATTGCCGTATTTTTTCACGGAATGCGCAAAAACAGTCATACGATGCGCATTTTTGTGTGTGATTTTTTTATGGATCATCAATAAAACACTTTTTGCGTCTGGACATTATGTTGGCCGGACATGAGCAGCGTCTGACGTCTCCCAATCACGCACACATGCCGCTAGCGGACGCAGCGCACTCTGTACCTCAGTACTAGGGATGCACCGATACCACTTTAAGACCGAGTAACGATACTTTTTAAAAGTACTCACCGATACTTTTCTTTAATGTCAGGTGACGCTTTCCAATAAGAACAGACCATATAAAAATGCCCCCAGCTCACACATGGATTTGCCCCCCAGCTCACACATATGCCCCCACAGCTCACACATGGGTATGCCCCCCCAGCTCATGGATCCCCCCCCCGCGACGATACTTACCTTCCTGGGCGCCGCCGGGAATGTCTCCGCGCGTGCGCTCGTTGGAAGGACCCCAGCCGCGACCACGTGGGACCATGTGATCACGGCTGGGGTCCTTCCAACGAGCGCGCGCGGGGAAACTTTCCCAGCGTCGCCCAGGAAGGTAAGTATCGTCACGGAGAGCAGCTGCAGGGCCTGTCTGAATGCTCTATCTGCATTCGGACAGGCCCTGCAGCTGCTCACTGTGTACATACTTACCTTCCTGGGCGCCGCCGGGAAAGTTTCCGCCAGCGCTCGTTGGAAGGACCCCAGCCGTGATCACATGGTCCCACGTGGTCGCGGCTGGGGTCCTTCCAACGAGCGCACGCGCGGAGACATTCTTGGCGGCGCCCAGGAAGGTAAGTATTGTGTAAGCAGCTCCAGGGGCGGCTGTCCGAATGCCGATGCGGCTGTCCGAATGCCGATGCGGCTGTCCGAATGCCGATGGAGCATTCGGACAGCCGCCGCAGCCCCTCGGATGCCAGCAAGCCGGCTCAATGCCGGCTTCCGGTATCGGTAAAAATATCGGGGGGTACTGCAGGAGTACCAAGTACTCCTGCAGTACCCAGTATCGGCCGCAATACCGATACTAGTATTGGTATCGGTGCAACCCTACTCAGTACTAGCGGTTCTGCGTTCTCGAAAAAAAGCGTTCATTTTCCACTTGCGTTGTGCGGCCAGACTTCGTATATTGGCAGTCATTGCGCATCATTTGCTGCTACTGTGGCCGTGATTAAGTGCGCCTAAACGCACGTTAAAAATGCGCTAGTCCGACCCCAGCCTAAAACAGAAGGTGGTTTCCGCTGGTTTCCGGAATTATGGAGAATGGGTGTATCAACATGGTGCTAGTAAGTAGGTTATCGGTAAGCGCTCTGGACTACATGTGGAGGAACCAGAAGTACGACATGGATGCGACCGGAAGAAGTCATGTGGGAGGAGACTGGCACCCATGGATATCGATCGGTTTTTACTTCATTGTTGGTGACTATAAAGAGAGTGGGGATGTTCACTGGACTTTATCTCTGATGAAGTCAGCTATAGGCTGAAGAAACGCATCTGATGTTTTTATTTTTGGGTTAATAATATTTTACTTCTCTCCGGTTCCTGCATAATTCTTCTGCTGACGGAGCCTCTGATTAATGTGGATGCGGTCAAATCCAGCGCATGATACCTGCTAAGGCAGTGTTTCCCAAACTTGTCCTCGGGACAGTCAAACAGGCCAGATTTTGCAGATCACCTTGGGGAAATGTAGACTGAATCCTGCAATCACTGAGCAGCAAATCATATCACCTGTGCTGATATTCAGATATCTGTCAAACCTGGCGAGACAGAGTGTCCTGAGGACAGGTTTGGGAAACACTGTGCTAAGGGGATATCACCAGGTGGTGTCCATCCAGAGATCACGACAAGGAGGGGTAACATCTGATGTATTAAATGCGTGTCTATTTTTTGGTCCTGTGAGTGCGGCTTAGCAGGGGCTTATTTTAAAGCACTGTTCTTTGCCGTATAACGCTATGGTTGTTCCATCCTTTATAGATTTCGCCTTCTGTTTTACATATTTGGGTAGGTCTTTTGGAGGAGAAGCTATTTGAAATCTATAAGGTTATGTATTGATTTTTACATGTCGTCACAGCTTGGAGTGAAGCACACATTTTCTTTTTTCTCTGTTTACTTAGAAGGGTCTCATATCAATACTTAACATGGACAAAATAATTGTACAGCACTTTTTGGTGATACAATGTAAATCAATGAAGGATGAGAGATATATATATATTATATATCACACACACACACGAAAGTCCTGGCTGATCAACTCCCAGCTGAAACCGTTTAACCTAGGAACATGAAATTTTGAAAGGTGCACCGATTTTATGATGTGGGCACCCACTAAGGAAGGATTTTTGGAAACTCCGCCCCTAAGGGGGTTGAATATTTTAAACAGGATACCTATAGCTCAAAATCAGAAGATGTTACAGACGTGAAAATCTGTATTTAGATTCGTCTTGAAAAATAAAATAAACACGTATTTTACCATTTTCTGAAAATTCCATGGGGGGGGGGCCCAAATACATCTATATATAAACGCGAAAGTCCTGATTGACTGAGTCATCAATGCTCAGCTGAAACCGTTTAACCTAGGAACGTGAAATTTTGAAGGTGCACTGTTTTTATGATTTAGGCGCCCACTAAGGAAGGATTTTTGGAAACTCTGCCCCTAAGGGGTGAAAAAGGGGGTTGAATATTTTAAACAGGATACCTATAGCTCAAAAACAGAAGATGCTACAGATGTGAAAATCGGTATTTAGATTCGTCTTGAAAAATAAAAAAAACACGTATTTTACAGGTTTTTCAAAAATCCAAGTGGGGGGGCAAAAAAAGGGGGTTGAATATTTTAAACAGGATACCTGTATCTCCAAAACAGACGATGTTACAGTCCTGAAAATTGGTATTTAGATTCGTCTTGAAAAATAAAAACACGTATTTTACCATTTTCCAAAAATCCAGTGGGGGGGGGGCAAAAAGGGGAATGAATACATCACTATACCTATATTTCAAAAACCAAAAGAGGTTACAGGTGTGAAATTTGGCACTTACGTGTTTCACAATTTTCAAAGGGGGGGGGGGTCTACCAAAAAAACCTTAAGTTTCTTTTAAAAAATAATTTTAACAAATGCTAAAATCCACACGCGCGAAGCCGCGTTGGTCATAAAGATCAGTCCCATATCTAAGCCGTTGCTGAGATATTGGTAGCTGCCATCGTATCTGGATAGAGGGCTGTGTGTCGCCATCATCCACATTTGTGTGAGTTGCTTACTATGGGTCACTATACAGAGCTGTGTGATTTAGTGCTCAGGGGTGACCGCACACAGCATGCTAGGAGCGAGAAGGTTGCTCTTAGTAATTGGAGCAACAGAGCTGTCCCTATCTGGCTGCATGGAGTAACTCCTAACTTTACTAAATGTTTTACGAATAAAAAACAAAATGTTAACACATATGGAGAGATTCTCTGTCACGAGCCCAACTTATGTTGAGTGACACTGAGTGAACACTTGCTACTTTGTGTTCTATATAAAACAAAACTGGTGAGCAGTGCGGCGTTAGGAAGCACTGGGGTGGGGCAGGACTCAAGATGGACAAATGAGTGTAATCAGTTGTTTCTTTTACATTATTATCATCGTCATTTATATAGAGCCAACAGTTTCCGCAGCATTTTACGATAACCAAAAGGGAACGAGATATACGGACATAGAATGAAAACAGGAGTTTACAATCTAGACACATGAAGTGTGGACATTTTAGCAGATGATTAGATAAGTACTCAACATATGCAGATAAGCAAATGACTATGACTACCTTCCTGCACACTAATGGAACCTGTCACCCAGGATGACAAACATTTACTATTGTAGCTACTTTTTCCCTTCTCCAAGGGCTCAGCACTGACAGCAATGAGGACAGGTAAAACGCAGGAGGCCTGCAGTACTATCCCAATTGGGTGTTAGAAGAACCAGCAGTGGCAGGTTCCTCCTCGGCAGTGGCACTCCCAACCTGCATCATGCTTGACAGTTCTTGCAGGAACTGAGATAATGTCACATCCCACTCTGCCCAGTCTGCATACACCTGCAAAGCTTTCTTTGTAAAACTCTTGGAAGGTAGAGTGATGTGTTAGAGATGCTGACAGCCTTACAATCACTGAGGGATAGCACATACTAAATCCAACACTTCTGTTGAACGCCAGTCGGTAGCAAGAAGATCAAGGTCTCTGCCATGTGCACATAATTTTTCATACAGGGATATTACAGGCTGGCATTTACACATCCTTTAATACATTATATACAAAGCATTATATTTGCGTTTCTCAAGATGGAAAAAACTGAACAGCAAATTGCTAATCTAAGCTTCGAAGGTCAATTTAACGCCCAAAATAGCTTCCAGTTTCAAACTATCCAACAAGATCATAATCTTAAAAGATAAAACCGTAAAGCAAACTGTGTGGTGGAGTTTAACTGTCCCATATTTGCTTCTGCTGAATAGCTTCAAAGTATTTAAAATGCCTCCCCCATAACACAAAGATACCCATGCTCCAACACGTGCATGATGCCCTCTGAGCAAAAAGCGCTACAGTTTGCACCTTTTCCAGTTTTTCCTCAAGGTCTCAATGTCAACACGTAGCAGAATATGTGCAGAATATTTCTTCCAAGGCTTCCTCCTGCTCTGCACAGCTCTTGGGAGTATTCAGTTTACAGATTTCCATTTGTCTGGATAAGTCAACCACAGACACAATTTCCTGCAAAAGCTACACTATTTTCTGAGTATTCAGAATTGAGGTTGTACTGTACTAGTCAACAGCAGATTGAACTGAGGCGTGTTCGGTTCAGCCGCAAGTCCTAAGTTAGCAACTTGGCACTGAACGTTGTGCTGCAGTTCAGCGCTCAGCACTGCTAACTTAGTTATTAGCACTTGCAGCTAAAAGAGAGGTGCTGCAGAGTAGCTGAGTGTGATGTGGGAAAGATGGCCGCCTCCACGGAGCAAATAATCCAATAAGGAAAATGTTCAGTTTGAAGTCAAATATTAATTTAACATGGTAAACATTAACACTAAAAAAGATATTATATCACTAGAAAAAGTGCAGAGACGGGCAACTAAATTAATAAGGGGGATGGAAAGGTTAAGTTATGAGGAAAGACTAACAAGCTTAAACCTGTTTAGTTTAGAGAAAAGGCGCCTTAGAGGGGATCTGATAACCTTATATAAATATATACGGGGCCATTATCAACCATTGTCTGATAACCTATTCATTAACAGGACTATACACAGGACACGGGGTCATCCATTTAGACTGGAAGAAAGAAAATTTAGCTTAAAGCATAGGAAGGGTTATTTTACGGTGAGAACAATAAAGCTGTGGAATTCTCTGCCTGTTGAGGTGGTTGGGTCAGAGTCTGTACAGACTTTTAAAAAGCGACTGGATGACTTCCTGCAGACACAGAATATTAAGGGTTATAATATTTAATATGTGGGTAAAAGCTTCTTGATCCAAGGAGAAATCTGACTGCCATTCTGGGGTCAAGAAGGAATTTTTTCCCAGTATGTTGCATATTGGCGAGCATTTCAGACTGGGTTTTTTGCCTTCTTTTGGATCAACAGCAGTAGGTTATGTGGGAGAGGCTGAACCCGATGGACGCATGTCTTTTTTCAGCCTATATAACTATGTAACTAAAGTGGTAATAAAATAGACAACAGTGGATATTGCAGAAACAGCACCTTTCATTAAAGGAACACTCATAAAAAAAAATCCCCCCCCCCCCGTTTTTTAATCTTAATCTATCCCTACTCCCTTAATAAATCGTTCGTTTTATTTTGTAACTGTAATACTTACCCTAAAATCCTCTTGTTTCCAGCGGTGTCTTTTTTTTTTTTCTTTTTTCATACTCCCCTCCCTCCTCTTCCGCTCTCATCCTTCTTGAGTCTTCTTGCCTTCTGGTTTACGTGAGAAGCGCGCATGCGCGCCTCTCACGTAAGCCAGCCAATCGGCAGGCTTCCTCCCGGCTCCCTCTGAGGATTAGTGTTGCGCGCAAGAGGATGCGCGCAACACTAACCCTCAGAGGGAGCCGCCAGCTTCTGCAGTGAGTTGGAGACGTCATCGTGCTGAAAGCGCGATGACGTCTCCTACTCGGCAAAAGTCGGCAGAAGCAGGAAATATGATTCCCGCTCTGCTGACTGACAGCGGGGAGGGCGGAGTAAAGTTCTCTGCCTCTCTCAGCTGTTTTCAGCTGAACCGCTGAGCGGAGGGAGGGGAGACAGAGGGCAGCATACTCTGGGCATCATGACCACCTAAAAAAGCTTAGGTGGTCATGTTGCCTAGAGTATCCCTTTAAGCAATCCTCCGCCCTTTCACTTCAATATTCACAGCCAAAGCGTTCAGTGAGAATGTAGTAATTCAGCAGCTGCTGAGGATCGGAACTGAACAGGCCTCTGTTCTCAAAGGAGATGTTCAAGGTCATTTTTATTTTTTATTTTTTTTTTAAACGCAACCTCAGTTATTTATTTATTTATAAAGGATTTTACAAGGAAGGATACATTGATATTTCTCTTGTTTTCAAGTATGTCCTGGGTTCAAGAACATTGAAGTGTTACAGTTACAGAAATACAAAGTAATACAATGCAAGATATTAAAAAAAAAAACACAAAATATACAGATTAACAGAAAATAAATCTGTAGAAAAATAGTCATTATGTTACATGTTTACAGGTGCATTCTGTATTGAGGTATGTTAGTAAGGAGCTCTTGAGTGACATAAGACTGGAAGATTTGATGGTGTCTGGGAGGTTATTCCATAATTGTGGTGCTCTGTAGGAAAATGAGGATCGAGCCACTGTCTTTTTGTATTGTGGTATTGCAAGTAAGGTGCTGGTCCTGGATCGGAGGTTATAGGATGAGGGAGCTGCTGGGGGAAGCAGTCTATTCAGGTAGGGTGGCAGCTTCACAGAAATGCTCTTAAACACCAGGCTGGAAAGGTGAAGGGTGCGTCTAGATTCCAGCGATGGCCAGTTTAGCTCTTTTAACATGTCACAATGGTGGGTCATGTAGTTACATTGTAATGCAAAGCGGCAGAATGAGTTATATAATGTAAGTTTCTGAAGATGTGTTTGTGGGGCGGCTGCGTACACTACATCTCCGTAATCAATAGCCGGCATAAGCATTTGTTGTACAATCTGCTTTCTTACCACGGGACTCAGGCAGGATTTGTTTCTGTACAGGGCGCCTAGTTTGGGGTAAAGTTTAGATGAGAGTTTTTCGATGTGAGGGCCAAAGGATAGATTAGGGTCCAACCACATACCTAGATATTTGAGAGAAGTGACTGTGGTCAGCGTGCCATTTGATTTTGTCCCCACACATAGATGGGGATTTTGCAATTGGTGTAGTTTAGGTTTGGTTCCAAAGAGCATCGTTACAGTTTTGTCATTATTTAAAAAAAGTTTGTTGTGTTTGATCCACTTTTCTACCTCTGAATTGTTCTTGCAGCACGGCTTCCAGCTGCCGGAGAGTTGGTTTGCTGGTATAGATTACGGTGTCGTCTGCGTACATGTGTACAGTTGAGGCTTTGCAGACGTTGGGCAGATCATTTATGAATATTGTGAATAGTAGGGGGCCGAGTATTGAGCCTTGGGGTACACCGCAAGTGACAGGGAGGGGGAGGGAGGAGCTGCCAGAAATCGACACATCTTGTGATCGGTCAGATACATATGATTGAAACCAGGTTAACGTGCGATCACCCATGCCAGAGTTTAGTTTTTCTAACAAGATGCCATGGTCTACTGTGTCAAAGGCCTTGGCAAAATCAAGGAAGATGGCTCCAGTTAGGTTTCCTTGTTCCATCCCAGCCTGGATATCATTACAGACTTTTAAAAGGGCGGTTGTAGTTGAGTGATTTGGACGAAAGCCGGATTGATCTGGGGTTAAGTAGTTCCAATATTGATAATAAATCACGTAATTGTGTGTAGACGCATTTTTCCAAAATTTTTGACATTACAGGGAGCAACGATATCGGACGGTAGTTGGATACCAAAGTACGGTCACCACTTTTATGGATAGGTACCACTCTTGCAGTCTTCCAGAGTTTGGGTATGTATCCAGTCGCCAGTGATTCATTGATTAGGGTTGCAACAGGATTTGCAATTGCCGGTGCACTGATTTTCAGCAGCATTGCTGGTATTTGATCAGGTCCAGACTGGTATTTCATTTTTTGCTTACGGAGAAGTTTAGTAACAACACTGACAGGCACTGGTCTAAAACTGAATTCCTGTCTGATACAGGGACTTTGCACAGTTGGAGGGACCTGATCTGCATGAGGCCTTTCTGATTGCATGTCATTTCCTAGCTTGGCAATCAAAGTGGTGGCGCATCCAACAAAATAACCATTAAAAGGCATTTGCTACATCTAGGGGGTGTTGCAGGGTTTTGTTGTTTACTTTGACAGCAGCTGGCTGGGAGTGGACTGGGGGTGCTTGTATGTTACTTATGGTTCTCCAAAAGTTTCTAGGGTTTGATATGTTATGGTTTAGATTTTCATTGAAGTAATGGGCTTTAGCCATTTTTGTTTGTTTTGTGCATTCATTCCGGCATTTTCGGTATTCGCAGTGATCGTTCATGGAACCAGTACTCTTGAAATTTGACCACAGTGAATCTCTAAGACGGTACATTAGTGTAAGACCAGCTGTAACCCAGGGGAGATGGGTCCCTTTTACTCGCACTTTACGCAGCGGGGCATGGAAATTCCAGACTTTCAGGAGCTCAGACTGAAAGTATTCAATTGCACAGTCTAGGTCTGGGATTAGGTTTAGTCTGTACCAGGGGAGCTGTTTGAGATCACTTAGGAAGGATTCAAGAATAAATTTCTTGAAAGACCTGGTGGTTATTACCTTTGGGGGAGATTTCATTGCTTTTATTTTGCGCACGCAGTACACTAGACAATGGTCACTAAAGCTATTAGCGAGAACACCTGCCTCCTGTATTCGATCAGGAGATGAGGAGAGAATCCAGTCCAGCAAGGTATGGTTAGGGCTTTTCATATTAATGCGAGTGGGGGAGGAGATTAATTGAGTTAGCTGCAAAGTTTTAAACAGTGAGCAGTGTTTGTTTTTAGGATTTAGCCAATCTGTATTAAAATCGGCGAGGACCAGCATTTCACTTTTTTGGTTTTGGGCAAGTAGGTTATTAAGGATTTGAGATATGTCAGAGAGGGAGTGCACTGGAGAGCTCGGTGGGCGATAGTAAATCCATCATTGTTGCTGGATTCTGAATGGAATCTCAATTAAACCAGAGAGGAAATCAAAGGTGACAGGGGAGCTAGAAGTCTGTAAGGGGGTGAACTTTATGGACTCCTCAACATAAATAACAATTCCCCCTCCTCTCTTTGCTATGTCCTTTCTATAACATGAATACCCCTGTATTGATATGGCAGAGTCTGGTACTTTTGGGGTTAACCATGACTCTGTGAGCACAATGATTTTGGGTTTGTAATAGCAACACCATGCCTGAAGCGCATCCAATTTAGGGAGTAAACTGCGGATGTTACAGTTGGTGCTTCTCCATGAAGTTATCCCGGACGGATGTGACAACTCCCTAGTCTTAACCCCTTAACGCCGCGGGACGTACAGTTACGTCCTGCATTAGGCGGGCTTTAACGCCGCAGGACGTAACTGTACGTCCACGGCGTCTGCAGCCCCCCGGCGGCAGATACTCACCTGCTCCGGCGGCTCCAGCGCTGCTCTGACTCCCACGGAGTCAGACCGGCACTTTTGGTGCCTCCCGGCGCACTGACGTCATCGCGCCGGACGCGATGACGTCAGTTTCAGGCGTCCCCTCCCAGCCGGAGCAGCGGAAGCGCCTGGAGGGGAGGGGGGATCCTTTGGATCCCTCTATCTCCCCATCGCCGGGGGCTATCAGCGAATGCCAGACATCCCTGGAAAGGGCACAGCCTGGCCTTTCCAGAGATGTATGGCATTAACCCATCGATGGCAAGGCTGTGACCCAGCACCAATTGGTGCCAGGTCACAGCCTTTTTCCGGTGGGGGCCGCCGGCGTGGCCCGATGACGTCAGTTAACCAGGGAACCCCTAGCTGCCAAGGGATTTCCTAAGGAAATCCCATGGTGGAGATAGGGGGGGTTCTTTGAACCCCTTTATCTCATGATTGGTGACAGCTAGGGGGTCATGTAGGGTATCATTTGAAAGGCCTGATCATGGCCTTTCGAATGATATCAAACATGACCATATTACTTTTAAAATAAGTGAAAAAAAAAAAAATTAAAAATAAAAACGTGTTTTTTTATTTTTTTTAATGCAGCACTATTGTTCACATTTCAATTATGTGAACAATGATGCTTCACTAATGATTTTCTTTTTGGGGGGGTAGCTAAAATCACGTAATTTCTCCCCAAAAAAAAAAAAAAAGGTCAAATTTTTTTAACAAGTCTACCCCATAGAATATATCCACAAAGTCTCGGGTAATAAAATGCAAAAAACAAAAACACTTCACACACTGTGGATGATTGAAATTTTATTGAAAATTAACATTTTTTTTTTACAATTTTGTTATAGCATTTTCGCAGGGCATGACGTATACATATAATAATGATATTATTATTAATCTGCCAAGTCTGCCGGAAAGAACGATATATAATTTGTCTGGGTGGTACAATAATACGTGACTTAAAACCGCGTTTAAAACCGTCAAAATGAGCTCAGCAAACTTCTACTTCGAAACAGCGCCAAACATGTAAAATTACTCCCGTCCTTAACGGGTTAAAGACACTATTTAAATATGTACTATCAAACTTAGCTTTCCAGAAACAGGTATTTTTCATTTTACACCAATTGCAAACAAATAGACTCTGACGATACCTCTAATTGATCCGTTCGGCAGCATTTTAGAAGAATGCAGTGTCCATTTTTTGTAACATTTTATCCCTCCAAACACATGTATTCACTAAGAGTTTTGCAACTCCGCAGAGCAGATATACACTACAGTTTAAAGAGTTTTTTTTGTATGAGCAAACAACTAATTCTGACAACTTCCATAATAAAAACAATTTAAAAAAAAAAAAAAAAGCTACTTACAAGGAGCACACAGCAGCCTCAGTGTCTGTACAAGTCAACACAATTCTGTGCATGCAGGCTGAAAGAGCATACAAAATGTCCACTGTATGGAATATAAACATCCCCTCACAATACTAATATGGAGGGGAAACCAATAGTTAAACATATAGGCAATAAACTTAAAAAATGCTCAACTTTAGGCTAATGTCAGACAAACGCAGTGATCGCGTCAGTGTTGCCGCACAGTTTAACGACCATCATAGCATAGAATCATGAGCAATAGAGACCCACACACGTGGCAAACGGACGCAAGTTAGGCAAGAACGTAAACCTATTAGACGGACGCGCAGACTGCGCCATGTCCGTGTAGCGTTCTGTGTGAGTTATGAGATGTCAGACGCAGCGTATTTGCGAAGGTCCAGAACTATGACGCACAACATGGCTTTTCATATTCTTTTCAAAATTTTATTATTTTTCATATTAGTTCCCTTTTTTTTTTCTACGTCTGTTAAAAAAACACGGACCGTGTGGTGGCTACAGTATCTTCCGTCAGTACGTCTGTCCTTTATGCACGCAGAGTGCGCTCAGACTGCGTTCATCTGACATTAGCCTTAAGGTTCATGCAACTGCACAGAGGTCTACATAAAGGTGGCAATGGATCAGCAACCTTGGACCTCCAGATGCTCTGGCATTATAACTTGCCTAATGAGTGGTTAAGCATCATGCTGGTAGAGACTAAAGGGAAAAGTATCTGGAATGTCAAGGTTTCTGACCCCTGTGTAGAGGCTGTGCACATGCTTTTAACTGCTTGCCTGCAGACAACGCGATACGCTTGTCATCCTCTTTCCCGCTCTGTGGTGGCAATAAGCTCAGTGCGTCATCGCAGCCTGGCGCCTAGCACTGCGTTCCCCAGGTGAGGGCCTACATCTTGGATTTCTGCCCTGCCTCTGGGACCTCCCCCCACCCACTGACATCGCACAGGTCATGATATATTTTGAATATGCCGAGTCTGCTGAAAATAAAGATATATAATTTGTCTGGGTCCTACAATAAAATAGTCAAAACAAGCTCAGCACACGTGGTGACATGGCTTAGCAGTATAGGGGTTAAACTGATACAAAGAAAGGTCAGGATTGAGCATTTTGTAGACACATGGCCATGTCAGAATGTGTATATATAGTTCCATTCATCAAAACAAAAAGGCACAGCAACATAGCTGCTTATTCACAGCTACATTAATACAGAGCTGTGCACTCAGTCTAGGCACAAACTACACAGGTGCAAGCAGGATAACTAGGGTTGAGTGATTCTCAAATCTTACAAGAAAAAAAAAGTTTGAGGGAGGCATACCTGTCAGCTGTGCGGATGCTACATAAAAAATAAAAATATGCAGATTCCTTAATTTTGTAAAATTAACAGACCTCAAACTCTAAATCATTAAAAAAAATCTAAGAAATTGCAAAGCCGCAAGCATAGGTGCGCTGTAAATGGTTTCAGACCGCCATGCCATCACAGAACATCCGAGCAACAAGCAGACTAGCAGTGCCAGGAGATCAGAAGCATTACAAGTCACGATTCTGTACAAGGCACCAAGGGAAGCCCCAAAGCCATTCCTGCTACATTAGCTCAGAGATGGCCCATTGCATATTTGAGTCATAATATAACTAGGCAAGTGTGTGTCTAAATATAAATGCATGCCCATGAGGAGGGTGCATCTGTGTACATGAGCAGCTTGCAATACATGTTAGTAGCTATTTAGACTGAGCTGTTAATCTCGTTTCCAAGTGTGATGGTAGCAGATTACGTATTAGAGCTGTGAGGGGCCGGTTAATCTGAGTAATGAAGTGTGCATGACAACTTTTGTATACATTTTAGGCCGGGTGCACAGTGCTGAGGGGGGCAGGCGTCAACTGGAAGGAACGTCCACACTCACGGACGTTCCTTCCACTCTGAGTGCGCTCGTGTGCACCCAGCCTTAGGCTGCGGGCACACAAGCGCACAGTTCGTCCGTTGAAATGGATGCGATTGTGGTTACAGTGTATCAATTTTGACTGCCCTTCAGAAAAAGAATTAAAAAGGCTTTATAGCATCAGTTAGCTATGACTGCCGTTGAGAAAACAAATGGGAAAAAAAAAAGCTGTATGTAAGGGTTTCTCTATGTCTGTTGTAGCTTTTTCATGTCAATGCCATTTTGGTGTCCGTTGCAACATGCGTGAAAAAGTGCACACGTGCTTAGTGTGTTCTCTAGCGACTCCTTTGAAAAGCTACAACAGACAGCAAACCGTGCGCTCGCGTGACCGCAGCCTTACCCTGGGGTCAGACGAGCGCACTAGGTGCATCTGTACGGACGTGCCTCCCAGCGTCCGTCACAGCGGTGTGACACTTTGAGGACAGTCACATGCTGTAGCGTGCGCACATGCAGAATGCCTGTCAAAAACGCTAGATGCGCGTTGGACGAGGCTGCAAAGCGCAATCCTCCATGGGGGGGGGGGCAAGCCTTACAGCGCTGAGCGCACTAACTGCACTCAGCGAGGTGGCCAGACGGGTGTCAGAGTTGAAGGACGTCCACTCTCATGGACATTTCTTCTGCTCGTCTGATCCCGGCCTTACCTAGCACTAAACTTTTGGCCACAGCAGCAAAATTGCAGAAAAGATCTCCACTTGCTAGGATTGTCTAGTGCAGTCCAATGTTTCAATGGAGATGTATTACACTGATGGCAGCTGATCTTTTTACTGTCAGAATGAGGGTTAGAGAGAAAGAGGCAGTTAACACAAGACAGGAGAGTAAATAATCACAGGGTAGAGAGAAGCCATGGAGGTGTGGTTTCTGCAATTGCATCAGATATTTAAAAAAGGTAGAATGCATGCTTGCCATCTGAATATAAAACTAAAAAAAGAGATAAATACTGAAAAGCTTTCATGTTCACATTGGTTCATTTAACAGAATACAAAATTGCAGATTTATAATGTGCTAGCCAAATGGATAACGACACCCATCATGTCCAACACATATAGCACTCTGAGGGAATGACTGTGAGGCAGGGCTTGACAAAGCCAGGAACCTGGTAGCCACTGGCTCGTAGAATTTTACTCCTGGCTCCTAAATTTCCAGTTTATTTTACACCAATCTAGAAGCAGTCTTTGGCACCAAAAAACATCTAGTTGGCTTCAATGTTGTTTTCTTCCTGTCTGCTAGATTTAATGCAAATATATCCATAATGTACAGCCGTTTCCATCCCCATATAGAATAGGTTTTAGATCTGTGACATGTTTGAATGTATTGCTTCGAGAACATTTCCCCATTATCAGATACTGTAAAATCTGAATCCCTGGCGTATCCCCATAATCTGCTATTGTTCTGTTTTGTTGGAATGTTGCACATTGGCGCCTCGGTGTCCAGAATTAATTCAATTATGTCCCACACACACCAAGAGGAGGGGGGGGGGATTTCTGTTGTAGCACACCAACACGCCAGGGAGGGATTCCTGTTTTAACTCCAGTGGCATAAATGTGTGCTGTGACAATAAACCAACATGCTTGAGCCAGTACGATTGGTGTCGTCCATCATATTGGGGACATTGGAAATCATGCAAAAGATGCTGGGCTGTGTTGGAGTTCTAGTACAAGAGGAGAAAGCTAGTCACGACAGCCAAGGGTCTTTATAGACCAGGGCTTGACAAATTTGCTTTGAATCTAGGAGCCAGGTACAAAAGTTAGGAGTCAAAATTTCGCCTAGGAGTCAAAATTTCGCCGAGGATTCGCCTTTATCAAGGTATACCTTGATAAAGGCGAATCCTCGCCGAAACGTTGGGAACCTTGCCTCTGCATCTGGGAGTTGGTTTGTACGGACCCAAATTATGATTTTAGCTGCATCTATTTATCACTTAGATATTTCTTGTGCATGTGGTCTTTTGGCTACTTTTTTTGAGCCTAGAAGTGTAGACTGTTGCTTCTAATATCAGTTTGCCCGCTCTGATACATATATATTTTTGTTTGTGTTAAGATCTGTACATTGTGACGTTGTGCTATTGTTTTGTTTACTTATTTTCTTTGCCCTGTTGTCATTGGACACCATATTTACCCACTGCAGACACAGACAGACACACACAGACCGCATATATAAATACATATAACAGGGCTGGATATATTTACATTAAATGTAGGAGACAGGAAAAAAACATTGACGCCAACTAGGGCCCCTATTACAATCTTCGCATAAATGCGCTACAGCAGCGAAATTTTTTTGCGCACGCAAAAAACGTTAGCGCGTGCAAATTAACTCGGTATTACGATCCGAGCGCAGTTTTTCAGCCTTCATGTTTTTTCGAGAGCAAATCCGATGCGCAAAGCCGGGTGCAAATGACGGTTGCCTGCAGGAATCGGTGGGCAGACTGTTTTTTCACGGGATTCATCCAATCAGAATTAAGAACCACCATTTGCTAGGTTTCGGTTGTTGCGCCTACCAATTAAACAATTTAATAATTTTATTGTTTGGGTATGTGTAGAATGTGCTGTATTTTTTTGTGCAGGTTCATTTAGTGTCGGCCAGAATGTTCAGATTGTAAATTAACACCTGGTTTTTAAAGACGTTACGATACTTTGCACAAACGTCGTTCGTACAACGTTGCGCGAAGATCGTAATACCATCCACTCGAACGCATTTGCGCTGACAAAAGTATGGGATGCACGCACTTGTGCTGGGTTCGCGCAGGGTCAATCTCGGTAGACGCCAACGCGCATCGTTTGCGCCAACGTCGTATAATGGTCTTCGCGCAAATGCGCTGCGCGAGGATTGTAATAGGGGCCTAGATGTTTTTAGATGCCAAAGACTGGTGTAAAATAAACTGGAAATTTAGGAGCCGGGAGAAAATTCTAGCCAGTGGCTACCAGGCTCCTAGCTTTGTCAAGCCCTGTTATAGACCTTGGTTCCCATAACAGGTTAAGTTAACCTACATACAGAAAAAAATGGCACTGTGCCTGTACTCAGAGCGGCTGCAACAGCCAGGAGTAACAACCGAGTTCATATATAAAACATGAGAAAAAAAAAAAGTGTCATCTGCGCTCGTTTCTATGATTCCATGTGCAACAAAACACTGTCAGAGGTTTTAGTTTGCTTAAATGGCCATTGAAGCGTAAGCTCACTCGCCCCATCAAGGCACCTCTCGTTAGAGTGAGTCCTAACCAATGTACCAAAAGCTGCTCCTCTGAGCAGCTGCATGCCCCCTTGCTGAGGTTAAGTTAACCTGTCCACTACAGGGTCAGTTTAAATGAGCTGTACACACCCCAATGTTCATTTCCCTTGGCACGGCACATGGGGCAGGAGAGCCATCCTGCCAGACACGTCTTGCTGTCCACATCCAGAGTATGGGAAGAAAAAAAAAAAAAGGAAGATAGCAACTCACAACCTGTGGTTTGATGTGCTACTCAAACATAGTTCTTGGGGATGATCAAACCGCTGAGCAGATATAGTTGTATATTTATTAATGTGAGATACTTTGTATACAACTAGTGCCTCAAGATGGATATATTTTGCATAACTTCAAAAAGGTGGAGGCAGCTTTGTAGAAAGAGATGCCATGGACAACATCCCCATAGGCATTCCCTTTTTCTATTTCAGAGATATATACATGATATTCGCCAAAAAAGACAAAAGCAGGGGGATTTAAAGAGATGTTTCTGCAGCATCAATAAAGGTTGCGAGATGCTGCAGCACCATTTGCCAAAGTCATGGGATAATCTCACATCAAATAAAAGAAAAAAGCTGCAAAAAATTACTTTCAAGACATGTGAACATGACTAAGGCTGGGGTCAGACCAGCGCACTTTTAACGTGCGTTCTGGCGCACATAATTACGGCCGCACTAGCAGCAGATGACGGGCAATGATGGCCAATATACGATGTACGGCCGCACAAAAGGCCGGCCGTGCAACGCAAGTGGAATTTTAACGCATTTTTCTGAGAACGCTGAACTGCTAGTACTGACGTACTGAGTGCGCAGCTGCGGCATAGCGGCGTGTTTGCGTGATTAGATGTCAGACGCTGCTAATGTACAGCCAACATAACGTCCAGACGCAAAAAGAGTTTTATTGACGATCCGTACAAAATCACGCCCGAAAATGCGCGTCGTCTGACCGTTTTTGCGCATTCCGTGAAAAAAATACGTCAATGCGTTCGGACGCACTTTTTCACGTTCGCAGGGAAAAATGCTTTTGTCTGACCCTAGCCTAACAGTGTATAAACAACATCAACCACCCATAAAGCAACACCAAGGGCTAACAATTGAAGACCTCCACTGCAAAAATAGGGCAGTGTAAAGTCTCACTTCCATGAGAAAGCAGTTTGACAGATGAAACTGCCCCGCCTTCAGATCTATTAATCATTTACATAAAAGGGAAAGATGGACTAATAGCTGCTCACCTAACTAAAAACATGAATGAGAAAGACAAAAAAAAAATAAAAAAATTACTGAGTTAACTACTCATGTGAACTCACGTGGGCAACATTCCTAGCTACTCCCAGAGTCAACACAAAGGGCAGCAAAGGGTGCGAACTCTGACATTCTCTAAGCGCAAATAAATAAATACCTGGTGAAATGTAGAAGAATAACCAAGAGAATGAGTCAAACTAAAACACCATAAAGAAACTATCAAAATGTGCTTTGAAATACAATAAGCCTTCTGTTCTTTAACACAATCAGCTTTCAAAAAGGGTAAAAAAAAATAAAAATACATGATTGTAAAACTACATCCAACAACATACATTATGTTTTACACTACTTTGTCAAATGCAGGGAGTGCTGGCATATTCCAAAGTATTTCATGACTGGGAAATAGACATAACATAGCCCTCAGCTGGGGGAGCACATAGACATCAGATCCCTAGAACATCTAAGTGTAAGGAGAGCTACACAGAAAGGGAACATGGAGTGAAACTAGGTTAACATTTTGGATTGTTATGGGAAAACCGATGGATTAGAATGGGATGTCTGAAGAGTGACATGTGGATTACAATATCCCTAAATGTTAATACAAAATATTCATAATTTTATTTTTTTACAACTGTTCAAGTGAAGACAACAATGGGTTATTGCTGCTACAGTGCACATACTTCCCAGTTTGATTGGGGAGTGGACGTCTGTGTATAAGAGCTTACCGACATGATTTCACTACTGTGTGAAGATAAACAAGGCTCTCCTTTAATAACACCATCAAAATCTGAACGATCATAAAAAGACATAAGGAAAGCGATATTACAAATATGCTAAGGGAGCTACTCTAGAATATAGGTCTGAGCAGCTGGGGTTGGACAAAACCAAATAAAACATATGCCATTTCCATAGAAATCGTATCCAGCCTTGCCAGGGTTAATGATATCAATCAGAAATGCAACTCAAAAATAAAAATCTTCAATATACTGCAAGCACATCTTGAAATAAAGGGCATAAACACATTAAAAGGCACAACAACCTCAAAAGCATAACCCAAAAGGCAATGATTAACATGTGACACGCAGAGGTCTCAATACAGGCGTCAGACCAGTTTATAATGGACTACGGAGAAACTACACTGAGAAGAGGTGACATTTCGCATGTAGATTTAAATGGAAAAATCTAAAACAAAGTGCTGGATGAACATATCTAGGAAATAACAAATGCACTCATGAGTCAATTACGGTGTTTGTGTGTTTTTAATATCTTTCATTTATTACTTTGTATTTCTGTAACAACTGTAAAATTTCAATGCTCTTAAAACCGGGATATACTTGAAAAACGAGAGAAATCTCAATGTATCCTTCCTGGTAAAATCCTTTATAAATAAATACTGTACACGGTTTAAGGACCCATGCAAGGTTATAGCTATAGATTTTCTTAAAGTCACTAGAGGAAACATTCCAGGAGCCCGTGGATTCGTCAAGCTGCATAGTCTCACAGAATCGCTAAGGTCTTCCTGAATTTCATTAAAAAAAAATAATAATCTAGGAATATATGCAGTATATATAATTGAAAGCTATACCAAATGCCCTTGAGGTATTATAAAGCCTAGAACTGCGCAGGTTTTAAAAAAATTTAAAGAAAAAAAAAAAAGCCTATTTCAAGGACACACTATTTTAGCAGTACTGTTAACAGCTGGCTGATCCAAAGTGGAATCTGACTGCCGGTATAGCTAAAGAGACAATTTCAGAAACTGTAAAATCACATTTGATGGGTTTGCTTCCCTTCTGAATCATTAACAAAACATGGATCTTGACGGACAAGACTTTATATTCAACCTGCAGGGCTTTAAAAACAGTTTCTCAGCCTTGAGGGGACAGACACTGATAGGATCTCCACATCTTAACACCAAATTAAAAAAAACTAAAAATATATACATTATCAATTTATCCAAGAAGCCCCCTCTGTGCCACTTGTTTCCTAGTGTTGCAGTTTCAGTTGCTTTAGACTGGGATGCGATGTGACATATGCCTGTTCAACTCTCATGTCAGAATACAAATCAAGACAACTTCCAACACAGCAAGACCACAACAGTCAACCTAATCCATGGCATTGATGACATGACCGCAGCTTGTAAAGGGCGATAGATTTTAGGAGTTTGCAGGAACACACCCCTTGCATTTCATAACAAACTAGAGGCATGGTCTGCCATTCAGGAGGCTGAACCCTCCATCCATGCGGTGATCAATGAGCAGCTTCCCGACCTCTGCCTCCAAAATCGAAGTTTCCCCAAACCCTCCCTGAATACATAGCTAGCAGATTTTAGGGCAGTGCTGGCCTAAACCAGGAGCTCCTCGATTATATTTTGATTAAATAAATCCTCTGGTTTACATAACGACACATGCAAAAAGTGCCTGGCTCCTAAATTTTCATGCTGGCTCATTCGTGTGATGTAACCCCCACCTTTGGGAGAGTGTGTTGAGGAGCACATGCCATGGGGTTTGGGAAGGCTGATAAGGATGTGTTTTGCTGTGTTTACCCCCCCCCCCCTTCGATGAGGCTCCCTTCATGCACCAGTTGCACAGGAGGCAGCACCGAGGCCCCGCTGGCCCTTACCTTGCTGGATGTCCCCGTTGCTCCCTCCGGGCAGGGGCACGCTGAGCTGGCGCTCAGGCTCGGGCAGACAGCGGCGGCAGAAGGAATGCAGGCAGGGGAGCAGCTTAGGCTCGGAGTCCCGACTCTGCAGGCTCAGCTTGCACACGGTGCACGTATCCAGCAGGTTGAGCACGGTGGGTGTCGTGGGGGGAGCGGCGGAAGACGTGGACGAAGAGGATGATGGGGCCGGAGCAGACGAAGAGGCCTCAGAGGACGATGGGGCAGGACTCTCCTCAGCCGGGGCCGCCGCTGCCACAGGTACTGGAGTTGTCGAGGCCCTGTCCGCCGTCTCCGCCTCCTCCATGGCCTGGGCCTCGGTATCCGCAGGGCTCTCGCTCTGCTCGGCGCCATTGCTGTTGTTGTTGGCGCTTACAGAGCCGTCCGTCTCCCCCGCGCCGCCACCTCCTCCTTTGTTATCCGCCATGTTTTTCCTCTTTGAACCCCTGAACTGACCACTTCGCGACGCCACCAGCGCACGTACAGTACGACGACGCCGCACTGCACACCGCCCCTCGCTCGCTCACTCCGTCTCACACACACACACACACTCTCTCTCTCTTCCTCGCTCTAACGGCCACGGCGGCGTGACGTCACACGGTACGTGAGGGACACGGCGCATGTGTGGGGAATTTCGTCATGCTCATGCGCGCCATGTGATGCAAGTGTGTGGAAGTCGAATTCTCTCTAGGGAAATGTTCGACGGTGGCGCATGCGCCGTTGCACCAGTAGGGTTGCTGAAAGTGTCACTGCGTGCAGATGGTTGATGTTTGAAGAGGCAGTCCGAGCTACAGGAAGCTTTAGTTTATAAAATGTGCTGTAGATATGCACAAAGCCATGCATAATAAGCAACAGGTGCGGGGCGGATGTAGACACAGGTTTGGGTCGGGCATATTTGCCTCCAGCTCACATGGATATATGTGCCCCCAGCTCACATGGATAAATATATTGCCCCCGGCAGCTCACATGGATAAATATATTGCCCCAGGCAGCTCACAATGGTATATTTGCCCCAGCTCACATGGATATATATTCCCACCAGCTCACATGGGTATATTTACCCCAGCTCACATGGATATATTTGCCCCTGCTCAAATGGATATATTTGCCCCTGCTCACATGGGTATATTTGCCCCCAGCTCACATGGATATATATTGCCCCCAGCTCACATGGATATGTTTGCCCCCTGCTCACATGGATATCTTTGCCCCCTGCTCACATAGGTATATTTTGCCCAGCTCACATGGGTATATTTCCCCCAGCTCACATGGATATATTTGCCCCAGCTCACATGGGTATATTTGCCCCTGCTCACATGGGTATATTTCCCCCAGCTCACATGGATATATATTGCCCCCAGCTCACATGGATATGTTTGCCCCCTGCTCACATGGATATCTTTGCCCCCTGCTCACATAGGTATATTTCGCCCAGCTCACATGGGTATATTTTCCCCCAGCTCACATGGATATATTGCCCCCAGCTCACATGGGTATATTTGCCCCCAGCTCTCACCTCTGCTGACCCCAGGCTCCGTATCCACCCGACGGCGTTCTCCCGAGGAGGCGAGCAGCCACTGACCTGCAGCTTGACCGCTCGCTGGAAACCACCTGACTAGCCGCGTTCTCGGCTCTCGCGAGACCGTGCGCTGGTCAGGTGGTTCTCATCATAGGCGAGCAGCCAAGCTGCATGTCAGCGGCCGCTCGCCTGTAGGAAGAAGAACGCCAGCGGCGGTGATTTTCTTGGGGAGGGGGGCAATTGCCCCGCTGCCCCCCCTGGATCCGCCCCTGAACAGGCAGCATGGACACATTACTTTATAGAAGCCTATCGACTCACTCCATAATCCCCGTGATCATTTTGCACTTTGTTGAATGGGCATGGAGGCATATTTTGTAGGATGGAAGAATGCTGTTGTCTGTCCATTTGTTTGTTACTATTGCTGATCAGATTAGTGTTCCAGTAAACCTGCTATCAGAATGATGTAAATATCATATTAGCAGCTCCTCAAACATAATCTTCATTGTCTGATAAATAACCTGTTTTAAACTGTAATCTGTTTGTTAAACGCCTTAAAGCATTTAGAAATGCTAAGTAATGTTTAATGTAACTGTCTAATCTAACTGACCTAATGTAATTAGATTTCACCTTTCAAAAGGCAAATGTTTGTGCAATTATCTGTTTCAATCTAATTGGGATACACAAAAACCTCCCCTAGAAGATGTTGTGATTTTGTGAATGTAAATGACCCCTGTTTGAACACGTAAATATCTGTGCTTGTCCCCAATAAAGGCAGTTCTATTCTGACCATATTTGACGTCACGGCTCATGGTTTGGGTAGCAGATATCTTTTGCTCGCTGTGCCGATGAAAGGTCTGCAGCTTCGGCTTGTTTCTGGGGATGCTAGCAAGGCTGTCTACGTGTACCTGTCTTTTAAATTGTGGCTAAGGATTGGAGAAAGACACAGGGGACACGAGGAGAACCCGGGTGTCTAGCGAGGAAGCGGCATTGGCAGATGTGACCCTGTCGGGGCACAGAGATCTGTTACACCCCCACTGTACTTTTATTTCCCATATTCCCGCACAGCCCTCAATAGGGATGCACCGATACCACCTTTTTAAGACCTAGTACGAGTACCGATACTTTTTAAAAGTACTCACCGATACCGAGTACCGATACTTTTATTTTATGTCATGTGAACGCTTTTCAATAAGAACAGACCTCATATAAAAATGCCCCCAGCTCACATGTATATATCCCCCCCGAGATATATATATATATACAGAATACCCCCAGCTCACATGTACCTTGCCCCCAGCTCACATGGCGATTGCCCACAGCTCACATGTAGCTTGCCCCAGCTCACATGTAGCTTGCCCACAGCTCTCATGGATTTGCCCACAGCTCTCATGGATTTGCCCCCAGCACTCATGGATATTGCCCCAGCTCACATGGATTTGCCCCCAGCTCTCATGAATATGCCCCAGCTCTCATGGATTTGCCCCCAGCACTCATGAATATTGCCCCCAGCACTCATGAATATTGCCCCCAGCTCACATGTATTTGCCCCCAGCTCTTATGGATATGCCCCAGCTCTCATGGATTTGCCCCAGCACTCATGGATTTGCCCCCAGCTCTCATGGATATGCCCCAGCTGTCATGGATTTGCCCCCAGCTCACATGGATATTGTACCAGCTTGAACGCTGGGGAAGCTGGCCGCTTGCATGAAAAGCATGCGGCCATCGTTCCCCTCCGGCGCTCCGCATACTCACCCATCCTGAAGGTCCGGTCGCTTGTGTCACGGAGCTGACAACTGGCGCTCCTCAGCGAGCCACAAGAAACTGACTTGGCTGTTTTAAAGACCATTTTTACTTTTCCCTCGGTTTTGCGTTTCAAATTGTATGGACAATTTTATGTTCTTACTATGTGGTTTTATTGAAGGGTGGTGTATTTTTCAATGTAGTGTAAAATGGCGTAGCTTTGGTTTTAAAAATACTTGTATTCCTGTAGGTAAATGTGTTTTTGTATAGCCAGTAAACAAGCTTTACTGCTGTGTAATTTATGCAACAAGGCTTTTCCCCTTATCTAGCTGCATGTTTAATTCAAGGGATCTGTGATAGAACAATGGATTATACAAATGTTGTGTGAGCTGAAGGCTAAAGAATGTAAAGAATGTTTATTGTAAATAACTGACATAATGTAATTAGTATATTGGTAGGACGAGGTGCGTCATTTATGCAAATTATGACTGTTGGACTTCAGCATAAATGGTGGCGTTTTGTTCATTAAAAGTCAGAGAACTCTCAGAGCTCAGAGAGAGAGAGAATCCTGTTTTAAAGCATACAGCCGCGCCTGGTGTCTTTATTACAAACTACGCTACACTATATACTCAACATCAGAAGGCACCGAGCGGCCTTCTGGAAATTCCTAACGGCTCCAGGGCAGAGGAACAGAAGTAGGCGGGTCAAGCTGCTCGAGGTGCTGAGGACAGCGCTCCCAGTAGCCGGGCTGACCGCAACAAAGGGGTGTCTGGAGAGTCAGGACAGGCGGAAGAGAACGGTTCCGTCACATTGGTGGCAAGCGGTGTGGATAGAGGCTTTCCAACACCAATACACCCCGAGATGGCCAACTATACAGCCTGCAAGCAGGACACCCTGAAGGACCCGCTGGAGAGCCATGGAAGGAACGAATACTGAAGTAAGGGTCAAAGGCACAAGTTCGGGGCAACCCGGAGCGAGTGGAGATGTGTCCCCGCTGAGAGAGACCGCAGAGGTTTTTGCCTGCGGTGCAAGAAAACAGTTTACAGAGGACTATGGATCAGGACAGCTCATTTATTCTTTATGAGCAGAGACTCACAGAGGACATTCAGCTGTGGAGACCCCAAGTGTTGGGGCCTCAGCCCACTGTGAGCCATGGAGACCAGTTGGTGCACTGGCTGCGTGCCGCACTCGATCTAGAGTGCAAATACGAGGACTTGCTGCAATGCGTGAGTGAGGAGGATTGGGAAGCTGACGAGAAGCCTCCCCCAGGCTATGTGTTCCACGGTCCTGGCCAAGCATGGATCTACTTTAAGGGGGGGACAATTATGGCAGTCCACAAGCTGCCAGACATGCAGAATTGTGCAGCATCCAGGGGTGCTACCTGGATGTTTATGAGGACTCTGCCTTTTGGCCCGTGCTAAAGGGACTCGCTGCTGAGGAATGGGCACTCGAAATGGACTTAAAAAGTTTGCAGACTGCAGCCCAGCTACCAGCCCTCGAGACCCCTGGAGGAAGCCTCCCCCCACCAGCCAGCGGGAATCGGAAGAAAAAGAGGGGTGGCCGAGCCAAAGCAGACCAGAGCAAAACACAGTCACAGCCCGGGGATTACAGCATTAAGCCGTCTTCCAGCAGACAGTATCAGGCCACCGGAGAGACTGGCACCCAGGCTGTTCCCCTCCTGAAAGATGGGGCCACACAGACCAGGGACAGGCTGGTCAGCTCATTACAGGCTGACTTGCGTGATGCTCGGGCAGAGCTATTGGCCCTGGCAGAGACATTACAGGACCATCAGGATAAACTGCGAACTGTCATGGAGGAGAGAGATTTCCACTGCAATGAAGCACGAGAACAGGCAGTCACTATACGACAACTGTCGGCCCAGGTTTGTGCCTACGAGGACACTACCAACACCCTGCACACGGAGCTCAGTGGAGCCCATGCGCAAATAGAGGAGCTGGAGCACAGCTCCCGTATAATGATTGAGCAACTAGAGGCTGAACGGCGAACCAAAGCTGCTCTACAGACAGAAAGGACTGCTTTTAAAATTCGCCTGGAGAACTGTGAGCTGGAATTACAGTGGACACAGCTCTCCCGAGACACTATGCAGGCACGGGCCCATGAGCAGCAAGAGGAAATACAGCTGCTCCAGAACCAACTCCAGCTGTGCCAACACCAGCTACTAGAAGCAGACGCAGCTCAGAAGGAGAGCCTCACTCAAACTAAGGCAAGCGAGATGGAGGTGAGCCGTCTGACACACCAACTAGGTGTATTGGAGCAGGAGCACCAGGGCACTGTTAGCCACCTGCAGGCTGAGCTCGAAGGGACATGAGCACAGTGCCAACAGCTCCAAGATGAGTTGTCCCTGTCACAAGCTGCCAGCACCCATGTGCCCACCACGGAGGAGAGCAGCACAACAGGGAGTCAAGTCATTGCCCCTGTTATATTTTGCATAGAGGAGCAATTGTACCCAGTGTTGCTGGAGGTGGATGCTGTGCTGGCATCAGAGTGTGCTTTGTCCCCAACAAAGATGGATTCCACCCAGCACTCCACCCATGTGACCCAAGGTGCTACAAGAGAAGGGACCACTTCTTACCTGCCTAGAAGACCAGCAGAATCGGTGAGTGACTACCCGGGGAGACTGCCGGATTCCTGGTCCCAGGGGGAGTTGCGCCCTTTTGGGATTGTGGGGATTGCCGTGGGCTGGGCCCCTGCTAAATGTCCGGGAGGGGGGCATCACCCGAAGGAGAGACTGGGCACTGGGACTGCTGACTGTGTCTTGGTCCTGGGTCTGCAGAGGTGCCCTGGAGACAGAAAGATGTTGGGGGGAATTCCAGTGTGCCCGCTAGCAAACGTTTTATGCCTGTGGACTGTGGTGGCCTGTTGCCTGGCGCACTGGACAAGAGGGTTGGCCTGCCTCTTGCCCGGGACTATGGACCCACAGCCTTCCAGCGACCGTCAGACCCCACTGACTTTGCTTATGTGCCCGCAACCTGGAACTTTGAAGATGGCACAGAAAAGGGGCAAGGTGAGAGGTCTCGTCAGTGGCAAGCGATCCGTTTGGGATCTAAGCTTGCCCTGCCGTTCTGGAAGGGGGGGACAAATGTCACGGAGCTGACAACTGGCGCTCCTCAGCGAGCCACAAGAAACTGACTTGGCTGTTTTAAAGACCATTTTTACTTTTCCCTCGGTTTTGCGTTTCAAATTGTATGGCCAATTTTATGTTCTTACTATGTGGTTTTATTGAAGGGTGGTGTATTTTTCAATGTAGTGTAAAATGGCGTAGGTTTGGTTTTAAAAATACTTGTATTCCTGTAGGTAAATGTGTTTTTGTATAGCCAGTAAACAAGCTTTACTGCTATGTAATTTATGCAACAGGGCTTTTCCCCTTATCTAGCTGAAGTTTAATTCAAGGGATCTCTGATAGTGTTTGTGTTTAATCTGATGTGTTAGAACAATGGATTATACAAATGTTGTGTGAGCTGAAGGCTAAAGAATGTAAAGAATGTTTGTTGTAAATAACTGACATAATGTAATTAGTATATTGGTAGGACGAGGTGCGTCATTTATGCAAATTATGACTGTTGGACTTCAGCATAAATGGTGGCGTTTTGTTCATTAAAAGTCAGAGAACTCTCAGAGCTCAGACAGAGAGAGAATCCTGTTTTAAAGCATACAGCCGCGCCTGGTGCCAGGGATGTCCTCACTTAAATGACAGTTCTCCCCTCTGTTGGATGAGTGTAAACCTCAAACAGAACAGAAAACAAAAATAATGGTGCAGTATGTCAAGGCAGTATACTATTAAAATAAAGATAAGAGGATTGCACTCACATGGTGTGGTGTCTTAGTATCAGACACCAGATGTTTATAGCGGCTGGCAGAATTATGGAAGGAACGCCAGACTTCCCTTGGTGGTGCTCCAACGTCTGTGGTGGTCCTCCAATCTTTGGGTACTCCAAGAGCCTTGATGTTGTTTCAGTATCCGGATACTGAAACAACATCAAGGCTCTTGGAGTACCCAAAGATTGGAGGACCACCACAGACGTTGGAGCACCACCAAGGGAAGTCTGGCGTTCCTTCCATAATTCTGCCAGCCGCTATAAACATCTGGTGTCTGATACTAAGACACCACACCATGTGAGTGCAATCCTCTTATCTTTATTTTAATAGTATACTGCCTTGACATACTGCACCATTATTTTTGTTTTCTGTTCTGTTTGAGGTTTACACTCATCCAACAGAGGGGAGAACTGTCATTTAAGTGAGGACATCCCTGGCAGTGTGAAGGAAGCGCCTGTCCCGCCACATTTTTTCTCTATTTATGTTTCTAACTGGGTTCTAGGGATAAGCCCGAGTGAACGGACAAGCTGCTGATTTACTGTGAGAAACATTCACAATTTACAGTTTTATTGCTGCCTTTTTTTTTTTTCTGCTCTTAAAGGTCTAGAGGGGTTAATTAACCCTCAACACATGAACAATTGTGAAAGGAACCACTAGGTGGCGCCCAGAACACAGATTCTTCTGTTTTATTACAAACTACGCTACACTATATACTCAACATCAGAAGGCACCGAGCAGCCTTCTGGAAATTCCTAACGGCTCCAGGGCAGAGGAACAGAAGCAGGCAGGTCAAGCTGCTCGAGGCGCTGAGGACAGCGCTCCCAGTAGCCAGGCTGACCGCAACAAAGGGGTGTCTGGAGAGTCAGGACAGGCGGAAGAGAACGGTTCCGTCACAGCTTGGCAGTGATGCGATCACGTGGCTGCCAGGCGCATCTGTGACTCTGCCTCCAGCCGAGAGGCAGCATCACAGTCGCGCCCAGTGGTCGTGTGAACGCATCACTGCCAAGCGACCGGACCTTCAGGATGGGTGAGTATACGGCGCGCCGGAGGGGAACGCTGACCGCTTGTTTTTCATGCACGCGGCCAGCTTCCCCAGCCCCGCGGATACCGACAAGCCGGCCCAGCGTACAAGTACTCGTGCAAACGGCAATATCAGCACCGATACTAGTATCAGTATCGGTGCATCCCTAGCCCTCAATGCACCCACTATGTCCCATGCCCAGTTATTTACCCTCACCTAGTGTGTCTCCCCTCTCCTCTAAGATTGTGAGCTTTCAAGCAGGGTCCTTCCTCCTATTGTCCGGTTTGTTCAACTTGTATGTATTGTTGTTCCTCTGTCTCACCCAATGTACAGCGCTACGGAACTTGTTAGCGCTTTATTAATACTTGTAACTGTAACACTGCCTTACCATGTCTGTAGGAATGTTTGCCCAATCCAGGAAGGGATTTGGCAGCTCAATGGGACTGCTACATTCCCTAAAACAGGGAGGGTTAAAGGTTTGATTTTCAAATATTCGTTGATGGGGATAACAAGCTTAAACATTAGAGTCCTTGTCACAATGTAAAACAAGGTATACTACAATTATTATGAGCAATCTATCACAAATTTTGTATTTTTGTAAAGGAAACAAATACACTGTATGCACAATTATTAGGCAAGCTGATTTTTGAGGATTAATTTCATTATTGAACAACTACAGTGCTCTCAGTCAATCCAAAATGTTAATAAACCTCAAACCCGAATATTTAAGAAAGTAAAAGTGAGGTTTTGACTTTCTTAGGAGAATATCTATCGGGGTTATTCAGAGAAAGGTGAAAACCAGGAGAATTGGCAGGAGAAGAGAACAATCTAGACTAAATAGCAGATTTGGAAAGTGAGTTAAATGGGCGAATTTTTCTGGTTTGACTAATTTGACCTAGAATTTTCACTTCTCCAGTCATTCTCCTGAGTTTCACCTTTCTTTGAATAGACCTGCTGTAACCGGAATCAGACGGGTTCACTCGGGACGAGGCCAGACCGGACACGAGCAAGGATTGTCTGAACACGAGTCTCTTCAGGAAAGGCAAACTTTATTGTGATATCACAACAGATGCTCAAACAGGATTCAATCGCAAAGAATGAGCCCTGAGTCCCTCGTGACATCCAATCTTATACCCCAAATACATAATTAGGTACATCCTAATTAGCCCACCTCCCGATGACACTCTCCCACCCCACGTGGGTTAATACCTCCCTTTGACTAATACAAAGACATTCCATTAAATTGGCTGTAAATTGGCAAACTTTGTGTTAGTTTCAGTAAATCATGATTAGTTGCTCTCACTGTTCCGGGCTGCGCCCCCCTCCCTAGAGCCTACAATTACTTGTTACAGATGGCACCTGGTCTGATCTCTATACTCCTTTGTCTTTCTGCGGGCCCCAACGACCTTGATGTATCTTTCCTCTGTGCCTGGAACAGCAGAGATCTTTCTCAGCGCTTTAATTGCTTTTTCTGCTAATCTAAACACATTCCTAAATTTCTACGTATATTTCATTCTAGTTTCAGCTACAAACTTGCCTAGTTATTTTCAAGTGAACCAATATTCTGAACAAGATGGTCGCCTGGCTTATAATGGCGGCCATCTTCCAGCCTATTTTCACTACATTCCCCCCTTGGCTCAAGCCTCAGGTTCTTCTGCTGAGACTTGTAGCCATTACACCTCACTAGTTTTATTCTCGAGTTCCTCATACTTTGGAGGGGGCCTATTTTCTTTGGGAACATACCTTGTGGGATGATCAGTGGTATATTTTGTGTCTGTGTGGGTGTCAGTGCCCTCTTGCATAGTGGCCATAGGCAAAGCCCTATACGATACAGTAGTGCCCCTACAACCAAGATCACCACTACCATCAGAATCATAGATCCAATCTGTGAAATAAATCTCAGAATGGATCCAAACCAATCTCTGATTGCTCCGAACCCACGAAGTGGATTCCAGCCTTCAGCAGCGATCCTCCTTGCTGTGTCCTGCAACTGTGCTACCTTTTCTTGGTGATCTTGAATTACCTGATAGTAGTCAGGGACATCATGTGTAGCATTCTTGATGAATGTGCAACATTCATAGTGCATCGTCATCTCACATAACCCATTCAGAGCTGCACTAATCTGTTCCAGTGCCATGTTGTGTATCATTTGCACCTTTCGTATCTCTCGTACTTCCAGATTCAACAACTGAATATCCCAACTAGTCTTATTCAAAATCTCATCCATCAAACTGGCATAACTGTTCATTCTTGCCATCAACTCTCTTCCCCATCCAGTCCAGGCCGGAAGCCAAGCCCATACTCGATCCGCTTTCTTAAACAACTCTCTCTTCTGCCTCTCAAACACCAGTGGGTACCTAGGGTGAAGTATTGTATCTGAATTAGTGTCTTCTCCCCTCGCCCTCTGGATTGTGATCAATTAAGCCAAATAACATTCCCGTTACTGTAGGTGGTACCCATATGTAACACACTCTTTCACAGCACACCTGGTACCCTCCTTTCACTATAAATGGTGACAAATGTAGTGTTCCCTTTGATATTTCTATCATCAGTTGTCTCAGTCGTTTCATCATATCCAGTGCACTCTGCCTCCCATTCGTCACATTCGCAATCACCTCCTCCTGTTTGCTTGTGAGCTTTCTACATCGTATGTATAGAAAATTTGACTGCTCCTTTGTATTAAATGTGTAAATGTATGATGTCCAGTTGAACTCACTTGAATAACATAACCCACCCCCGTTATTTATCTCCTTATCTGGGCCTAATTGAAAACACCACTCTGGTTGGTACACTGGTCCTATTATAGGATGCCCAGGACTGAATGGTTCTGGTTTCTCCCTTCACCTATCAACTGCCTGTACTGTAACATTTTCTGATACAAACATACTCAAATTCATTGGGACAGAGGCGAATGATATATGAATTGTCTCTGGGTGCAATCTACTACACACCCAACACGTGGTTTGCCCAAACTTTTTAACATAGTCATATTTAAATTGCACAAGTAAGTGTCCTTTCAGCTGGGTTCCAGATAGCGCCTCTCGCTTTTGTCTCCACATGGTACGGTTCTCCATCACCGGGTGTGTACCATTCCGAATTTTGGTGGTGCTTGGGCACTTGGGGCATGTTTCACGTGACAGTCCATAAATCAAATTTGCAAAATACAAAATCAGTACCAGAATTGCCCCCACTGTCAAAAACCCTTGGGCAACTCTCTTCTCAGTCACATAAACCCAATCCCTCCCCGCCGGAATTTCAAAAACAAAAGACATTTCCGGTTGATCACGGGTCGGGCCGGGCCCCTAAAAATAACCCTCTCAGCACTCTCCATCGGTGGATAATTAGATCTTGCTGTATCCATCAGAACACCCAAGGGTTGAGTATCTTGGATGCTTTCAATCGAATCTCTCAGGGGCTCATGACTGTGGTCTTTGATAGCTTTAGCCTCAGTGGATTGGTCTAGTTGGGGACGACCTTCCATACTGGTTCAGGATTGGCTGCAGCTACCTTCAATCTGGAGTGATATATCCACGGGACCACCTCGGCAACCTTTACTGCTGTAGGGGTTGATAACAGGACAAAGTAAGGACCTCTCCATTTTGGGCCTAATGGATCATTTTTCCACTCTTTTACCCATACTGAATCACCTGGACAATATTTATGCAGTGGAGGGTACAAAAAGTGAGATATATTATCTCCCACACAAATATTCAATTTCTGCATTGCCTTACCCAACAGTACAACCTGATCATTCAATTTAATTTCCCCTAATGCCCGAAGGTCCCCCCTTAGTCCATTAATCAGAGGGGTAGGCCGCCCAAACATAAGTTCGTACGGACTTAGCTTCAATTGGGGGGTGGGCCTGCACCTAATGTGTAATAAGACTATCGGGAGCACATCCAACCAGCCTAGTGATGTCTCTTGGCACAATTTGGACATCAGAGTCTTTAGGGTGCGGTTCATCCTCTCGACTTTTCCTGAACTTTGGGGCCTGTAGGCAGTGTGTAGCTTCCAGGTGATACCCAATAGACGGGCAAGTTGCTGTAAACAGTTCTGTATAAATGCAGGGCCATTGTCCGACCCTATCTCAAGAGGCAGTCCGTAGCGCGGTATTATTTCTTTCATCAGACTTTTCACCACCTCCGCTGTCTTTTCTGTTCTTGTTGGAAAAGCTTCCACCCATCCTGTTAGGGTGCACACCCTTACCAGTAGATATTTGTATCCTTTGCAGGGTGGCAACACTGTGAAATCTATTTGTAATGACGCCATCGGAGACAGGCCGATTGGCTGTTTCCCTGGAGGTTGAGACGGGCCCGTTCTTGGATTATTCTTGGCGCATGTCACACACTGCTGGGCTATTGCTTTGCAGATTACTGACAGTTCTGGTATGTAGAAATGTGGCTCCAATTGCTGTTCCATCATTTCTCTTCATAGGTACTTGCGTGGAGCGTTCTTACAATCTCAGGCGCCAGTGTTGCTGGTAGAACTATTTGTCCATTCTCTAACTGGAACCATCCGTCTTCTCCATATCCGCCTTGTTCTTCTGACAGCCATTTCTTCTCTTTCTCTGAATATACAGGTGTCCATTCACTCAGTGGCGCCGGTAGAAGTGCAGCCACCACTGGTTTTACTTTGTATCATGCCAATTCTCCACGGTTTCCCCAGACAAATTCTTCTTTCGGGAAATAGTATCGCCATGCGAAGAACAGCAGATCTTGTCTGTCTTGTGAATCTCGCACTGCTGGTATAAAAAAATTCATTGCACTTTTCTTCATTCTTGGCAGCTTATTCCTGATAAGGATCTCCTTGAGGAAGAACCTTACCAACGGGGCTTGGTATTCTTCTGCTCCCAATTCTCCCAGACTTAGCAATATTCGTGTGATTCTTAGATTATTGTGAGGGTTGGTTGTTAGATTTTCAAAACGTGAGACGAAATTTTCTGCTCGTTCAACTTCAATTACTTCTGTATCTTCTTCTCCATACTCCCCCATTAATTTTACGCCGAAGAATTTCAGCATAATTTTGTATACTCTGCGTAGTCTTTGCTGAACTTCTGAGGTGTTAATCATTAGATGTGTCTCTTGAGGAGTCAGAGGAGTAGAGTAAAAATTTCGACCTTGAAACTGGGTTGGAAAAAGCCATTGGATATAGTCATAATTTAGTTCTAACAGTTCATACTCAGCTTGCCATTTGTGCAGTATAATTTCAATAAACTCGCCTTTGGGTTCAAATTTTCTCCAATTCATATAAAATTCATAATTTGGCATGAGAGATTGAGACTCTTGCATGCAGAGCAGAACTTTGGCTTGATCAACTGTCAACAACGGTTTTGCAGCAGCTTTTGTGGCCTGGTCAGCACGCCTGTTGCCTTTTGGGATTTCATCATGACCTTTCTGGTGGCCACGACAATGCATAATACTGACAGCACTTGGTTTCCATACAGCCTCTAGAAGGGCTGCGATTTCAGCCGCATACTTAATTTGTTGTCCTGAAGAAGTAAGTAGGCCTCTTTCTTTGTAGAGTGCACCATGTGCATGGACCGTCATGAAAGCGTACTTGGAGTCAGTGTAGATATTCACTCTTTTGCCTTCAGAGATTTGCAGAGCCCTTGTTAGAGCTGTTATCTCAGCAAGTTGTGCAGATGTATGGCCTGGTAGAGAATTTGCTTCAATAATTTCTTCTGCTGAGACGACTGCATAGCCGGAGACTTTCTTTCCATCATTCATGTAGCTGCTACCATCAGTGAATAGCTGTAGATCGTATTTGTCTAGGGGTACGTCTTTCAAATCTGGCCTGCTACTGAACACTTCTTCCATGACTTGGAGGCATTCATGATTTGGATCCTCTTCACAGTCAGGCAGTAAAGTAGCAGGGTTCAAGGTAGCGATGAGGTCCAAATGAACCCGTGGATTCTCACACATCATAGCTTGGTACTTCGTCATCCGGCTGTTGCTGAACCAGTAGCTTCCTTTCACGTCGAGCAGGGCTTTGACAGCATGGGGCACCTTGACATGAAGAACTTGTCCAAGTGTCAACTTGTCTTTGGGGTATTCGGCATACTGCTTCTTTTCTTTCTCTGCCCCCAGTGCACGCTTGGTACCTGTTCATTGAAAACCTAGATTTTTCACAGTCTGTTTACATATTTGTGCTTTCTTTTTGGATACTCTGTAACCTGCAAGGCATAGCAGATGTAACAGGGCTTTTATGGCAGAGAGACAGTCTTTTTCTATGGTAGAAGCCAGTAATTAATAATAGAACAACTTTGTGTGGCTGAGCGTTGAAGGACAAGGGGTCCTGGCTGAGCGCGCATCCATTGTAGATTCCTCCCACTGAAAAATAAAAAAGGGTCTGGCTTGCCCCCAAGAAATGTAACCGGAATCAGACAGCTGAAAAAAAAAGAAAACGTCTTTTAAATCAAGCACCGTGTAATATTTTGTATCTCCGGGAATTAATCTTGGACTGGGCGGTACTCTTGTGTGCCCTCTTTCTGTACTGGCAATAATGGTGTGTTCCACGGTGACACTCAGAATTTCAATATGCCGTGGTCTTTAAATCTCTGCAAATGTGTCTGGAATTCCAAGGAGTAGTGTGTGCGGGTCCAGGTCGGCTGGGGGGGTTGGTGCCGAGCGCCATTCTTCTTCTCTTGGCATAATTACTGCAATTTTTTTTTACAGATTGGGTGTACTGGCTGGCTGGCTGTACTGCCGTGTGAAACTGCCATTCTCAGGCAGGTCCAATCTAGCGTGACCCCCGGGAAGAAATGTAATTTGGGCTTGCAATTTGCAAAGGATATCCCGCCCCAGGAACTGGATAGGACATTCGGGCATATACATATACACATTGTATAAACAATATTTACAGAGATCTCTCTCCCGTAGCCAAAACGGACTCTTAATACCACATCGAAAAAAAAAAAAAATCATTCCATTGTCATAAGATCACTCCAAACATTTCATCAGTAATCATCTAAAATAATCCCATAACAATAAAATAACTATCCCATCAGAAATCAAATAAAAATATATTTTTAATTGAATTATTAATCATAATTTTGCTATATTTTAACTATATAGAACATAAAAACGGTATAAAACTACTTTAATTATTTCTCAAACTGCTCTTTTAATATTAATTTTCTAACCGTTTCATATATTTCCATTTAATTTGTTAATAAATTGTATTATATTTTGGTAGACAATATTGTATATTATTGTTATAATCTGTAACAATATAAAAACCAGGACTCCTTTCTTTTATTTAATTCTAGCTCGGTGAACAAAACTAGGGTTTTTGGAATAATATCAACACAAAATATAAACATACATCTTGCACTCAACAGACTTCATACATTCTATTGTAGCACACATTAAAAATTAGCTAAACATAGTAATTTTTCTTCTTCATTTCTCTTTAATTTGAATTCGCTGCACAGACACACAAAGGGTTACTTTCTCTGTCTATCAGAGCAAAAAGCCGACTCCCCCCCCTTCCCCCTCTCCGCGCAAACAGTGTGTCAGAAAAGAGGGGGGGGGGAGGAAACAAGTACGTAGAATCTCACTACCTCTCAGCCATTCCACACTCTAAATTAATTACTTATTACACTTTACTTTTAATTGAACAGTTTGATAGATCAATTATAAACACAATCAGACAAAAACATTCTACCATATATCATTCGATACAGCACACACTATAATAACATTCGCTGACTTCATACTCACGCAGATATATGCTCCCATCGGGCATTTCGATCTTTCCTGGTGGGACCTCTCTGTCTCTTCCACCCACTGCCCGCTCATTTTCCTCCGCAGTCCCGCTCGCCGGAGCGGAGTAAGCCAGCGGAGCAGTAGCAGCCGCCTGCCTTCGCAACCGTGACACACAAAACCTCTCTAGCTGCCCTATAATATGATGGATAGGGCGGGGGCAGGGAATCAATCTCCTCCGGTTGTTCTACCAACAACGGTCTTTTCTTTTTTTATTTTCTCTATTGGGGGGGGCACCTGCTTCTTGTTACGTCCCGCCATCATTATAAAATGACTTTTATCCTTTACACAATACTTCCATATATCTATATACGGGTACTGCTCAGGCTGTCCGCATTTCCCGGTGACCTGGGAATGCACTTTCTGTATTAGCTCCGGGTCCATTGACCCCTGCTCTGGCCACTCTGGAACCAGCAGTGGCCACGCCATTGTACACATTCCTGTTAACTTTTCTTTAGTTAATTTTACACCATAATCATGTGTTGTATATAGTGCTTCAAAATTCCGCACCATATACCCTAGGGGCGTCTCATCCTTCTTTACCTTTCTTGGCTTGGATGATCCGCTACCCATTGTTACTTTTAAAAGCAACAACCTTTTTACAATACTCTTTAGCAAGAACACTTAGAATTTACTGTCTGATACTTCAGTCAACAATTCATATGTGTCTGACCCGCTTCCTCCGTCAGTAGCCGGACTGCAGTCGCCTGAGCCGGAAACGTACCTTGGGAGTCCACTCTCAAGTTTGCTTTCTCGCAATGCGAGTAGGCGCTCATTCACTCTCAGCAGTCTCAGCAATCAATCATAACTCATACTGTACCAGACACTTTCAACACAAAACAATACATAAACAATTCAACTCTTTCTACTAGCCGAGGGCACACCGTCCCTCCTTTTGGCTCCCTATACCCCGTTAATTGAGCTCTAACTCTTGACTGCTTGTGACTATGTGCACCCCGTTCTATAACTACACTCCCGTCTGCAATTCCAATTTGCCTATGAGTAATTCTACCCACCCGGCACCACTATCTCTGCAGCTACCGCTGGCCCCAATGAGCCCTCTTCACTACACGTCGTACACACTAGCACTGACTCAGGGCTCTCAGCCCAGTCACAGAAATCTCTCCGCCTTTCCTATTGTCCACGTGGTGAAGCTCTATTTACAAACACTGACTATGCAACTCCACGCGGCTCCCTTCTCCCTCACATACAGACTCTACCCCTTGGTCAACATCCGATCCCCCTGGTCCAGACACGCGCTAGCCACTCTGGCTCCTTTGCTTGACCGTGCTTTTGGCGGCGGGCTCGGTATGCTAACGAGACCGTAGCCACGGGTCTCCTTATCCAACTTCGGTCAGACGTTTCCCTTTATACCGGTATTTCCATTAGACATACAAACATAGAAGACACTTTACCTATCGCCGCGCTGTTTGCTGTTTCCTCGGACTCAGGGGTGTCCTAGTGTTCCCAGGCTGGGGGTCCGTTTGAGACGAGATGAGGTCCACTGAACAGGAAATCCTGCTTGGCGCCTGCAGATGTCAGCTCACCTTCAACGGACGCCCAACCAGCGGGATCACTCGCACCTGCAGTCAACCGCTACAGTGTTCAGCAGTCGTTGCCATGCCGGCAAAGGCCCGTATCCCGGCAATCAAGCCCCCAAGAAATGTAACCGGAATCAGACGGGTTCACTCGGGACGAGGCCGGACCGGACACGAGCAAGGATTGTCTGAACACGAGTCTCTTCAGGAAAGGTAAACTTTATTGTGATATCACAACAGATGCTCAAACAGGGTTCAATCGCAAAGAATGAGCCCCGAGTCCTTCGTGACATCCAATCTTATACCCCAAATACATAATTAGGTACATCCCAATTAGCCCACCTCCCGATGACACTCTCCCACCCCACGTGGGTTAATACCTCCCTTTGACTAATACAAAGACATTCCATTAAATTGGCTGTAAATTGGCAAACTTTGTGTTAGTTTCAGTAAATCATGATTAGTTGCTCTCACTGTTCCGGGCTGCGCCCCCTCCCTAGAGCCTACAATTACTTGTTACAGATGGCACCTGGTCTGATCTCTATACTCCTTTGTCTTTCTGCGGGCCCCAACGACCTTGATGTATCTTTCCTCTGTGCCTGGAACAGCAGAGATCTTTCTCAGCGCTTTAATTGCTTTTTCTGCTAATCTAAACACATTGCTAAGTTTCTACGTATATTTCATTCTAGTTTCAGCTACAAACTTGCCTAGTTATTTTCAAGTGAACCAATATTCTGAACAAGATGGTCGCCTGGCTTATAATGGCGGCCATCTTCCAGCCTATTTCCACTACACTGCTAGTGTGCACAATTATTAGTCATCTATTAGTGGGCATAATTATTATGCAACTAAATGAAAAAGAAACATTTTCCCATCTCACTTGTTTATTTTCATCTGTTAAAGTGAGAGTAATAAACAACTCAAAATTTACAAATAAACAGTTCTGACATTTTCAAAACAAAATCAGTGACCAATATAACTACCATTCTTTTCAATAGCAGTCATAAGCCTTCCATCTGTGGAGTCTGTAATTTCTTGATTTGCAGCAGCAACCACAGCCTCCCAGAGACTGTTCAAAGAGGTGTACTGATTACCTTTGCCATAAATTTCCCATTTAAGAAGGGTCTACAAGATATCCACAGGGTTTAGGTCGGATGAGGAAGTGGGCCATGACATTATTCTTTCATCTTTAACCCTTTCACATTCACACGCACATGACCGGTAGGATTTCGCCTCTCGCAAGATCCTGCTGGTCGGCGGAGTGATCGCGGAGGGAGACTGGGGACTTATTTTCCCCAGCCTCACTCTGCTCGCGGCAGACAGAAGCAGCGGATCGAGCCACCGTTCTCTCCGAGGGATAAGAGGTGAGTATTTGATCTTTGGGGGGATTTTGAGCTTCAGCTAACTGATTATGCAGAAGCGGAATCCGTTAGCTACACCTCTGAGCTGGTGTTAACTTTTTTAGTTAGCGCCAGCTTCAAGTGATCCTAAAACTAGTTAATCTGTGCTTTCATTTTGCGCTCCCCGTGTTAAGTATAGGGAACGCAAAGTACAGTAAACTTGTGCTACATACCACAAATTAACGAGCGCTAGCAGGATTTTTAACCCGTTAGCGAATCGGAGGCGATCTGTGCAGCGTGCTATCACCTCCTTTAACCTAGCGCTAACGTGAGCACTGGCATTAGCTTGAAGGAGGTGATAGAGCCCAGGGTGACTCAGCACTGAAGGGGATATGGAATGTAACATCTTCTAAAACATATCTGGTGACCGAGTTTGTTGACCCCTGATCCAGGAAAATAGAAATATAATACAAATAGAAATACAAATAGAACTCATCATATCTATTCCCCATAGGTAGAAAGTGTGGTACAGCGCACTCAATATAATCAACAGTTACATTCACTTTGTATGGTAGAAATCAATCTTCTCAGTGTCCCTTTATGGCATGTAGGGAGAAAAAACATAAGGAAATAATTGCGCAGTATGTTTCTATACTATATAAATACTGACAAATCAAATGGTAGCACACTCACATATATAGAACCTTGACCGGCTCTAGTGTTATCCACGTTATGGGTGTTTGTTTCTTATTCTTGGGGGCCCCATTAACCCTTTAGATCGTCTTATGCAGAATTCACATATGGAATAGAAAAACAGACCGGGAACTTCCCTAGTATAATTCCATTATGTACTTTAACTTTATGTTCTTGAACCCAGGACATACTTGAAAACGAGAGAAATCTCAATGTATCCTTCCTGGTAAAATCCTTTATAAATAAATAAATTATAAATAAATAAATAAATATATATATATATATATATATTAGAGAGAGAAGACCAATTTTGCAATTACTCTGGGTGGAGCCTTCCCAGGTTCTACGAAAAAAGGCACATGAATTTTTTTAGGGAAAAATCCACCAAACCTCTCCCAATCAATCACAGAGACAGTAGGGGAAAAAAAAGTGCTTTTATTTAAAATAATATCTAGGACGAGTTTCACTGGCGAACTGGCTTCATCAGCTGGTAGAACAAGATAACAGCAACTGGGATTTTTGAATTTCACTAGATCGGTCACTAGTGACGTTGACACACCTATAATGTGCTGAAGTCACTCCCACTGAGACCAATCCCTCTAGTGAGTGGTCTCCGTGAGGCAGCCAATGGGTTGGATCTGTGCCTGCTCGCAGCTCCAATCCATCATTCTGCAAAAGCTCTACAGAACTTACATAGATAAACTGCGTGAGTCTGGTTGCGCTGCACAATTTGCAGCTCCTACGCCATGTGAGTTGCGTAGGAATGTAAATTGAGCAGAAAAAACTTCAGGGACTTCCGGGTTCAGGAGTCCATAAGCCGAAGAGGAGAAACAGCGCACGGCAAGGGAAAAAGGTGAATTAATTCACCTAAAGAGAAAAAAAAATCTCTATATGCAAATGCGTTTGTAACACGTCAGTTGCCGTCATCGGCTGCGTGTGCACTCATCACAGCTGCTTAATCAGCCCTCCCTCTCGGCACTTAGATAAACTCCTACCGACGAGTGGAATCTGCCCCCTTCTAAACAAGTCTCCAGTTATTGTCTCTGCTACCCAGTTTGTAATCTCCTATAGGAACTCCCATAGCCACTCCCCACAATAAATATCCCCACAGCAAAAACAAACCCCCCTCCGCAATAAATACCCCCCAGCCCCCGCCCCCTCAATAAATATCCCCTCAGTAAAAAATAGAAAACCCAATAAATTGCCCCTCAGCAAAAAAATACACTCCCAGCAATAAATACATGTGGTATTTATGTAGGAAAGGATTGTTGAACATCTAAAAACACATAGATTACAGGATCAGAAACAACATGGGTTTACCTCAGGGAGATCATGCCAAACTAATCTTATTGATTTTTTTGATTGGGTAACAAAAATAATAGACACAGGTGGTGCAGTAGACATTGCTTATTTAGATTTCAGTAAGGCTTTTGATACTGTTCCGCATAGAAGGCTTATCAATAAATTGCAATCTTTGAGTTTAGATTCCAATATTGTTGAATGGATTAGGCAGTGGCTGAGTGACAGACAACAGAGGGTAGTGGTAAATGGAGTTTATTCGGCACAAGGTCTTGTTACCAGTGGGGTACCTCAGGGGTCAGTACTTGGACCCATTCTCTTTAATATTTTTATTAGTGATATTGCAGAAGGTATTAATGGAAAAGTCTTTTTGCTGATGACACAAAGATTTGCAACAGGGTTGACGTTCCTGGAGGGATCAGCCAAATGACAAATGATTTAGGTAAACTAAAAAATGGTCGGAGTTGTGGCAATTGATTTTTTTTTTTTTTTTTTTAATTCTTTATTTAGAAATTTCAAATAGGGCCACATGTCGACCAACAAGAAAGCAGCCACACAGGGCTGTGATATCAACTGTCGTAAAGCATTATATAGATAAGAAATAAAAAATAGATAAAGAGGCGTATTGAGACATCTGCAAGCGCCAAAGGCAATGCCATCATAAGGGGGGGGGAGAAAAGGCCTGAAACCTAAAGAAAAAAGGGAAAAGGGGAGCATAAGACACTTCCAAAATCCCAAATAGCAATTCAGGCAATGAGGGAGGGGGGGGGGTTATCAAAGGGGCTCACATCACAATCCCCGAATCCATCTAAATAGCTCCTCAAACTATATAAAAATAAAATTTAAAAACAACAGAGAAAGAGAGGGGGTCTTCCTATAACATTCCGAGCAGCAAAAGACATCAGATAAACAACGAAACATGAGTCAAAAATGCAAAACAATGAACTAAAAAGAACGCATTGAAAAAGAGGCGGCTTCTCGTAAAGGTGTTGTGCAAACAAGTCAGAGATTCCCATCACCTAAGTTCTCAGCCCGGGGAGACGAGCGCACCATCCGGCGCAAAACCCGCCCCCAGTTAAACAGGCCAGGCCTCGGCCGGGTCCGAGATTACATACGACATTTTGTTATGGGTAACCACTAATGAGCCGGCTGGACCCCAGCGGTACCGGACCCCTTTATGCCTGAGGAAAGTTGTCACCTCGCGATATCTGCGGCGCGCCATCAGCGTTGCGAAGGGCAGGTCGTGAAATAATTTCAGGGTTACTCCATCGAATAGGACATCAGCTCGCGCCCCGGCGCTGTCATGATCCGTGTTTTGGCTGCCACATCTGCTGTGACCGCGATCACATCTCTCGGGGCATCCCGTGGGGCCTCAGCAGCCTTGCGAATGCGGTAGACTGTGCTAAACACCTCCTGGGTGTCAGGCGGATCCTCCAAAACCTGGCGTGCCAGACTATTAGTGTACGAGAGTAAGTCCGCTGGAGTAACCGACTCGGGAACTCCCCGGACACGGACATTACGCCGACGGTGCCGGGACTCCAGAGCCTCCACTGAGCGTGTCAAAACCTCCACCTGAGACCTGAGAGCAGTCACCTGTGCCGACAATACCGTCTGTTCTTCTGCCAACTCCACATTTTGAGCCTGAACCGCCACCATCTGTGAGCGCACCTCCTTTACCTCAGAGCGCACGTTAGATAATTCGGTCAGCCATATTGATTTGATCTCCGCTATGAAGTTTCTATAGTCCTGCATCGTAGTGGGGCGCATGTCATCTGGGGCAGCCGCAGGGGTCCCGGCAGAGCCTGGAGGCGTTGCTGCACCCAATAGAGAGCCAGTCTCCCCTGGGGTATCCGATATCCGCTGCGGTTGTAGGTCTCCCTCTTGTTGCGGGCCGTCCGTCCGTCGTGACAGGTCCTCCGCATCCGACATTAGCGTATCAGCCTCTGAGCCACCTGCGGAGGCCTCCGTAGCTGTGGCCTCAGGTAACTCCGCTGCCAAGGCCTTTTTCCTCTTTTTCTGCGCTCTCTTGCGTGCAGCGGCACTCATAGTCATTGGATTCTTGTCCCAGGACGTCTCGGCGGGCCAATCGGGCCCCCATCCGTTGTGCCAGGAGCAGTCTTCCTCCTCAGAGGAGTCATACCACATGGGCAGGAGGGAAGAGGGGGGTATAACTGTTGCAGAGCGTCTATAATTCAGTGAATCTCTAATGTCCGCCTGTCTGGTGTCCACCAACCTGCGCTGTGGAAGTGTTTTCAGCTTCTTCCCCATGCTCAGTCGACAGTAAAGTCTCTCCAGCCAGGAATCAGGTCCGATATGGCCTCCAGGAAACACCCCAGGCTCCACCGGCAATTGAGTTTTAATGTGGATAAGTGCAAGATAATGCACCTGGGACGTAAAAACCCAAGGGCTGAATATAGAATATTTGATACAGTCCTAACCTCAACATCTGAGGAAAGGGATTTAGGGGTCATTATTTCAGAGGATCTAAGGGTAAGTAGTCAATGTAATAGAGCAGCAGGAAATGCTAGCAGAATGCTTGGTTGTGTAGGGAGAGGTATTAGCAGTAGGAAAAGGGAAGTGCTCATGCCACTGTACAGAGCACTGGTGAGACCTCACTTGGAGTACTGTGTGCAGTAATGGAGACCGTATCTCCAGAAGGATATAGACATCTTAGAGAGAGTTCCGAGAAGGGCTACTAAAATGGTGTACGGCTCGAAGGAGAAAAGTTACCAGGAACGGCTTAATGATCTTAACATGTACAGCTTGGAAAAAAGACGAGACAGAGGAGATATGATAGAAACATTTAAATATGTAAAGGGAATCCACAAGGTAGAGGAAGGGAGTATATTTAAAAGGAAACAAAATAGCAAAACAAGAGGACATAGTCTTAGATTAGAGGGGCAAAGGTTTAAAAGTAACATCAGGAAGCATTATTTTACTGAGAGGGTGGTGGATACATGGAACACTCTTCCAGTAGAAGTGGTAGAGGCCAAAACAGTAATTGAATTTAAGCAAGCATGGGATAGGCATAAGGCTATCCTAAACAAAAGATAAATCCAGGTAAAGTATCCATGTAATTGGGCAGACTAGATGGGCCGAAAGGTTCTTATCTGCTGACATTTTTCTATGTTTCTATGTTTCTATGTGATTTACATACCAGTGCTCATTTACATCTTTTACACTTGCCAAAGAGTGGAAACAGCCCCCTTCTAAACAAGTCTCCAGTTATTGTCTCCGCTTCCCAGTTTGTAATCTCCCATGCTTTACAGAAAATGTGGTGTACAAAGAAATATATTCAAAATAGGCAGAAAAAGAAGACCTCGATAAAGAGAAAAAACATGGGACAGAACGCACAAGGGGGTCCACTCTGCCCGCCCTGGGAATATTTTTATTTCCTGCAAACCACACTCCACACCAATAGACTGCCCTCTGGGCAGGCTTAACACCTAGTATAAAATTATTTTGACATCCATTCGCTCTAATCCGCAAATTCCAGGCCTTAAGGGATACGCTCAACAACATAAAATTTCGGTTTATGCAGATGACTTGATGTTTTTTCTGACGGAACCGGAGAAGTCACTACAGGCGGTAACTTTGGAACTTCAACAATATGGAGGGTTAGCAGGATTGGTCATCAACGTAGACAAATCTGAAATTCTGAATGTATCTCTGCCCACAGCAACTGCTGAGACCTTACGTGGACAATTCCGATATAAATGGTGCTCGGAGAAACTTAAATACCTTGGGGTATGGATTTGTTCAGACCTTACTCGCCTCCCGATCTTGAATTTTGACACCCTACTGAGCTCACTTCAAAACGATCTTGAATTGTGGTCCTCGAAACATATTTCCTGGTTTGGTAGAATTGGCGTTTTATAGATTAACGTACTACCCTGTGTTCTATATCTTTTACAAACTCTACCCATTACGGTACCGAGAGGATTTTTGAACAAACTTCGTAAGGCTTTTATCTCCTTTATATGGACCAAACAGCGTCCCCGACTGAGATACTCAGTTATGTGTCTTCCGACTTCACAAGGCAGTTTAGCTTTACCTGATATCTGGCTTTATTACTATGCTTCTCATCTAACACGGATCATTGATTGGATGACAGATTCAAGGGGAAAAAGATGGCTTGATTTGGAAAGCACTATTGCTGGCACACCAGTGTGGGTTTTACCGTGGCTCTTGATTGCTCACTTGCCTAAAGGCTACAATGCGTTACTGTAACGGGGCGAGTAGCGCCCACTAGAGAGTAGCGGAGTTGAGATCCTTAAGGACTGATATACCTTTTTGATGTATAAACACCGATTGGCATGCACTGAATTATACACTTGCGGCAACGAGGATAAACAAAACACTGAGTTGCTACTAAGCACTAAAGGTTTCGAGACCGATAGACTACTTAGAGCACAAGCAGAAATACACAGATAAGTCAGACAGTTGGTGAATTGCGCGGACTGCAGGGCAGTCAAGAAATAAGCTGCTTTAACATTCGCTGATAATCGGGAGCAGGTCAGCGGTACCTTAAGATAGTCAGAGGCAACACATACACCTTCGAGGTCCGTCGTAAGTACAGTAACGAGTATTGTTGCTGGTGAGCGCACACTGACCATAAGCAGCAAATAAGCAGTACCTTGCGATCGCAGATTTTATCAATATGTGTGGCTGGAGACCATGAGCCCTCGGTAGGGTATAGGAACCTAATGAGGCCACAGACAAGACCCCCCGCTGAGAAGGGACACTTCCCCAGTAACGTGTAAACACCCCAGCGGCAAGCATGGGGTTAAACCACCAAAGCACCACACAGGCGATCGCAATTAAGCAGCAGGATAATAGTCAAAATCAAGCCGGGTCAAATAGCAGGAGCAGGGATCATATCCAGAAAACGGGTAGGCAACAGAGAAACAATGTAAACAAAAGGTTAGAGATGCGGGAATCAGACTCCACGACAGGGCGACGAGGCAACTCCTCGTGCCCTGTTTTAAACCCAGCAGCTCCTCGTGACCATGCTAGGCCCCGCCCCCTCGGTCGCTGCTCGGCCATTCCCCAGTGCTGGCAGCCAGCCAGCTCTTGGCACAGGACCTTGCCCAGACCCCCCAGACAGCGCAGCAAGGGCTGAGGACATGACAGTTACCCACAGTTGGATGTACACTCCGGCTATGGCATTGACTCCAGATATCTCACTCGCTTTCTTCCTCCCCGGCCCCACTGATGCCCATTACACACAACCCTGCTTTCCCGGGAGGCATTTTGACCTCTTTACAGGCGAGATTTACATCTCAATCAGGGTTGATGGCCTTGCATGTTGTAACTGATGGAAAGTTTAGAGAGATCCCGACTCCGAAGGACTGTTCGGCACCCTCTATCTTTGAACGGTTTAACTACGCACAAATATGACATTTTCTCATATCTCTACCTAACGGCACTCTCATATCTAGACCCTTATGGCCATTCGAAAAATGTTGCTCACAGGCAGTAGCTCTGCATCGCAGCCTCGCTACGCTATATCAACTTTTGCAGTCGGTAGATGAGGCTCTCTCGGACTATGTTCATCAGTGGGATGAATATCTTGGAAAAGAGACTCTGGACTCCCAATGGGGGAAAACATTTGCACTCATTCATCATTGTTCCCCAATTACTAAGCTGAAAGAAACGACCTACAAACTTACGGCGTTATGGTACACCACTCCACTGTGGATAGCTAGATATCAACACGACACGTCCCCTCTGTGCTGGAGATGTGTGCAATTGTCGGGCTCATACCTGCACATTTGGTGGCTATGTACTCATATAACCCCGTATTGGCATAAAGTGCTTGAATTGATACGATATGTCACAGATATTGAATTGGATTTCCTCCCAGAACTGCTCCAACTTAGCCATTTGCCACTCTCAATTGCTATATTGAAGAAATCAATAATTTTGCGCATTCTACTAGCGGCCAGAGCCCTGATGCCACTACACCGGAGACTCACATCTGTACTTTCCACTAAAGACTTGGTGGCTAAGGTGGAACAAATTCACATTCAAGAGACATCCCAGTTACCCCCTGACAGATTTGCAGAAGTTCATCCTGTCACTTGGTTTTACTGCGGACAATTCCTTTCCTCGAATGACTTGCACATCTGGCAAGATGAATAAATATAGACTCCTGATAGGGACACGAGACATTTGCTACCCCCCTGAGTGACCGACGCACTACAGTACCCGTACAGGGGGAGGCGTTGCGAGCGAGACCCGGGATCGCCCTTTCTCCCACCCCCTTTCCTTTACTTCCCACCTTTTTTTTTCTCTTTTTCTTTTCTCCTCTCCTTTTTCCTGTCTCTTTTTCCTCCCCACCCCTTTCCCTATTATTAGCTCATTCTCTGCTCTGCTTCTTCTCTTCTTTTTTCCTTTTAATTTCTTTCCTTCGGTTTATAGTTTTCTTTTTCTTCTCGTATCATTTTATTATATATATGTCTGATTAATAACTATATATATCTGGCATAAGACAACTCTGTAGCTGCCCTAATACTGTTAATCATTTCTAACTCCGATCTTTTGAACGGGTAGTTGGAAGTCATGCTTATTATTTTCAGATTTTGATCAAAATGTAGATATATAATTTGTCTAAGTCAACTATTATGTAATACCATAAGTACACATGCCATGTTATTTCTCACAGTTTGCTTCTGTGATATGTATATTGACAAGTATTGCTGTTTTGTCTGATATATTTCTCTTAATAAACTTTTAATTTGCAAAAAAAAAACACATACATGGTTATTCAGAGAGCGTGAAAAGCAGGAGAATGACTGGAGACTGAAAAATTCTAGGTCAAAATAGCCAATCCAGAAAAATTCTCCCATTTATCTCACTTTCCAAATCGGCTATTTTGACCTAGAATTTTTCATTCTCCAGTCATTCTCCTGCTTTTCACGCTCTCTGAATAACCCTGCTAGTATAAAATCCTTCCCTCTCCTCCTCCCTCACCCTTGCTCTCACACACATCTTCAACCTATCTCTCTCCACTGGCTCCTTTCCATCCGCCTTCAAACACGCGCTAGTTACCCCTTTACTAAAGAAACCATCCCTAGATCCCAACTCTCCATCCAACTACCGCCCTGTATCCCTGCTTCCCTTCACATCAAAGCTCTTAGAAAAACTAGTCTTCAACCGCCTCTCCCTCTTCCTGTCCTCCAATTCCCTACTTGACCCCCTGCAATCTGCCTTCCGTCCCCTACACTCAACTGAAACTGCCCTCACCAAAGTCACCAACGACCTCCTAACTGCTAAAAAACACGGCCACTATTCTATTCTCATCCTGCTTGACCTCTCGGCTGCTTTTGACACTGTTGACCACCCCCTCCTTCTACAGACCCTCAACTCTCTGGGTCTCGGGGACACTGCACTTGCTTGGGTTGACTCCTATTTATCCAACAGGTCCTTCTGTGTGTCCTTTGCTGGTAACTTCTCCTCCTCATTGCCTCTATCTGTTGGTGTACCTCAAGGCTCTGTCCTTGGTCCTCTGCTCTTTTCCATCTACACCTCCTCCCTGGGCAAAATCATCAACAGCTTTGGCTTTAATTACCACCTCTATGCTGATGACACTCAGATCTACCTCTCTACCCCTGATCTCTCTCCCCCTGTCCTTCAAAAGTCAGTGACTGTTTATCTGGCATCTCCTCCTGGATGGCCTCCCACCACCTAAAGATCAACATGTCAAAGACTGAACTCCTACTTATTCCTCCCAATGCCTCCCCACCTCCTGACTTCTCTATCACGGTGGAGGGTATCACCATCTCCCCATCAAAGTTCGCTGTCTTGGAGTTACACTTGACTCTGCTCTTTCCTTCATCCCCCACATCAAGTCTCTTTCCTCCTCCTGCCGATACCAACTGCGTAATATTTCCAGAATTCGGCCATTTCTTACCGCTGTCACCACAAAACAACTCATACACGCCCTGGTAATCTCCCGACTCGACTATTGCAATAATCTCTTATCTGGCCTCCCTCTGTCCCACCCTCCCCCCTACAATCCATCCTGAACGCCTCCGCCAGGCTAATTCACCTCACCCGCCGCTCTGTCTCTGCCGCTCCCCTCTGCGAGTCCCTTCACTGGCTCCCCATCCACTGCAGAATTAAGTTCAAAATCTTTATCCTTACCTACAAAACCCTCACTAACTCAGCTCCCCACTACCTGTCCTCACTAATCACCAAATACACCCAAGCCCGCTCCCTAAGGTCAAACAATGACCTGCGCCTAGCTTCTCCCCGCATCACCTCTTCCCATGATAGACTGCAGGATTTCTCACGTGCAGCCCCCACTCTCTGGAACGCTCTCCCTCGTACTGTCAGACTTTCCCCTAACTTCTCTTCCTTCAAACACTCCCTGAAAACATTCCTATTTAGGGAAGCCTCCCACCCAACTCACTGACGCAACCATCAATCACTCTCACTTTACAGTCCTCTCCTCCTGTTTCCCACCCCAACCCTCCCAGATTGTGAGTTCCTACGGGAATAGGGCCCTCATCTCCTCCTGTACTGTTTGTCAAATGTTGTTCAATGTATTGTAACCCTGTCAATGTATTGTAACCACTGTGCTTATTGTACAGCGCTGCGGAATATGCTGGCGCTTTATAAATAAAGAATAATAATAATAATAAAATAAATGGGCAGAGGCTGTTAGCAGTACCTGACCAATTATTTAATGGCAAAAAAGGGAGCGCTGGTTTTTAACAGAGTATCCCTTTAACTTTATTTTCATTGTGCCTATATATTGTTTCTGAGTTTCACCCTCTCTCTTTGATATATCGACTATCTCCACTGATTTCTGGTCTGCGCCAGCTTCTGTGTGCGTCCTGTTCCAGTAGGATCCATCCAAGAGATTGATATATTCAGTCAGAGCTTAAATATGACACCACGGGGCCTAGGCAGGTCAACTGTTTTGCCCCCCTCAACCTCCTTGTCAGAGCCACATATCTACACTTTGCTTGGTAGCGCTGTTTTGAAGGATATCTCGCCTGCTCGTTCATTGTTTGCTTCCGTATGTCCACAGCCAGCATACCCAGAAAAGTCCAAGGAGTCATTACTGCTGCCATCACGGAGTCCCTGGTAACTTAATCCTATAGGAGGCTGGATCCCTCTCATAGTGCAGACCGGAGGAGGCTGCCTAGGGCTGCCTAATGGATGATCCAGTTTTGTATCCAGCGGTGAGATGGGAGGCTGACTATTGCTATTGGAATATTCTTTTATAGTATAGTTTTTGTTTTCTTTCATGTGCTGTGGTGACCTATTATATTGTATTTATTTACATCAAAGATGCCTGCCCCTGTTCACCAGAACATTTATAGGTTTCTGTTTCCTGTCCTTTTTCCGTTTATTGTTAAACCTCCATTAAATCTCAGAGGCTCATTCCATTTCCGACCATCATGTTGTAATACAAACATGTGCATCGCTGTGTCCAGAGTCAAACACGGGGTTATAATATGGAAGCACATATCAGAATTACCAAGGAGGAGGTGTGGATGCTGAGTTTAGTGGTTTGAAATGAGTGATGATTTATACCAGATTGTTAATATCTCTTCTGCATCATGGTTGGGTGCTTAACACCTGGACTAATTGTGCTTTAACATACCATAATCAGACAGAAGGAAAGTGTTTTCTTCTTGTAGTTAGTAAATAAGCACAGATGAAACTGAATATATCACTAGCTCTGTGCTGGTCCAGTAAAGGAAACTAAATCAGGAAGTGATAAAAAGGAAGCTATGTAGTTGTTAGGGAAGTTAGTATGTTGAAACCATCAAGGATAAAAAAAACGAATGTCAATAAAGAGGAAGTAAGGAAGCAAGGAGAGGAAGTGAAGATAACAATCATTTGGGAATAATAGGGAAGTATTAATAAATTAAATTTCTTGCAGACAGATTAAAAAAGGGCACTCAAAGAAAGAAAAAGAGGAACAGGTTAAGCTGAGAGAATAAGCTTATAAGCACCGGCTTGGTGGAGTAGAGTTAACAACACTGCTCTGCATGGAGAGAGCCTGTGGAGTCATGGGCTCGATCCCAGCGAGCAACCTCTCCAGTATGTGTCCTTGGGCAAGACACCCAACGGCACACACTCACCACCCAGGACATACTTGAAAACGAGAGAAATCTCAATGTATCCTTCCTGGTAAAATCCTTTCTCAAAAAAAAAATAAGTGAAGTGTGAAGAAAGTCACAACACTTGCATTTCAGATACTATCGATAGTTCGTTAGTAAGGTAAAAAGTGGGGATAGACCAATATCATTTTATCCGAGCCGATACCAATACCAATTATCGGCAGGCTTTCTGGGCGATATCTTCTGCCAATATACTGTACATTTGAAGTTGTGAAAAAAACTAAACAAATCTGACATTATGCCATTAACTGAATGAGTTTAATAAAATTATAAATATTGCAATATGTCCATTTCATTTATTCAGTTTATTTTTTACAAGCAACATGGGCATGTCTAGACTCTGGCTTATGCAATGATACCTCAAATGACCCCTGTAGGTAAGCTGTCAGTAATCTTGGTCCTCCAGGTGTTTTGAAATGATCTCCCATGATGCTCAGCTACTCATTAAGTTGGTAGAGCCTCACGGAAAATGTATTTCCAAAACATCTGGACAGCCAAGGTTGCTGACCCCTGCTGTAGGACATACAACACCAGAGGTACAGGGTTCCAAAATACTCCAGCATCTCCTGTATAGAGAATTCTGTTCCAGATGGGAGGAAAGCCCTATTTCAGTTGTCATCATGCTCATGCTCAATACCCTCAGTGGGCAGGGTAAGTCCAACAGCGAGAGCTGACATCCAAGATGTCAGCCTGCTGTGGGACAAGCCCCAAATCAGTGCTGGATTCATGCCAAACTGCAGGACTTTTCGTGGTGAGGCTGCAGTGTGGCAACCTGGCCAATTATCAGAAAATAAAAGGCCAATGCAGATTTACGAGTAAAGAAGTGGAATCGTACCTAAAAGAAACAAGGGGCCATATTACAAAGCTGGCGCTAACTTAACCAGAGCTGTTGTAAACTTACCAGAGCCATTATAGTCTATGGAGGTTTTAAGTTTACAACAGCTCTGGTTAAGTTGGCACAAACTTTGTAATATTACCCAAGGTATTGTACATCAAACAACTGTATACACGTGAGCAAAATGGTGTAGCAGAAAGGAAAAATCGAACGCTTACAGACATGAACAGATGTATGCTTTCAGATGCTAATTTGTGTAACAAGTACTGGTAGAAGCAATAATGACTGCAACATATCTGCAGAACAAGCTACCATCCAAAGCTATCAAACATACCCCATACGAGATGTGGAATGGACCAACACTGAGTATAGGTCATACCAGAGTATTTGGCTGCAAAGCTTATGCCTGTGTTCCAACTGAGAAACGTTCCAAGTTGGAGAACAGAACCATAGACGGCATTCTGGTAGGCTACGGTGAAACAAAGAAAAGGATATAGAATCCTTCATCCGAAGACCAACAGGATTGCAATAAGCTGCAGTGTTTATTTTGATGAAAGTGAAACATCACAAAAGATGATTCCGGAAATCTCTGAAGAGAATTTGCCCACGGAACTAACTGAGAAGCTAACCAAAGTGAATTTATTTATTTTAAATTTATTTGAAAAGGATTTTACCAGGAAGGATACATTGAGATTTCTCTCGTTTTCAAGTATGTCCTGGGTGCAATCAGTGCAAACCCAGAACAAGAACTATAACTTACTATTGACAAATCAGTAGAATCTACTGAACAACCTGAAATAAGAAGATCAACTTGAGTGGCAAAAAGGATACCACCCCTAAAACTGTCATACACCGCTAAGACAAATGGAACGCTAGAACCAACGTCTTGGGAAGACCTAGAGAAATTGCCAAAAAGGGAAGCAATTTAATGGATTAAGGCAGCTGAAGAAGAAATAAAATCACTTCAAGAATACAAAACCTGGACACTCACTAAACTCCCCCCTGGTTGCAAAACTATAGGAGGCAAATGGACTTTTAAAGTCAAGTACAACGCAGAAGGAAATATCCACAGATACAAGGCAAGACTAGTTGCCAAAGGATACTCCCAGAAATATGGAGAAGATTACGATGAAACATTTGCTCCAGTTGTAAAACATTCCACCATCAGAGCACTCCTTAGGATTGCTGCTGGAAAGGGAATGCAAGTAAAGCACCTGGATGTCAAAACTGCTTTCTTATATATCAAGGAACAACCATCAGGATTTGAAAAAGGAGAGAACCTTGTGTGTAAACTCCAAAAGAGCATCTGCAGACTCAAACAAGCAGCAAGAATGTGGAATGAAAAAGTGAATGAAGTACTCACAGAAGAAGGTATCACAAGAAGTAAAGCAGAGCCATGTCTGTATTCAAGAAAACAAGCAAAAAAAAATGGGTATATATCCTAATTTACATTGATGACATCATAACTTGTTTTGAACAAGAAGAGGATTATGATCAAATAGTTCACAAATTGAAACAGAACTTTGAGGTAAAAGAACTAGGGATCATCACTCACTATCTAGGAATTCAAATAGAGAGAGAAGAGAATGAAAGTTATATTCTTAACCAAAAACAGAAAATTACAAAAATAATATAACAATTTCACCTGGAAAATGCAAAAGAAGTGAAAACACCTATGGAACCAGACTATGAAAAAGCAATGAAACAGAAAACGTGTTACCCAATAATGATGATTACCGCAGAGTGATTTGAAAATAGCTATACATTGGCACCGTGACAAGACCAGACATTGCCAAATCAGTAGGCATACTTTTGTAGAAAAGTTGCAAAACCCTGTCAACGTGACTGTAAAGCAGTAAAGAACGTAATACAATCCTAAAAGGGATTATTCGGATGAAACTGCGACTGCCAGCAACGTCAAATCCAAGATTAATCGGATATGCAGATGCTGATTGGGCTGGAGATACCAACGACCATAAATCTACAAGTGGTTACCTCTTCCAGTATGGAGAAGGAACCATAAGTTGGTCTAGTTCAGGGGTCAGCAACCTTGGCTCCCTGATGTTTTGGGAACTACAGTTTCCATGTGGCTCACCCATTAAGCTGACTGCCCCACATGGGAAATGTAGTTCCCAAAACATCAGGAAGCCAAGGTTGCTGACCCCTGATCTAATAGTGCAACAGTTATTTGTTTTCAATCTTCAACTGAAGTGGAATATATAGCAGCAGCTCATGCATGTCTAGAAGCAATTTGCATTTGCCAGCTTCTACTAGATATATGGGACTGGACATGTCAAAACCCATAGTCATCCTCAGGGATATAAAAGTTGACACAATCAGGAAGGGCCAGCCCCAGAACCAAGTACATCGATGAAGATATAATTTGCTCAGAAACACGCAAGAGCATAGAATTATTGACCTTCAGTACTGCCCACTGGAAGAGATGACTGCAGATTCTCTCACCAAAGCATTACCAAGGGGACGTCATTGTTTCTTCCAGAAGAAGCTGAACATCATATAAGCACACACATGCCATTGAGAAGAGGTGTTGGAGATACAACAGCATGTATTGTACTATATAAAGATGCAATAGGCACCAGAACTGTATATGGCACTGTTACACTCCAGATAACTGCCTAGATATGCCTATGGACTTGTTGGTAAAGTTTACAGGAAGGAAGTTGTGGCTTTTCCTGTTGTCTCCTCTCTATGATTTTTCTCTTCCATCTATGCTGTTTGTTGTAACCAGATGTCTGACAAGTTATGATTCTTTAGTGTTGAACAGCCTAAGTAAAGCCTGCACTTCTGCAAGTCACTACTACCTCTTATTCATACATAACCATCCTCTGCTAACACAAAATACAATATAGTTTTATGAATAGTATGGAAGTGAAGTATGCAAATTACATAATGTAAATAACAAATGCATTGCGCAGAATAAGGTAATACAACTTAATAATAGCGATGCAATGTTTTATTTTATTATGTGAATAAAAGAGGGAAAGGGGTGCGGCGCTTCCAGTGCAAAGAATAGTGTGAAGTAATTAGACACTCAACTTTTAGCAATAAAAAAAGGAACAAAATAGACATGGCATAATAACATAATCTCAATAATAAATGTGGTAAACAGCCACTCACACTTTTCAGAGCCTAGCCTGGCTCTAACATATTCGCCCGTATGTGGAATTCATGTGGGCCCCCCCACTGGCCTTTTTCAATGGATAGTTTTCCAGACAATCTCAGGAGATAAAAGGAACAACATGGTGTAGATGGTAACACAAATGACATCCCCAATAGGAATAAATCAATTCACTCACATGCTCCGGAGCCTGAAGGGCTCTCTTTTTCTTCGCCCGGGGGTTGTTTAGTAAAGGCACAACTCCTAAGAAAGCCTTAGACCACTCCGATAGTTTGGGAAAAGGACTCGAACTGCACTTGTAAATTCAAAAAATTTATTCTCATTAAAAACTAAAAAACAATAAATCATGACCTAAAATCAAAAGATATGACAACTGAACGCGTTTCGCCTGGGTATATGCACCCTAAGGCTTCCTCAGCGGTAATGATCACACATTGCTCTTTGGCTTGCTTATATTCCATTATGTGTCCATATTAGGGAACATATTTATAACATTGGCAGAGGGATAGAACATCATTCAGTCGCAAACCATTTTAAAAAGTTACACAATTGCTCCCCAGTGGGTTCCACATTTATAGGGATCCAATTAGTACAGAAGAGTTGGAGGGGAGAAGAGTTTCATTAGAAAATAAATAAGGAAGAAATGAAATGGGTCTTCAATTTAGATACCCTCCAACCAAGGGGTCTGAATTTAGATTTTGAACTAATCCATTTTTATAAGGGTCTGTAATAAATTTTTAATGTTATAGTTTCTGTATTTTTATTAAACTCATAATAGGTCTTTGTATATTGTATATAATTAATTCCGTTTATTCCTTTTCTCCTATTGTCCCATTCTCTGAGGGAAAAATCCACCATTGTTGCGGGACGTATTTCCCGCTAGGTCCATAGTGTGATAAAATAAGGACATAATAAGGACACAAGAGGATATAGCGGAGCTTTGAAGAGAGTGGATGTCGTTTTTATGAATGTCGGAACAATGCACATGCGCATTGAATGCTGCTTTCGCTTTAATTTCTCCACCGGAAGATAGAGTGGACGCAACTTCTGGTGAGGAGGAGAGATGTTGCGCACGAAAAAAACGGATGAAGAGAGGACGGACAAGCTTCTTTCTCCCCACGTGGGATTTTGGTGTTTACTGATTGGAGGACCAATTAACCAGTATGTCACGGATCAATAGGGATAGCGAGGAACCAAGTATGCAGATGATACGCCTGTATGGAGCAGACACCAGGATTGAGAGGAATGGTTTATGTATAACGCTACTCAACACACTGGTAGCTGTGTCGCCAGGTATAATTCAGATCTTTTCAGATTGTAGATGATTAGGGTAGCAGCTATACATATATTTAGCAGAATACTTGTATCTATATATACAGTATATTCCGGACAGGCACTATACCGGTGTGTTGATAGCAGTAGATGTTTTAAAAAGGAGGCACAGTAACGATGACGAGTAGAGAGAGAGGATCCAGGAATAAGGTATGTCTTTTAGTACTTGAGAGAAGATCCAGAAGGTGAAGGAATAGGCTGAAGAGTGGTCGATAGGTAGCGGTGGTTCGTAGGCAGGCGGCAATCCAAGATTAGTCGCTAAACACGGAAGGTATATTCAAAAACCAGGGTTTCAATCAGGGATTCGGATAGGAACAATGAGTAGCTCTGAAACAAGGAATCAATAAACGAGCAATGAACTCACCCGGTCGGCGTCTTCTTATAGGGGACGTTCGCTGTGTGCTTCCGAGTGTCTGACGTCATCACCGTGCGTTTGGGGTTTCGTTCGGTGTACTCATAGTCGATCTCTCTGCGCAGGCGTGTGGATACTTGTGTGTGCGTGTCGGGTTGCTATGGTAACGCACGGCTTGTTCTTTGTGGGAAACGGTGATCAATCGTGGCTTGTGTAATCCATCCTGCTGTAGGGGATCGGTAGGTCCATTGTCAGTAATCTTACACAGTATGGAATATAAGCAGGCCAAAGAGAAATGTGTCATCATTACCGCTGAGGAAGCCTTAGGGTGCATATACCGAGGCAAAACGCGTTCGGTTGTCATATCTATCCAAGGCACCTGCAAGCATACTCAACTCCATACAGCTTCCAGGGCCAGCCTCTATCACAGTGTCCTCCTAGCTCCCACCTGGACACATCTATCCAAGGCTCCTGCAAGCATACTCAACTCCATACAGCTTCCAGGGCCAGCCTCTATCACAGTGTCCTCCTAGCTCCCACCTGGACACATCTATCCAAGGCTCCTGCAAGCATACTCAACTTCATACAGCTTCCAGGGCCAGCCTCTATCACAGTGTCCTCCTAGCTCCCACCTGGACACATCTATCCAAGGCTCCTGCAAGCATACTCAACTCCATACAGCTTCCAGGGCCAGCCTCTATCACAGTGTCCTCCTAGCTCCCACCTGGACACATCTATCCAAGGCTCCTGCAAGCATACTCAACTCCATACAGCTTCCAGGGCCAGCCTCTATCACAGTGTCCTCCTAGCTCACACCTGGACACATCTATCCAAGGCTCCTGCAAGCATACTCAACTCCATACAGCTTCCAGGGCCAGCCTCTATCACAGTGTCCTCCTAGCTCCCACCTGGACACATCTATCCAAGGCTCCTGCAAGCATACTCAACTCCATACAGCTTCCAGGCCAGCCTCTATCACAGTGTCCTCCTAACTCCCACCTGGACACATCTATCCAAGGCTCCTGCAAGCATACTCAACTCCATACAGCTTCCAGGCCAGCCTCTATCACAGTGTCCTCCTAGCTCCCACCTGGACACATCTATCCAAGGCTCCTGCAAGGTGATTTGATCTACGCTTTGCAACGCCTAAACCTTAACTTTCAATGTTTAGTATGTATGCTTTCATAGCACTGTCCATGTTAATTTGTATGTTTATGTTAAAGTAAAATCCCATATAGCGTAACCATAAGATATTTTAACTAGACCTGTTTGCTATCATTAATTCCATATCTTTAATTGCCATATCTTTACCAGTCCTGTTTGCACTCCATTGCCATCTTTAACCAGTTATATTTATTTCCACTCAGCCATGGGCCTGGTATTCTGTGCCCCCCCCCAGGTCATGATTCACTGCATTAGAGAATTTATTGCCCCAACATCCCCCAAAGATGCAATGTAATCCTGGATTCTGTTTTTCAGATACTCAACTCCATACAGCTTCCAGGGCCAGCCTCTATCACAGTGTCCTCCTAGCTCCCACCTGGACTTAGTTCCCACCCTCCCTCCCCTCCACTATCCCAGAACTCCTGTGGTTTGTCCACATGACTTTTGGCATACTGCAGCCGACTCTTCTTATTCTTTGGAGACAGCAAGGGGGTGAGCCTGGGAGTTCTGGCATGGAGGCCTTCATTACGCAGTGTGCGCCATATTGTCTGAGCTGAAACTTCAGTACCCACATCTGACAAATCTTTTCTCAGTTCCTCAGCAGTCACACGGGGACTTTTCTCCACTCTACGCTTCAGGTAGCGCACCGCAGTCGAAGTCAGCATCTTCTTTCTGCCACGACCAGGTAGCGTTTCAACAGTGCCCTTTGCCTTGAATTTGCGAATGATGCTTCCTATGGTCTCTCTTGGTATGTTTAACATCTTTGCAATCTTCTTATAGCCATTGCCCTTCCTGTGAAGAGTAATCACCTCTTCTCTTGTCTTCCTGGACCATTCTCTTGACTTCACCATGTTTGTAACCACACCAGTAAATGTCTAGAAGGAGCTGAGTATCACAGTCATTTTAAAGCTGCCTAATTGGTGCTTATTATGCTTTATTGCTGCTCCGTGACATCCACAGGTGTTTTCAATACCTGATTGAAAACACTTGAATGAACCTCTGTTCTTCAGAGTGGTAGTCTTTAAGGGGTTGAATAATTGTGTCAATGAAGAATTCACAAAAGAAACATTTACTACTGTATTACAAAACCAATTGATGTCATTTTAGTTGCATATGGTTCTTTAAAAAGTCCTTGTAGGATTTCATTCTGAATACAATTACAAATGTACACTAAATTCCCTAAAACCCTTTACAGCATTGGGGGTTGAATAATTTTGAACACAACTGTATTTAACCCCAGATCAATCAGGCTTTCGTCCAAACCATTCAACTACAACTGCCCTTTTAAAAGTTTGTAATGATATCCAAGCGGGCATGGAACAAGGAAATCTAACTGGAGCCATATTCCTTGATTTTTCCAAGGCTTTTGACACAGTAGACCATGGCATCCTATTACATAAACTTAAGAACTCTGGTATTGGTGATAGTACGTTAACCTGGTTCCAATCATATGTGTCTGATAGGTCTCAATTTGTGTCCATTTCTGACAGCACTTCCCTTCCCCTCCCAGTCACGTGCGGTGTACCCCAAGGCTCGATACTTGGCCCCCTGCTATTCACAATATTCATAAACGATCTGCCCAATGGCTGCAAAGCTTCAACTGTACACATGTACGCAGACGACACTGTAATCTATACCAGAAAACCAAATCTCCCACAGTTGGAGGCAGTGCTGCAAGAACAATTCACAGGGGTAGAAAAGTGGATCGCAAATAACAAACTTTTTCTAAATACTGACAAAACTGTTACAATGCTCTTTGGAACCGCACCTAAACTACACAAATTGCAAACACCCCATCTATGTGTTGGGACAAAATCAAATGGCACACTGACCACAGTCACTTCTCTCAAATACCTAGGTATGTGGTTAGACCCAAATCTATCTTTTGGCCCCCACATCGAAAAACTCTCATCTAAACTCTACCCCAAACTAGGTGCCCTGTACAGAAACAAATCCTGCCTGAGCCCCGCGGTAAGAAAGCAGATTGTACAACAAATGCTTATGCCAGCCATTGAATACGGAGATGTAGTGTATGCAGCCGCCCCACAAACACACCTCCAGAAACTTACTACATTGTATAACTCATTCTGTTGCTTTGTGCTACAATGTAACTACATGACACACCATTGTGACATGTTAAAAGAACTAAACTGGCCATCACTGGACTCTAGACGCACCCTTCACCTTTCCAACCTGGTGTTTAAGAGCTTTTCTGGGAAGCTACCACCCTACCTGAATATGCTGCTTCCCCCGGCAGTTCCCTCATCCTATAACCTCAGATCCAGGACCAGCACCTTACTTGCAATACCGCAATACAAAAAGAAAATGGCTCAATCCTCATTTTCCTACAGAGCACCGCAAATATGGAATAACCTCCCAGACACCGTCAAATCTTCCCCCAGTCTAAAGTCCCTTAAGACTTCCCTATTAACATACCTCAATACGAAATGCACCTGTAAACATGTAACATAATGACTTTATTTCCTCCATATTTATTTTTCTGTTAATCTGTATATTTGGTCTTGTGTTAATATCTTGCATTTTACTATTTTGTATTTCTGTAACCACTCAATGTTCTCGAACCCAGGACATACTTGAAAATGAGAGACATCTCAATGTATCCTTCCTGGTAAAATCCTTTATAAATAAAATAAATAAATAAATTTTAGGTCATGTTTTATTGTTTTTTAATTTTTAATGAGAATAAATTTTTTAAATTTACAAGTGCAGTTCGAGTCCTTTTCCCAATCTATCGGAGTGGTCTAAGACTTTCTTAGGCGTTGTGCCTTTACTAAACAACCCCCGAGCAAAGAAAAAGAGAGCCCTTCAGGCTTCGGAGCATGTGAGTGAATTGATTTATTCCTATTGGGGATGTCATTTGTGTTACCATCTACACCATGTTGTTCCTTTTTATCTCCTGAGATTGTCTGGAAAACTATCCATTGAAAAATGCCATTGGGGCCCCACGTGAATTCCACCCACAGGCGAATATACTAGAGCCAGGCTAGGCTCTGAAAAGTGTGAGTGGCTGTTTACCACATTTATTATTGAGATTATGTTTAGACGTTATTATGCCATGTCTATTTTTTTCCTTTTTTATTAAGGTGTCAACTCGATATTGGAGTATATAATTGCTAAAAAGTTGAGTATCCAATTACTTCACGCTATTCTTTGCACTGGAAGCGCCACACCCCTTTCCCTCTTTTAATTCACATTTTTACATTTGGTGTCGCAATAAGGGACGACACGTGTGGATGTGTAAGCGATTGTGCATATCGATATTCCCTCTGACCACATATTACATTTATTGCGCCTCACCCTTTCCTTCTTTTACTTTTATTTTATTATGTTTTCATTAGATCAGGGAAATGAATCATCCAATAGATGATAATAGAATAAAGGGAAAATAAAATTAACGTGAAGAGTCTTAAAAAAGCCTTTCCTCCCATTAGAACCTGAATTTTTTAATCCTTGGGTCTACACCATCTAAACATCTAAAACACAAAAAGAAATGAACAATGAAAGCGACAGTAAGTCACAAAACGAGTCAATCTGTTCTGTCGTTATTCGTCTTTCAGGACAACATATTTCGCCTATTTCACAAGGACTGGGTAACAAACTCCTTGACAAAGAATCAAGAGTTCGTAATCCTATGACTACCTGGCAATATTACCAGCCCACTAGTGTTAATTCAGTCAATTAAAATATAAATAAAGCTAAATGGCTTTTTAGTCAAAGGACTATGACTAGAACTAAATGAATTAGTCCCTCCCTAACAGTATCCTCTATTTTTTATTAGTTGCAGAAAATGTCAATTGAGTTTTGTCATAGTTTTATCAAATGTCAATAGAATTTCCTCAACGTTTAAGTTGTCGACTAAAATGCCATTTAGTTTTAGTAATAAATGACTAGGACTAAAACTAAAATACAATTATTCCCTCCCTAACATTCAGTTTAGTCTATGACAAAAATTATTAGTTTGACTAAATTAACACTACTTTTCACCCTAGACTCCACTATGCCGAAGATATCAAAATCTGCTTTACAATACCTGGCCTGGTACTCCCTCAAATTATGTTTTATTTACTTCAAGTTGTTCTCTTGTTTCAAAAAAGAGATTATCTTTGAAAATTCTATCATTACATAACATAATGTCAAACTGATGTACTTTTGCATCCTACAGTGTCACTAGACCTCGTTTTGTATTACCACAACTGACCTTCTCAATAGAAATGTTTATGAAAAAATAAACATTAACCACTTACAGACTGTAGTAAATAGATTACAGTTTTTGAGCAGAAGGGTCAATACAAATTTTCCTCTTCAAGCCAGAATTAAGTATAAACCAGAACATGTAAACACTAATATAGAAACATAGAAAGTGTCGGCAGATAAGAACCTTTCGGCCTATCTAGTCTGCCCAATTACATGGATACTTAACCTGGATTTATCTTTTGTTTAGGATAGCCTTATGCCTATCCCATGCCTGCTTAAATTCAATCACTGTTTTGGCCTCTACCACTTCAACTGGAAGGCTGTTCCATGTATCCACCACCCTCTCAGTAAAATAATGCTTCCTGATGTTACTTTTAAACCTTTGCCCCTCTAATCTAAGACTATGTCCTCTTGTTTTCCTACTTTGTTTCCTTTTAAATATTCTCCCTTCCTCTACCTTGTGGATTCCCTTTACGTATTTAAATGTTTCTATCATATCTCCTCTGTCTCGTCGTTTTCCAAGCTATACATGTTAAGATCATTAAGCCTTTCATGGTAACTTTTCTCCTTCAAGCCGTACACCATTTTAGTAGCCCTTCTCTGAACTCTCTCTAAGATGTCTATATCCTTCTGGAGATACGGTCTCCAGTACTGCACTCAGTACTCCAAGTGAGGTCTCACCAGTGCTCTGTACAGTGGCATGAGCACTTCCCTTTTCCTACTGCTAATACCTCTCCCTACACAACCAAGCATTCTGCCAGCATTTCCTGCTGTTCTATTACATTGACTACTTACCCTCAGATCCTCTGCAATAATAACCCCTAAATCCCTTTCCTCCGATGTTGAGGTTAGGAGTGTATCAAATATTCTATATTCAGCCCTTGGGTTTTTACGCCCCAGGTGCATTATCTTGCACTTATCCACATTAAAACTCAATTGCCACAGCTCCGACCATTTTTTTAGTTTACCTAAATCATTTGTCATTTGGTTGATCCCTCCAGGAACGTCAACCCTGTTTCAAATCTTTGTGTCATCAGCAAAAAGACATACTTTTCCATTAATACCTTCTGCAATATCACTAATAAAAATATTAAATAGAATGGGTCCAAGTACTGACCCCTGAGGTACCCCACTGGTAACAAGACCTTGCGCCGAATAAACTCCATTTACCACAACCCTCTGTTGCCTGTCACTCAGCCACTGCCTAATCCATTCAACAATATTGGAATCCAAGCTCAAAGATTGCAATTTATTGATAAGCCTTCTATGCGGAACAGTATCAAAAGCCTTACTGAAATCTAAATAAGCAATGTCTGCTGCACCACCTTTGTCTATTATTTTTGTTACCCAATCAAAAAAATCAATAAGATTAGTTTGGCATGATCTCCCTGAGGTAAACCCATGTTGTTTCTGATCCTGTAATCTATGTGTTTTTAGATGTTCAACAATCCTTTCCTTTAACATGGTTTCCATTAATTTCCCCACTACTGATGTAAGACTAACTGGCCTATAGTTCCCCGATTCCTCCCTACTACCCTTCTTGTAAATGGGCACAACATTTGCTAATTTCCAGTCTTCTGGGACGACTCCCGTTAACAAGGATTGGTTAAATAAATCTGTTAACGGTTTTGCTATTACACCACTGAGCTCTTTTAATAACTTAGGGTGGATCTCATCAGGCCCCATTGACTTATTTGTCTTTACTTTAGACAGCTGCTGTAGAACCTCCTCCTCTGTAAACTCATATGTAAATGTCTCTTTAGTGTTTCCTCCTAACTGAGGTCCCTTTTCTTTCTTTTCCTCTGCAAAGACTGAACAAAAATATTCATTGAGGCAGTCAGCAAGACTTTAATCCTCTTCTACATACCTTCCTTGCTTTGTTTTTAATCTAAGTAATCCTTGTTTTACTTTTCTTTTCTCGTTTATGTATCTAAAAAAATTTTGTCCCCCTATTTTACTGACTGAGTTATTTTCTCTTCTGCGTGTGCTTTGGAAGCTCTTATAAATTGCTTTGCCTCTTTCTGCCTAATCTTATAGGTTTCCCTATCTTCTTCACTCTGAGTTTTTTTATAATTATTGAATGCTATCTTTTTGTTCTTCACTATTTTGGCCACTTCTGTAGAGTACCACAGTGGTTTCTTCCCTTTTTTGTTTTTGCTAACAAGCCGAATGCAATTGCCTGTGGCCTTCAATAATGCCTCCTTTAAATAATACCATTTCTCCTGGACTCCCTTTAAACTCCTCCAGTCTGATAATGACTCATTCACACAAAATCTCATTTTAGAAAAAACATTTTTTTTAAAGTCTAAAACTTTTGTTTTTGTGTGGTGCGGCTCCATCCCTGTTCTTATATTAAACCAAACTGACTGGTGATCACTAGATCCCAAATTTTCACCTACAACAACATCTTATACCAAACCTCCATTTGTGAGTATTAAATCCAATATGGCCTCTTTACGGGTCGGCTCCTCAACTACTTGTGTTAGAGATAATCCCAGTAGGGAATAGAAATGGTTATGGATCTGGTCAGCGCAAAATGAACACAAGGGATATTGGGCGGTTCTCGTAATAACGTCCTCAGTATGGATGTATAATATATAGGAAACAAAAGGACAAAGATACTACATTGGTGCAGTATGTCTAATACAGAGTAAAATAGTTTATATTAGGGTCATGGATTCACTCACAAAGCAAGAGCCCCAACACTGGCTCTGAGTGGATATACGCCTGCGGGTTGTTTTCTGGAATATTCTCAGGTAACCCACTCCTTAGAATCGAGGGTTCTTCACCGTTAATCAGTAGAGGGATGCAAAACAGAAAGAATCTCTCTGTGTAAATCTGGTGTTCACAGATCTAATATAAATCTCATAACAAATGACAACTCACATTTGTTGGAGCTTATTCAAGCTCAAGATAGATGCCCATGGATTTCGTAAGGTCAAATCCAATGAAAAGCCAAATGGAATGCAGGAACTTGTTCTTATAAAATTTATTAAAATAAACAATTAAAACAAAATAATTAAGGTCCACGACGCGTTTCGCCGTTAGACTACGGCTTCATCAGCTGGTATCAATAGACTAGAACTTCCATGCATGTTAATATAGTATACAGAATTAAGATTAAATGTCTCCACATATCCCCAATTAGCAGATGGCGTGCGCTCCACGTCTCATTCTGAAGCCTCTCCATGTTCTACGGGGATAGCGCCATTTCACGCAGGCGTGGTAAGGAACTTCCGCGTTCCATGGTGCGTACCATTGGATTCGTGTAATTGCAATTTTGCGGTTTCTGTACAGCTCTCGCAACGTATGCCCACGAACAATTATGTGGAGAAGGCAATGGAAATAAATAATCACATATGGTCATAAAATATGTCCAAAATTCTATAGTGAGCAAGCCTGAGGAGCACGTATGTGAAACACGTGTCGGATGCTAAATGAATGATCGAAATCTTAATATAAGATATCAATGAATGATTGAATACTTTGATCGTTAAGAATTTAAAAACGAAATGATGATCGAACGATCGGAAATGATGATCGAACGATCGGACGCTGAATGAATGATCGAAATCTTAATATAAGATATCAATAAATGATTGAATATTTTGATCGTTAAGAATTTATTGATCGTTGAGAATTTAAAAACGAAATGATGATTGATTGATCTCCTTGATATAATAGAAATTTTGGTGGCTTATTGATATCCGCAACAATAGTATTTTTTCCGGGACTTGAACAAATGCTTAATTGATGATTTATTAAAACCGCTAGTTTCTCCTTTGTTTGGGGCTAATAAGGGTAGAAATTAAGGATCTTTAACAATGGAGACCAAAGTTGCATGACCTTGGCTCACAAGAGTGATTTAAGACAAACAGTCAATCTTTAAATAACGCTACAAGTAATAAGTATCGCATGCATATGATCGGAGATCCGCAAATGATTACAGTATTTAATCTGGATATATCACTGTCAAAGTAACGAAATATTAAGTAACAACAGCTATAAACACAATTTAAGTTATATACGTTATCGAGTAAATCTTCGTGAATTCGTACCATCGGATGAGTGTTTATAAGCTGAACGATTACTTTGATAATATCACCTATATAATCCTAGAGTGCCAAGATCTGTGATTAATTAAGGATTTTGTGATACTTAGTGCTATTTAAGACTGATCAGCTTAATAAGACGAGTGATCAAACTTGGCTGAAATGAATCTGCAGAAAATCTATACTATGGGATGATAAATGTTGTGATCCGAACTGCATTACGACCCTTTTTTTCTAAGTGGTTGCAACTTTGGAATGATAATTAAATCCTGTAGAAAATAAAGGTCTTCATTGTGAATGAACTAACGATTTTATAAATGCGGTGTGATTGAAAACTTTTAAGTTTACAGCATTGCTTGTTGAGCCGAACCATATCCTCAATAAGTATCATTAATATACCCTTTTGAATGAGAAGACTCATAAAAAGAATTCTGTGGTATATATGATCTATTCAAGTCCGACTAATAAGGCGAGTGAGACCCGGTTCAATTAATTAAGCAATTATGCTAATATATGACAACCATTAAACCTAAGGCAGAAGTAGTGAAAACACTTCTAATCTAATAAAACATCAGGAAACTCATTCAGCCTTATATTATCTCAATGATTTAATCCATTTGAATTCTGTGTACATCAAGGTATCTAATTACATAAGAAAGAGATCATATAAGTGTCCCATAAAGGGCACCCTGTATCTAGTATGCTCTTTTGAATTGAATGCTATAATTATATAGGAGCTTTCTAAATGATTTAATACAGGGTTAATAACATCATTTCGAACATCATTTCGAAATATAATCACTCATAGAGGTATTTCATGATATAATTAAGAAGTGATTATAATCATTATTGTTTTGGTTTTAATTAGCCTTTAATGTTCAATTGTTGTTTTGTACACCCTCCGTAGGCTTTATGTTATATGTTATATGTTCAATATTAAAGATTTGTTTTTAAATGTTAATGTCCTGACCAACAACCTCTAAGTTAGAGAGGTCTCTTGTCTATAGTGAGCAAGCCGTCTTCCAATTGAGATTTAAATACGAGAGGGCAATGATAGTAATAATCATATCAATACTTATATATGTATTGTGCAGCAACTTAGTATAAAAACTAACCAATACAGTATGTCATAAGACCTATATCAATGACAAAATATAAAATACAAAATGAAGTGAATCATTGTTGATGAGTGGAGGTAGAGTAAAAAGTGTAAAAAAGGAGAGGAATGTTATGGTGACTGTAATTTACACATACAGTGAATATCATTAATGTATTGGAGATAATGATCGGTCTAAAAACAACCAGAATGGTGACCTATTGGTTATTAAATCAGGTGTATCGGGATGTGTGAATCGTTAATAATATCTCTCAATATCCTGCGGAACACCGCCATTTTGCGCAGGCACGGTGAAGGACTTTCCGATTTTCGCGGTTGCCACGTAGCTCTCGCGACGTATGTCAACAAACAATTATGTGAAGGAGGCAGTAAAAAGTAAAAAATAAGTGATCCCATGTAACCATAGGGACTAAATTTCTCCAAAATAACTTTATAATAAATGGTAATTTTGCTATTATTGATTTAGATTGTGCACTAAGCCCAAAGTGTTTTTATTATCGCCTACTATCACCTTATATCTCACCAAACCTCTTATGATAGAATCACCCAGCAACAATTGCCTTCTATCAAGTCCCACCTTTTCCTTTTTGTCCTTGGTTGCAGTCTTGCATACCTTAGGCATAGGGGATGGTGGTTCCTCAACTTTGGTGTCTGAGCCTACTTCCGTCTTACCACTACACTCTGAAAGTGCCTCAAAAGAATTAAGAAGAGCCACAGACTGTGGGACATGCCTTCTATCCACAACTCTAAGTCTTCCAGATCCTACAGTAGTCCATCTGCCGCTCCTAGGAGGCCTCTGTGGCAGTGGCTTTGTAACAGTCATAGCCTGAGTTTGTCTGACAGATAATTTACAAATCTCAGACTTCAAACAGGCAATTTCATGCTGCAATAAAGAGAACTGCCTACATATCAGGCACACTCTAAACCTCCAAAAATTGGAACTAAAACAAATGCATGACAGCTCTTACACTGGACCAAGCCTGCCATTATAAAATGAAAGAATGGATTTAAAACAAGCAAATCTTACTTTTTTGTAGGTTTTCTACCTCCTGTCTATCCTCAGACTACCTCCAGAGTATCTCCAGAATATCTCTAAGTGCCTTACTTGGAAGGCTTGCACTTAGAAGGCTTCACAAGCTCTATAGCATCTTATCAAAGAATAGGCTACATCACATATGAAACAATGTATTGTAAAATCTAATGGTCAGAGGAAGGAGGGCCTAGAAGGACTGTAGATGCTACCATTTTTACCATATTGTATAAATCTTGGATATGTGACCCAATAGATTAATTCATATGGATAGAGACGATCAAGTAGTATGAAATATGTTGCAATCCCAATCCTTATGTTGTACAGCTTCACACCAGTCTTTATGAAAGATATTGCATAGTTTGTTTTAGTCCATAGGTGGAGTAGGTGAAGCCTTTTGTGAATTATTTTTTTTTCCCTAAACAACTACAAAACCGCACATAACAGACTCATCGTAAGCTCTTGCTAGGCAATGGACAAAGTGTGGCTGCAGCCTTCCGCTCTCTTCCTTTTTAATGAATTGGGGTGCACATTGGGAAAGTCACTTTCCACCTCTCATAGTTGAAAATACATTTTACTAATTAAAATCTTCCTGCCATCTCGCATCATTTGATATTTGTGTCCAACATGTTTTTTTCCCAACTATTTTAATTTCCACCAGAAAGATTAAATGTTTGATCACCTATTTCAGAGAGTGGGAGATGTCAGCTTTTATACCATGGTTTTAATCTGGTGGGCTAAAGAAACACTCTAGGGTAGAAACAGTTAGATTTAAAGTAGCAATGTAGGACCTAGGAACTGATGGTGGAAAAAGAAACTAGAGAATGGCTTGCTGTTGGTTTCACCAGAAAAGAGCAGTAAATTATCCACTGTGATGAGTAACAAGAAACAACAAAGTTATTTGAGAATAATAAATGTTACACTAAAGGCAATGAGGCATATACATCCTTACTCACTTCTCATCTGTAGTGAGTAAGGATGTATATACCACTGTGAATATAATATAAGGATAGTTTCTATCAAATGACTAAATACTTTTAACCCTTCTACATATAAAGATAGATATATTCTCGTGCGTCTTTTAAGTACATGATGTTCTTACCATTGAGTTGAAGATGTAAACCCATGACAACCTTGTAAACATGTTCAGAGCTCAGCTCGGTATTCTACACATGCCCTGTCCACTTCTATCGATAGGAATGTCCAAGGTTGGAACTGAGGCCGAGATGTCATATTTAGGGGCAGGAACGTGTGCAACCCTAAATCCTAACCAATTATGATGGTCCGAGGATGGAATATTAACAACAACTGAGAATGCTCTAAGGTGGAGTTTAGACCCATATGCAGGGACAGGTCTGTATACTCCTTTGACTTCTAACCAATTACAAAGCTCCCAGGGCTTAATTTAAATTTTTTAAATCAAATGCAGGGAGAAATTTTTTTAGAGTGGCATGTCTCTGTGACGTTCTGGGTCTCTGGCGCCCCCTCTGGCAGTAGTGGACATTGCTGCTTTTGGTTTATTTTTATTTCGTTCATTTCTTGGATTCCAAGCCTGATTAGTACCTGGACTCCATTGGTTCACCCTGGACCATTCTGTATAAATGGAGACCACTCCCTTAGTAGGGTGCGGTCTCATTCATCCTGGATCAGTCATTCAGCTCATGTCTGGTTTACCTTGCTCTAGATTCATCCTGAATCATCTATTCAGTTCAGTTCAGTCTGTCTGTCTTCAAGCTCCTGTCTGGTTTGCCTTGGTCTAATTTAATCCTGTTCAGTCTGTCTGTCTTCCAGCTCATGTCTGGTCTTTCCCTGGTCTAGATTTATCCTGTTATACCTGTCTACCTGGCCATTCTGTTTACAGGCTCATGTCTGGTTTGCCCTGTTTTTCTTGCCCTCTTGTAGTCCCATGTTTAATTCTGCCTCCCATGTTTAGTTGCCTATTTTGTTTATATCTGGTTTTCTTTATTTCTTGCCGTGAGGTTAAAGGCTCTGTTTATTGTATTTATGTTCTGTATTCCCTGCTCTTGGTTTAAGTTCTTGGTTCCTAGAATAAATGATATATATTTATTTTTCTAGTTCAGGCTCATGGTCTATTTTCACTGCTCATTAGGCTCACACCCTTCTCTGTCAGGTCAGGTCCCCGACCCCCATCGTGACATAATGAGACCGCCAGTAACAAGTGAGCTAGCAGTTATGTCACGATGGGGGTCGGGGACCTGACCTGACAGAGAAGGGTGTGAGCCTAATGAGCAGTGAAAATAGACCATGAGCCTGAACTAGAAAAATAAACATATATCATTTATTCTAGGAACCAAGAACTTAAACCAAGAGCAGGGAATACAGAACATAAATACAATAAACAGAGCCTTTAACCTCACGGCAAGAAATAAAGAAAACCAGATATAAACAAAATAGGCAACTAAACATGGGAGGCAGAATTAAACATGGGACTACAAGAAGGCAAGAAAAACAGGGCAAACCAGACATGAGCCTGTAAACAGAATGGCCAGGTAGACAGGTATAACAGGATAAATCTAGACCAGGGAAAGACCAGACATGAGCTGGAAGACAGACAGACTGAACAGGATTAAATTAGACCAAGGCAAACCAGACAGGAGCTTGAAGACAGACAGACTGAACTGAACTGAATAGATGATTCAGGATGAATCTAGAGCAAGGCAAACCAGACATGAGCTGAATGACTGATCCAGGATGAATGAGACCGCACCCTACTAAGGGAGTGGTCTCCATTTATACAAAATGGTCCAGGGTGAACCAATGGAGTCCAGGTACTAATCAGGCTTGGAATCCAAGAAATGAACGAAATAAAAATAAACCAAAAGCAGCAATGTCCACTACTGCCAGAGGGGGTGCCAGAGAACCAGAACGTCACATATTGGTAGTTTCCAAGCCACACTCACCCGAGCTGGTAGTTTCCAAGCCACGCTCACCCGAGCTGGTAGTTTCCAAGCCACGCTCACCCGAGCTGGTAGTTTCCAAGCCACGCTCACCCGAGCTGGTAGTTTCCAAGCCACGCTCACCCGAGCTGGTAGTTTCCAAGCCACGCTCACCCGAGCTGGTAGTTTCCAAACCACGCTCACCCGAGCTGGTAGTTTCCGAGCCACGCTCACCCGAGCTGGTAGTTTCCAAGCCACGCTCACCCGAGCCGGTAGTTTCCAAGCCACGCTCACCCGAGCCAGCCATGACGAGTTGCCGAAGAGCCGTGCCGCAGTCGCTGACCCACAGACCCGTGCTGCTGCCGCCATGACCGAGTCGCCGCAGAGCCGTGCCGAGGTCGCTGACCCACAGACCCCTGCTGCTGCCGCCATGACCGAGTCGCCACAGAGCCGTGCTGCTGCCGCCATGACCGAATCGCCGCAGAGCCGTGCCGAGGTCGCTGACCCACAGACCCGTGCTGCTGCCGCCATGACCGAGTCGCCGCAGAGCCGTGCAGAGGTCGCTGACCCACAGATCCGTGCTGCTGCCGCCATGACCGAGTCGCCGCAGAGCCGTGCCGAGGTCGCTGACCCACAGATCCATGCTGCCGCTGCCACGACCGAGTCGCCGCAGAGCCGTGATGAGGTCGCTGACCCACAGAGCCGTGCTGCTGCCGCCATGTCCGAGTCACCGCAGAGCCGTGCTGTTGCTGCCGTGTCCAAGTCACCACAGAGTCGTGCTAAAGGCGCTGCCCCTCTTGTCCTTGCCAAGGGTGCTATCCAACCGGTCCACACCAAGGGCGCTGCCCCACCGAGCCCAGCTGTCCCGGCGTCTTCGAGCCCAGTTGTCCCGGTGTCTTCGAGCCCTGCTGTCCCGGTGTCTTTGAGCCCTGCTGTCCCGGTGTCTTTGAGCCCTGCTGTCCCGGTGTCTTCGAGCCCAGTTGTCCCGGTGTCTTCGAGCCCAGTTGTCCCGGTGTCTTCGAGCCCAGCTGTTCCAGTGTCTTCGAGCCCAGCTGTCCCGGTGTCTTCGAGCCCAGCTGTCCCGGTGTCTTCGAGCCCAGCTGTCCCGGTGTCTTCGAGCCCAGTTGTCCCAGTGTCTTCGAGCCCAGCTGTCCCGGTGTCTTCGAGCCCAGCTGTCCCGGTGTCTTTGAGCTCAGTGGTTCCAGTCCAGTCGCCGCAGAGCCGTGCCAAGGTCACCAACCTACGGAGCCGTGCTGCTGCTGTCCCAGTCACATTGCCACAGAACCGGATCGCCACTGGTGCCATCATGTTCCTGTTGCCGCAGAGCCGGGTGGACACTGTTGCTGTCCATTCCACGTCCCGTACCAGGGGGAGGAGACACAAAAGGACTGGTGCCAGTGCCTTCAAACCTGGACCCAGTTTTGGCTCCCAAGGGGTCTATACCTCAGGTCCTCCAGCCCGTGAGTCGAGTCCTGTCCCTGCTGGATGTTTCCGAGCTTCTAACGGTGCTATAATATGCCTTGAGGACCGAGAGGTGTACGAGCGCGCTCTACGTGCCTACAGGACCCATTGACTTTTTACTTTCATTCTTATTGTCTTTTTTTGAGCATCCGGGGTCTGCTCGTGGAGGGGGGGATATGTGAAGTTCTGGGTCTCTGGCGCCCCCTCTGGCAGTAGTGGACATTGCTGCTTTTGGTTTATTTTTATTTCGTTCATTTCTTGGATTCCAAGCCTGATTAGTACCTGGACTCCATTGGTTCACCCTGGACCATTTTGTATAAATGGAGACCACTCCCTTAGTAGGGTGCGGTCTCATTCATCCTGGATCAGTCATTCAGCTCATGTCTGGTTTGCCTTGCTCTAGATTCATCCTGAATCATCTATTCAGTTCAGTTCAGTCTGTCTGTCTTCAAGCTCCTGTCTGGTTTGCCTTGGTCTAATTTAATCCTGTTCAGTCTGTCTGTCTTCCAGCTCATGTCTGGTCTTTCCCTGGTCTAGATTTATCCTGTTATACCTGTCTACCTGGCCATTCTGTTTACAGGCTCATGTCTGGTTTGCCCTGTTTTTCTTGCCTTCTTGTAGTCCCATGTTTAATTCTGCCTCCCATGTTTAGTTGCCTATTTTGTTTATATCTGGTTTTCTTTATTTCTTGCCGTGAGGTTAAAGGCTCTGTTTATTGTATTTATGTTCTGTATTCCCTGCTCTTGGTTTAAGTTCTTGGTTCCTAGAATAAATGATATATATTTATTTTTCTAGTTCAGGCTCATGGTCTATTTTCACTGCTCATTAGGCTCACACCCTTCTCTGTCAGGTCAGGTCCCCGACCCCCATCGTGACAGTCTCCTCATTTCTATTTAAGGTGGACCTGCTCTTTACAGGGTTTTCACAAGTTTGAGCTTCTGAGAAAGCCGGTATAAACCTTAACCCTAAAACAAATAGAAACAGTAACCCTAAAAGTAACCCTAACAGTTTCCCTAATCATAAAAAAAGAAGAAATAGCAACCCTTACTCAAAGTAACCCTAATCCTAAAACTGGTCAACCTGTTATCCCTAGCCCCTTACCAATAAGTCTTGTGCTTTGTGTGATTGTGCATGACATTGAAAGTGCTGCACGTGCTGTTTGCATACTATTTCATACATTGAGAGTAATTTTTTTTACATTTTGTGCAATGTACACTATTTTTATTATTTAATAATAGTGTGGTTTGGAAATTTGAATTGGCCAATTCCAATTTTTGGATACCGAACTGAATTTTTCCCATGCATTGTCTATAATCTAGAATGAAAATTAAGTTGTTGATTTTTAAAAAAAAATAAAAAAATACTACTTACCTTTGCTTCCTCAGATCTGCAGTGTCATTGTCTCAGAAGAGTGCACACTCCATGAGATCTCGTGCAGGTATAGATTCCAGAAGAGGATACCAGAGGTGGTGCACGGCACTACTTCCAGGATCCTTTAGGAGATCCCTAACATCATGAGTCTAACCCCTTATATAGGGTTGACTTGTATTTGAGTCAGTAATAGGGAGCCGCTAAAATGTAAAGGCTTGCCCTGTTATTATGGCCTAGATTATTAATTTAGGAATTGATTTAATTCTATCAGCCAATTTTTTAGTTGTTTTTTTTTATTTTTTTTAAATATTGGCTGCTTCAGTTAAAAAAATTCAGTCCCTGCTGATATTCGAAAAATGCCACTGGTCCTAAAAACTTTGGTCTGGTAAAATGCTCGGCCATGATCATACAGGTTTGTGCCTTTAAACTTGTCTATTAGAAAAATCCAATGTTTTTAAAAAAGACTTCAGTCTTATCTCCCCTATCATACCATACATTTCGATTTCAATCACTAAATCTAATATTTCCATTGAAAATCTAGTCATGAGAGTCGATATTCAATCCGAATTTTTATTGGGAATCGAAATGCAGTTGAACCCGGATTTTAATTTCCCAAACCAATAAATGGCTGAAAATTGTATGAAAAGGTCCAATTTTAGGCCAGCTTGACAAATTAAATTGAACCCTTAGCTGGGGTACGTACACACAGTATTTAATGTGTCATATATCCTGACGATGAATAAAGATTATAGTTGGATCTTGATAAGCTGAATCTATTTATTGAGTGAGGCAGGAAGTTATCCTTATAAAAAATTACTATGTTCTCTGTACTTTATTTAATCTCTTGAGATATTTGTGAGTATCCAAATTCTGAACACAAGTGGAAGCCTCATTAAAATTCTATAAGCTTCATGTAATATGTTACTGGCAATAATAGCTAAATATGATTTATTTCAACTGTAGCAGAAACGTCAGAATACATTCTCACAAAGGAGCCTATGCAGCTCAAATGAGTGACAACATTTTAATTCATTATGACATTCTGACCTTTAGGTAGCCTTGAAACATCCATATCACGATAGATAACATGTGATGTCACTTGTCATGGTTAGTTGAAAGACACTTAGGCAAGTACCTCAATCAACTCTTTTAAAGGCCATCCAAATGTCAAATGACTCATCAATATGCACATTATTCATTCCGTCTTCATATAGGGGATTTAAAATATTAAGTGACAATGCAGAAATGGCTTTGTACTTCATTAAAAGTGACAAGGGAGAAGATTTACTTGTGATGAGTAGGTGTACTTTGAGAAATTGGGTTCATTTACATGGATTAGGCAATAGTAGCTGTCTTCTGGATTGGCTATGCTTAAAATCCAGTAGTGATTTCAAGGAATAAGAGTCAGAGACACTTTAAGGCAGGTCTAGAGTCTGGAATCTTAAAGCTTTTTCATTTAAATATTTTTTTCCGAGTGTGCCCTGCTATTTGCAGTACATTTGCATGGTTTGATACTTAATTCACACTCAAACCAAAACAGCAAATGTTATTAATTTGTATAGGTTTGACTGTAGCTATGTTGAAGGGATTATTGTACAACATAAGACTGATAAAAGATATACAGGGTTATTCAAAGAGAATCGAAAAGCCACCACACGTTCGGTGACTTTTCGTTCTCTTCAATTCGGTTCGATTTGGCGATCCCATTTCGGCAAACCTGCGGTGTATTCAGCAAGCACCACAGGGTCCCCGAATTGCAGGGAAAGGTCGCCGCAAACCCGCCGAAAACTCACCGCAAACCGAGGGCGAACGCACACCGAAACCCGCAAAAACATCTGGATTAACCCGCCCAAAACGCCGGAAAAACCCAAGCAGGAGCCGATCACACGCAGTGCAGCTGCCGGAAAAAGCCGACACCGCAGACAAATGCAGTGAATAAATTAAAAAAACTGTTTGCTTGAATGTTTGAACAACTGTTTGCAAACAGCGGTTTGCAAACAAACTACTGAGCGAAAATGTCTGAAATTTACATATGAGGTCCGATGAATGATAATAAAAAGGGCTGTTCCAGAAAAAATAAGTAAAGTTAAAACATTTTTTTTAAAAAAATCCTGAAAAATGCTTAAACTATCCTAAAAAATCTACAAATAAAGAGACTTTTTATTGCAGAATATTATAATCAACGGTTTATTAGATATTGAATTAAAACGGGAATATTTTTAGAATTGAAGCCTATGGGATTCGCCTGAATAAACCTGCTGAATTAAACCACCAAATGACAGGGCATTTTTGTTCTCTGAATAGCCGAAGCATTGCTTCTCTATGGGGATTTTACTTCCCTCAAACAGGCACGGTGTGTGCAGGCAATTCGCCAAATCTTGGCGAATTGCCTGCTCTCTGGATAGCCGAATGGCCAAGAAAGGTAACCGAACGCTGATTTTCAGCATTCGGTTCCCTTTCGGCAGCCATTCGGATCTCTTTGAATAACCCTGATACTGTTATTCTACAGTTGCAGAGCTCCACATAAGGGCAAATGTTGGGCTTGATTACATTGCTAACGCTACAATAGGGACCCTATTGGGGAAAAGCTGCCCCTGCGGGTTTTCTGAAATGTATTCTGCAAAAGCATCAACAGGACTGGCCACGTTATGTGATGAAGGGAGAAGTGTCGATTTGTCATTCAGTCCAGCGAGCATACAGGAAACAACTCGAGTGAGAATAAAGACAACAGACAACGTTCTGTCTTAAAGATTTTCTCTGTTCTGGAAGTTTTCAAGCAGGACACTTTGCTTTTGATACAATGGGAGGGACACAAATTCATTGCTTACAAGCCAATAAACAATTGACATGTCAGACAGTTACAAAAAAAACGTTGCAGCCCATATCATATCTGTCAAACATTCTGACATGAGAAAAATATGTTTTTTTTCTACTCAGCATTTACCTAGACTTCACAAACATTTCCTGTCTTGCCCAGTATTTTACACAGGAAAGGCGTTAGCAATGAGCCATCTGTATCCTACTCACTTCCTTGGCTAGTTTCAAGAGGAAGTAGGGCTGAATAGAAAATCTGCCCTCCTTGGTAAAAAACAGGAAAATAAAGAAAAACCAGACTCAGCATTATCACAAATGGGCAAATTACATATTTTCAAGAGAATCAGGCCCTATATTTAGCTATAAAAATTACAAGATTATAGATATATATGTATACAGAGAATTAAAAAAAATACCTTTCATTTCCCCATAGCATCCCCATTTTAACATTAGTTTCTGGGGCAGGCGCTACCTCAACACCTTGCCCTGGAATGAAGCACTACCCTCAGTGATACTCGCAGTAGCGCTTCTGTGCCACTGCCAGTATCACTTCCTGGAGTCCATAGGACTCCTTGGAGGGTTGCGCTGCCATTCCAATGGCGAGATCGCGCAGCACTGCAGAGTGATCCTGGAGGCAGCCTGGGGACTATTTGTCCCCAGTCTCACTCTGCTCACAGCCAGGAGAAGTGACAGATCAGACCACCGTTTTCGCCGCCAGATGAGAGGTGAGGGTAGTGCCAAAATGTTGGTGTAATGGAGCAATGGCACAACTGGAGATATATTATTGAATAGAACTTTAAGTGAACAAAAAGGGGTTTGTGAGGGTCCTGAGAACGAACAATGGCAATAGTGGCCTGTTCTACGGTGGGGCCCGCTCAGGTCTCACAATGCTTTAGCTCGATTGTGCCATTACAGGGACAACTGCTACATATGCAAATCAGACTGCTACACCCAGAAAGGGTGGCCAGTACGGAATGCCAATGAAGTCATCCCTGCACGAGAGATGCAGCAATCCCGAACGATCGTTTCGGGCTTGTTAAGCCTCGTCAGGAGGGTATAGCTGACACCTATTGAATAGAACTTTAAACATAATCTTAACACCTTAATTTTAAATTATAAAAATTAGTTGTAAAAAACTGCTAGTGAGCCTTGAAAATGTTTCACTCCTTATCAGTGTGCAGCAGCGAAAGGAAAAGGATGAAAATATCTGATCTTGATCCAAGAGAGATCTTAATTCCTAGGTTTCATGTTAGTCGATTAATAAAAAGTCTGTTAAGTTATTCAGGGTTATTCAGAGAGCGTGAAAAGCAGGAGAATGACTGGAGAATGAAAAATTCTAGGTCAAAATAGCCGATTTGGAAAGTGAGATGAAAGGGAGAATTTTTCTGGTTTGGCTATTTTGACCTAGAATTTTTCATTCTCCAGTCATTCTCCAGTCATTCTCCTGCTTTTCACGCTCTCTGAATAACCCTGATAGGATGGTAACCTATAAGCTCTGGTTCAGCAAGTAGCTTTTAAAGTGCACCTGTACTTCCCTGGTGCACTTCTGCTGTGATATCCCATCAGGGGATAGATATCACATTGCTCTTAAAGAACAATGTGATATCTCATCCCTTGATGACACAGCCTTGTTTTGCTTGGTTGATACTTGAGGACCCAGGCAATTTTGGCATTATTGTTTGTACATGTTCAACTATAAGTTCAATCTTTCTCATTTACTGCACCCACACACCTTATATATCAGTTTCTAAATAACAGAGAGGGCTTTAATTTGATGTGACTTACATCATACAAACCTTCCTATTTTATCATCAAATGCAAAAACACAACATTTTTTACTTTTGGCAGAAATAATGTGTGCATAATTAACACAGCTTAATAAAGAAATTCAAAATGAATTAATTTATTAGTCCTGATTTAGAATAAATCATATGCCTACTTTTTCAATTTATTTTGGTAGCTATTTTTTGAGAAAGAAGCAGTTACACAGCACAATCATTTCTATGACTGGCTGTAAAAATTATGACTGCGTCGGGACATTGAGATTCAATGGCACTGGTGTGATGCATATGCCATTCAGTATATAAATTGTTAAGGAGGAACAACATTTAATCATATCAATTTAAATGCACATATATTCCAGCTATGTCTAAAACTAGCTTTTGCCCATGACTTGGCTCGTGTGGATTTTGGGATTTTTTACAATTGCTTTTAAAAGAAACATGTTTTTGTTTGTCCAAACTGTACGAAATATAATTTACAGGTTGATGTTTTAAAGTAATAAGTAATGTTTATTGCAGACGTTTGTCAGGGTGTATTGCTACAAAACAAAGTTGTTTCATTCATATGTGTCCATGAATATATTTGTGTTGTAAATACAAACAGACAATGAGACAGACAAAAAAAACTATTTAGTTTTTTGTCATCTGGAACATAGAAAAAAAATCTATTTTAGTACTTCTTTGGAAAACTACATTAGTGGTTCTTTTTTCAGATACTTAAACAAACCTTTATGGTAAACAGAAGTCCATAAAATTTTTAATTGAAACGGATATTCTGAAGGTATAAGAGGTATCTGACGTATGAACGGCCAGAACCGGTTAGCACCGGTTAGCACCGTTGCCCCAATCACATTTCTGTGGACTGTTTTTATTTGCAAACTGGTGTCATTACAGAGCTTAGGTGGGTTGAGGTTCTGCAATAATATCACAGGTTCTACCAAGCTGGAGCATTGAGGGTGTGAGTGAGGCCTGGCTGTGAGAAGAAAGCAGACATGCTGTAGCAGTGAGGCAGTGTATGAAGCCTGGCTGTTAGAGGAAAGTTGACATGCTGGAGCAATGAGGGAGTGTGCGAGCCCTGGTTGTGAGAGTGAAGCAGACATGCTAGAGCAGTGAGGGAGTACCAATTTTCATGTCTGTAACATCTTCTGGTTTTGAGATATAGGTATTCCTGTTTAAAATAGTCACCCCCTTTTTTCACGCCCCTTAACTGTTTTTTCAGAAAGTGGTAAAACACTTGTTTTTTTATTTTTCAAGAAGATTGTAAATACCAGTTTTCACACCTGTAACGTCTTTGGTTTTTGAAATATAGATATAGTGATAAATGTATTCACACCCCTTTTTCATCACCCCACCCTTACCTGGATTTTTGAAAAATGGTAAAACACATGTTTGGTTTCTTTCACTAAGATTGTAAATACCAATTTTCCCACCTGTAACATCTTTGGTTTTTGAAATCTTGGATGTCGGCCAAGCTTCTGGGATCTCCCCTTGCTGACTGGCGTCATCGTGCATAGCGGGATGACATCAGTTAAGGAGTTTACCCCTAGCTGCCACCTGTGGTGGAGATAGGGGGTTCCAATGAACCCCTTATCTCCCGATCCATGGCAGCTAGGGGTTACTGTTTGGTATCATTGGAACGACCAGAGCATGGCCATTCCAATGATACCAAACATGACCATGTTAAATGTAAAAAAAAAAAGGTACAAATATAAATAAAACAATTAAGTGTTTTTTTTATTTTATTAATGCAGCAATATTGTTCCCATTTCAATTATAATGTGAACAATGATGCTGCACTAACGACTTTTTTCTATGGGGGCGTTTGCCAAAAATCACATAATTTCCCCCCAAAGAAATGTAACAAGTCCCCATTTCTAATTGTGCACCCCATAGAAAATATAACCGCAAAGGCTTGTATGATAAAATGTGAAAAAACCACACCTTACACGCTGTAGATTATTGAAAATTCTAATTTTATTGCATTTTTTGTTACAATATTAAGGCAGGACATGACGTATACATATAATAAAGATATATTATGAATCTGCTGAGTCTGCCGGAAAGAACGATATATAATTTGTCTGGGTCGTATAATAAAATGTGACTTTAAATCGCGTTTAAACATGATGAGCGAAACCGGTAAAAATGAGCTCAGCACACAGGGGTGAAATGGCTAAGCAGGGAAAGGGTTAATATATAAAGCCTGGGAGCAGTCCGTGCTTTTTTATTCTTAAATAAATATTATTAATTGTTCCAGGACCCAGAGTTATCCTAGTTCTCATAGTTTTCTTAATTTGTGTCATGTTGCACAATATCATGTTGTACCATATGTGACTTTAATAGAGTTATATATAGATAGTGTATCAATGCACTTTATTTATTTACGAGGCCATATCAGTTTCTCAAGTGTGAATTGGTTGTCAGCAAGCAATTACTATTAAAAGGTGCTGTGTGTGCTTAATATATAAGAAAATGTGACACTTCAAAGATCCAAATAAAAGTAGTTCATGAACCCATGGCTAACTAGGACGGGATCTCATGTTATAACACACTAAGGAGATAGGGGAAAAATGACAACATAGATATATAAAAAAAAGATATTGATAAATATTTTTCATTTGCTGCAAATATGAGCCAATCAGACAATCTGGTATTTCCATTTTGGGAAAAAAAAAAGATGACGGACATGTAAATATTAGCAGGCAACTACATTTATGACAGTCACGGTAGATTAATTTATGATGACACACTCTCATAAAAAAATGGCAAAAAGAGCTTATTCTTGCTTGTTGTGTGATGTTCATGATGTAATAACTGTATCAGGGTTATTCAAAGAGATCCGAATTGTGGCCGAAAGGTCTGCAGAGGAGAGTGCAGAGAGCCTATGCTCTACTATGTGCAAGGCTGGATCAGGTGGAGATCAGCGTTGTCTTTGCTGCTGTCCTCTTCAGTATTAGTGGGCTATGGTTTATATTTTTATGGATTAGCACCTACCCCGTAATATGGAGCTAAAACAGGGACGCTAAGGAGAAATCTGCAGGCTCCTTAGCATCCCTGGTTTAGCAGGCAGAATGTAAAACTGCCCTAAGTGTGAGACCTCACAAATATTTCTGAGCCTATTTAAGCATTACCATCCCACTCTTAATAATGATGATAATACATGAGTTATCGCTTAAATCCCGATATTTATCTATCTATCTTTATCATATGTATTGTGCCTTAATAAGGAAATATATGATTAAACACCTAAATAAAATCTTCAGAGTGTGGAGTATGTGGGAACTCTGTTCCCGTTCATAAAAATAGTTGGGCAGCTGCTGGTGCCTTATAAATAAAGATTAATAATATTATTATTATTAATCTTTATTTATAAAGCACCAGCATATTCCACAGGACTGTACAATGGGGACAGTATAGACAGGGTTACAATACATTGAACAACATTTTGGCAAACCAGTACAGGAGGAAACGAGGGCCCTATTCCCATGGGAACTCACAATCTAGGAGGGCTGTGTTGGAAAAAGGAGAGGACTGCAAGGAAAGAGTGATAGACTGCAAGGTGAGAGGGATGGACTGCAAGGCGAGAGTGATGGACTGCAGAGTGAGAGTGATGGACTGGTTGTGCCAGTGGGGTGTATTTGTGAGTCGGGTGGTAGGCTTCCCTGAATAGGAATGTCTTAAGGGAGCATTTGAAGGAAGGGAAACTAGGGGAAAGTCTGACAGTATGGGGCAGAGTGTTCCAGAGGATGGGAGATGCGCTTGAGAAATCCTGCAGTCTATCATGGGAAGAGGTGATGCGGGGGGAAGCTAGGCGCAGGTCACTGTTTGATCTCAGGGAGCGGGCTGGGGTGTATTTGGTGATTAATGAGGACAGGTAGTGGGGAGCTGAATTAGTGCATTCCTAGGTGTTCCCGCTTGTCTTGACCCAAAGTGGTAGCAAGCAATTTGATTTAGACATATGCATTCATTTTGAGACAAATCTCAAATTGCCTGATTTTTTTCTTTTGTGATTCAGCTACGTGACCAAATCAAAAGAAAAAAACAAATTACATAGAAACCACTGTTTTTCATGCAACAATTGCAGTTCTTTGCTTCCTACTTTTTTTAAGGAAATTAAATCCCTTCATGAATAGTGAGCAACGAGTTACTCAAAGAGGGTGAACCACCATTCAGCATTCCTGTTCTGACCCCCTTCCCAATCAAAACATACAATTCGGACAAAGGGAATTCTTCACCCTTGTCCAAGTATAGCATGGGAATCCATGCACAGTGGAACAATGTAGGCAGCATAAAAAAGCTTTGGTATATAACCCCCACACATACTATATGTTCAGGCTATGCACAGCAGATGGCTTCTATATCAAGAGGTGTTTCTCTTTATATGCTACACCAGAAATCATAATGTAGATTAAACTCTCATGAATCGGTAAAGCTTGACTATACTGTATCGTTATCCCCTTTTTAAAGGAAGGGTACAGTATATAGACCTTAAGGGAAATACTATTCCATCCTCATGGTATGATCTTATTGAAGTTTAAAGTTCATTCATGCAATCTCTACATATATATTCTTAAAGAACATCTCAGGAACCTTAGGTTCTTGGAGATTGCAATTGTCAAATGTCAGATATTTTATTTTGAAAGGATGATCTATCTTTATCTTCAGTATCCTGCTGTCCACATATACAGTCACTATTGAAAGTCACAATAATTAGGTATTCTAAAGCACTTTTTATGTCTTTAGCAACAATATCATCTTTTATTCTGTCTCACAGGAGGTTGCCACCTGGTAGTAATTGTTTCCATTTCCTAAATGAAAGGCTCTGTAGAAGACCTCATGATTGTTCCATACAAATAGCTTTCTATTCCCCTCCACAAGGGTTTTGCCTGGGGCAAGGTGCAGTCCAAGAGCAGATGTATAGCCATATCAACATACCACTATCAAAACGGAAAGGGTTGGCAGCCAATTCAAACCCTGCAACAACCTTCTATCAAGATCCTTAAAGTAGTTTTTGGGGTAGGAATAAAATGTGTTCAAATGTTCCTGTTGTATCAGCAGATATTTCAGCATACAATGATCAAAAGCAATTCTTCATTTTATTGTCGTGTTCTGTCACGTATCCCTCAGGTAAACTAAACCTTCATACTTCATGCTCATCTTGCAATGTTTCAGTAAAAAATTACTCGGATGGACAGGCAAGATCTAATGCTGGACCATAGAATGGGCAGTATCATAAAATCTCTGAAAATATGAAAATTGAGCTTGCATGGAAACTAAAGTGTTCTACAATAATGCTAAATTTAGGACCACACGAGTTTGTTCGTTGGTCATCATACATGTACTTTGAGGGACCATAGGTTTTAGAGGTGGCACAAGAACACCACTATTCTAAGAAGAACTGGATGTGCACCATATGAAAAACAGATCATATTGTCATTGAAGAGTCACTGAAATGACCTGTAAACATTTACATTTTATAACAAATTATGAATATAATCTACTATGCGTGGAGGTTTTGTAAAGTTTAAGATGCTGCTCAAGTACTACATCCAAAATTTACAACTGAAAAGTAATACCATTCCTGTGAACATGGCCATCAATGTTCTGTTGCTAATATATGTACATAATAGGGGAGAACAGGTTTACAAAATATTGTCAATCCTGTTTTTCTTACCAAATTCATGAGAAAAATCAACAGTGGGTAATTTGAGCTTTCATTTTTTTAAGCAAATCTTTGTACAACCCAGGTGAGTTAAATTGTGACTTAGAATTTGACTTAGAATTTATATTTTAAACTACACAAATAAGGGTATGTAAGCAGAACTTCAGACGAGACGTTGACGATTTACATGTAATTGTATGACAATTGTAGGACACCGTATTTACTCATGGATGTAATGGTTAATATTACCAGGTAATAAAAATCTATTTATCATTTAAAGATTCTGAGACATGTTTTGCCATTCATTTGTCAGAATAGAATTAATATACGTATGTGATGAGTGATGAGGTACAAGAAGATGGCGAGTGACCTTGGTAAAAATAACATGGTTCAAAGTCTAAAGGAGAGGATAAGGGATGACGGAAGTATTCTGAAGTTTCCCCACTGTATAGTGGATACACAAAACACTATGTAAAATATTTGCAATATATTCAAATTGATAAACAGCCATCTAGATTAACAAGATCAGTTGGAATGATGCTTTTTTTCTTTAATTTAAAAGGGATATTAACACCAAAAAATGAAATGTTCTTGTTCCATGTGAGTATATTTTACATGTACTTTGTTTTTCTCTTGTATGTTTAGTTAAGAAAATATTTTCCTCTGTATGTGTCACTGGGTGCATTCATTTTTCGTTATTTTGTGTTGTAAACTAGCCCCCCCCCCCCAGTATCTTTACATCAGTTGCTCCTCACTGTATGGATTTGGCCAAATTTGGCCATAGAATGGACTCTATGGATCAGAAGTCCAGGAAACCAACCTATTGACTTGCATTGTGTGGAATTGTGTAAATGACATCACTAGGTACCATCAGATCTCATTCAGCTGCCATGTCTTATCTCCGGTAGCTTAAACAACACAATAGATCCCTTACAACCTTGTCTAGGCATTCCCTTCACCACCCATTTCATTTTCACTACTGTTGATCCTATACCACAGCTGTAAAGTGAGATTTGTCCTAAGATTTTGGTAAATGTTGCATCAAGGGAAAGATCCACAAAATGGAAATGGGATAAAACCCTATTTTATTTTTACTGTTTATATGCTATTAATTCAAGCAATGACAAAAAACAGTAATATGTGTTTTTTAATGTGCTTTTGTTTGTAATGCACAAGTACAATAGTTACAGCTTATGTCAGTGGTAGTGCCCCTTTAACCCCTTGAGGACCAATGACATACATTGTAAGTCTTGGGAAAAAAATCCCATTAAGGACCAAAGACGTACCATGTCCTTTACCAGGTCCTCTAAACCCCTCCTTCCCTATTCTCACCTCTCTGGCCTAGGTCCCACGTCGGTCTGACTTCCTTGAAGCGTGCTACAGATTTGGTAGGTGATTTGATGATTTTTTTATGCGTACTATAAATATAAGTGTAATGTTCACTTCCTGCCACCTTTATAAAGGCTCGTGAGAGGACCGAAAAGTCAGGAGAAGCTTACAGGCAGTATTTTACCATGATTGAATAAAGCATTGCTTTTTACTTTTTACCTAAGACCCTGAGTGCATCCATCCAGTTTATACTGGGGTATATATACAGTATATATATATATATATATATATATATATATATATTTAACGGGTTTTTGCATAGACCCACAAATATCCCTTTGGTCCTTTACCTCAGTTACCTTCAGGCGCTCTGCAAGCCGATCCTGAGCCTCTGCTATCTGGGAGTTGTGGTACATGACTGCGGCAGTGCCTCCACCCAACTGGACATCCAGGCTATGAATGTGGGATCCATTTGGGAACATATTTAAATGAGCAATAAAATCAACACAGAGCTATCTTATATAGAACTTTTATAGAACTTTGTATTGCACAGCAAGAGTCAGTGTGAGTTTACCCACCCACAAACAATACTGCGGCCCACCCTAGTCTTCACCAAAAATGGCTGTTGGGTACCATAGGTAGGTGCACATAGTTGGGGCCCAGGATGATTGTAATCCATCTTGTTTGTAATATACTGTCATGTTCCAGGTATCAGAGAAATCATAGACTGTTGCTTGTGTAACCAGTGTCAGAGTGCCCTGTTGTAAAACTCGGGGAGAGGTCTCGGCTTACCACTCCACAGTCTGTAATCAGGTTTGTCCAGGAAGGGGAGAAGCTGCTCCACTGGGATTCCTTCCCTCTGCAGAAAAATCACGACAGGAACAGTTCTGTGCTTTGATCTGAATACAGAGTCTGCTGAATGTCTTTATGCTGAATGCTTCAGCACTGAACACGATACCCTCAAATCTCAGCCATCTTCTTCTTCCAGCACCCTCCTTCCTTCCTCTCTTGCAACCCTGCCTCCACCAAAAACCATAGAGAGCCATACAGTCTTGAATCTTCAGAGTAAATAGAAGGTCGACTTCGTCTGGTTACTACATAGGAACTGCAGGGTAGTAGAATTACTGTAATCCAGGGGGTTACATATCTATCTATCTATCTATATATATATATATATATATATATATGTGTGTTTATTATTGCAGAAGCCACTTGCACATCACAGCAATTCAATGAATTGCATCCCAGAGCTCCTGTGCCACATTCCCCATACGCAGCAAGGAATTCTGGGTAGGATATGCAAATGACATCTGTCTCACTTTTATGCATCCTGGGTCTGTTATTACACAGAACCCTAAAATCAATGCTATGCCACACCGTGGCTTTGTACCAGAGATAAGGTTTATGCAACTGGTCAAAGCCACTCCTAGGACAGCGCTGTTTCAGGAGCTAGGCATGATGACCAGTTGCAGTGGATGCTTGGCACAGGGCAATCAGTATCTACAAGGGTTGTAGTGGAGGACAAAAAGTGAGATAAAAGGCCTCCACACTATAATAAGTGTGTTTATTATTGCAGAAGCCCTTTTATCTCACTTTTTGTCCTCCACTACAACCCTTGTAGATATATATATATGTTTATTACTTCAGAAGTCATTTACACATCCCAGCAATTAAAAATGCATGTGATGCAGTTCTTTGATTTAGCAGAGATCAGGTATATGCAACTGGTCACAGCCACTCCTGGTCAGCTGTTTTGGGCTTATTGTGCCCTCATCAGCAGGAGCTAGGCATGACGGTTTGCAGTGTGGAAGCTTTTAATCTAATTTTTTGCCCTCCACCACAACTTAAATGAGTATATATACCGGTGTATATATATATATAATCTATAACATAATGCAGTAAGGCTTGGCGTGTCCGTCGCCAAGCCTCTACTGCACATGCGCATGGTGTGAGCGTGCTGCGGCTGTTGGGTGCGCACGCAGCCAACCGCCGCAGCACGCCCACAGCATGCTTGGGCGGTTGGAAGTGCGTGCAACAGGGTGCGCACGCAGCCAACCGCCACAGCACGCTCAGCGTCCATATATAAAATGAGGCGTGTCAAAAAGCCTCAGACATTGGAGCGGAGCAGAGCAGAGGAGAGCAACCGGCAAACATACAAAAAAAAATAAAAGGAAAAAACGGTGCACTGAGCCCCCAGCCCATTGCCACCACCATACACCGGAAAGCCCCCAGCCTGAAAGCCCCCAGCCCCCACTTAACCTGAAAACCAAGAACAATTCACATAAACAAGAGCTCAGAGAGCATACAAAAAAACAGTGCCCCCCAACAACCAGTGCCCCCACACCACTGAGCAACCACGAACAAGAAAAAAAAAAACAAGGAAAAATTTTAAAAATAACTCACAGCCACACTAACACAAAAAGAAAAAGAAAACTCTGAGGATCTAACAAAAAACGGTGCCACCCTCCAAAGAGCCCCCAAAACACTTAAACAAGAGCTCAGAGGGCATACACAAAACCAGTGCCCCTCACCACTGAGCACCCACTAACAAGAAAAAATAAACAAGAAAAAATAAAATCAAGGAAAAATAAAAAAAACACAGCCACAGCCGCACTAACACAACGAAAAATAAAACACCTCTGAGGACCGAACAAAAAAGCAGTGCCCCCCTCCAAAAGGCCCCACAAACCACTTAACTCTGTAAATAGAAAACCAAGAAAAAATCACATACACACAAAAAAAATTATTTAAATAATTTTTTTTAAAAATTGCCACCCAAAAGAAAGATTGATCTACTACTACAATCTGTCGTTAAAAGGAGAGAAAATCACACAGAATCTAACACTAATGACATGCCGAACGAGCAACAACAAAATTTCAGAAATAAAAAAAAACAACAGAAAAGAAAGGAAAGAGCTAATATGGATGAAAATGCACGATGTCAAGAAAGAATCAAAAACACATTGGCACACAAAGTGCGACATGCACGAACAAAACTGAATAAAAACATTAACAATGAACAGGGTGATTCAGTTCAACAACATTATTGTGGAAAACTCGATGTTCTGTGCACCAACTGCAATGCACTGCATTTTAATACACACCAGCCATCCGACAGACTATTCACTCACTGCTGCAGCAAAGGAAAAGTATACATGGAGCCCATTAAAGTTGCTCCTTTGATAGAAAGTCTAATGACAGGCACTCATAAGCATTCCAAAAATTTCAAAGAAGACATTCGATCCATCAATAGCTCATTAGCGTTTGCATCAATGGGGGCAAACATTACTCCTCCTCCCGGTTATGGACCTTACTGCTTTAGAATTAATGGCCAGATTTACCATCGAACTGCATCTCTTCATCCTCACAATGAGGATAACCGAAAGTTTGCACAACTATATATCCTTGATCCCGATGAGGCCGCTAAACAACACCTCATGATTAATGAAAATTCAAAGTGCAACCCTGAACTCATGACAGAGTTAAGCTCTTTTATGGATAAAAACAATCCATTTGCAGAAGCCTGCAAAATGTTATATGAGGTAGAACAAGAATGCTTACAAGAGGCTATACAAAATGGCACTATACCACCAACTGTCACCATGGCGATAGTACAAGATTGCACAGACGATCAACGCAGATACAATGCACCTCGCAGTAATGAAGTAGCTATTATTTTTCAAAATGATGATGGAGAACCTCCTCTCGAAAGAGATCTTATCATTCATTGCCGAACTCAAAACACAGAAAGAAAAACAGAAAGGATAAGCATTTTAGATCCAAACTTAGAGCCAATCCACTTTTATTTCCATTTGGGGACCAAAGTTGGTCACCTCACATTAAACTTAACTACACCCCTACTACTGTAAAAACCATACACAGTCATTCCTCTGCTAAGCCAAGAGAAAGGGTCACTCAAATGCAATTTTATGGCTACATGCTTTCCATCAGACAAAATTTCATCCCATTTTTAAATGCAGGCAAACTAACTCAACAGTACTTTGTAGACGCATATGTTAAGACCGAAGGTAACCGTCTAAACTATGTACGACAAAATCAGTCCAAATTACGAGTTGAAAAATACACAGGTCTCATGGACCATCTACAAAACGCTGCCGAAGAACAGGGCTTGATACCAGGAAAAGCAGTAATACTTCCATCTTCTTTCCAGGGTAGTCCCAGAAACATGCTGCAAAACTACCAAGATGCCATGGCTATTGTGCGAAAGTATGGGAAGCCTGACTTTTTCACAACAATGACATGCAACCCAAAATGGCCAGAAATTTTAGAAAATATTACAGAAGGTCAAGCAGTGGAATACCGCCCTGATTTGGTTGCCAAAGTTTTCAACTTAAAGCTAAAAGAACTACTACACGACATCACAAACAAACATGTGTTAGGTAAACTTGTCGCTAAAATTCATGTAATAGAGTTTCAAAAACGTGGATTACCTCATGCACATATTTTACTCATATTATCACCTCAAGATAAGCTTAAAGATGCTGACGCTGTTGATAGGTTTATTTCTGCAGAAATACTCGACATTTACGCACAACCCACATTACATGCAATAGTCATCAAACACATGATATATGGACCGTGTGGGCCTCATAACATTAAATCGCCATGCATGGCTGATGGTGTTTGCTCAAAAAACTTACCAAAACCATACCAAGAACAAACTTTGACAAACATCGACAGGTATCCTCTGTACCGGAGAACACAAACAGCTGCTTCACTTGAAGTAAATGGAAAATTAATCAATAACTCTTGGGTTGTGCCATACAACCCATTATTAGCTTTAAAATACAACTGCCATACAAACGTTGAGAGCTGCGCTTCTATAAAAAGTGTAAAGTACTTATTCAAATACATCTATAAATTACATGACTGCGCAAATATTGCCATCAAAGAACATGCAACGCTTCATCATCGTGACGAGATCACCTCCTTTAGGCTAAGGTCAGACGAAAGCATTTTTAACGTGCGTTTAACCGCACGAAATCACGGCCGTGCTAGCAGCAAATGACGTCCAATGCCAGGTAACATACGAAGAACGGCCGCACGAAAGTCCGTCCGCGCAACGCAAGTGGCAAACGAACGCATTTTTTTTAGAACGTCAAACCGCTACTACTGACGTACAGAGTGCGCTGCGTCCGCATAGCGGCGTGTTTGCGTGATTGGGAGACGTCAGACGCTGCTAATGTCCGGCTAACATAACGTCCAGACACAAAAAGTGTTTTATTGATGATCCGTACAAAATCACGGACGAAAATGCGCATCGTATGACCGCTATCGCGTATTCCGTGACAAAATACGTCCATTCGTTCGAATGCACTTTTTCACGGACGACGCGAAAAATGCGTTCGTCTGACCCTAGCCTTATGGATTCCTGATATGTAACAGCTCCAGAAGCAGCATGGCGCCTTCTTGGTTTCAAAATGCACCATCAAACACATACCATCGTGCGATTACAAATCCACCTTCCTGGCAAACGGACGGTATACTTTAATGAAGATTAGGGATGAGCCGAACACTCCCTGAGTTCGGTTCGGAGCCGAACCCGAACTTCCCAAATGTTCGTACCCAAACTCGAACTCAATACAAGTCAATGGGGCTGAAAGTTCGGTTTTTAGAGTGCCCTCCAAGAGGGCATATATGCTAGTTATTTGCCATAAAAGGTGTATGGGGGTCGGGGTAGTGCCCTGGGGGACAGGAAACAAGGACAAAAAAGTTTAAAAAAAAACGTTTTTTAAAGGGACAGTGAGTTTTCCATGAAATAAGGGTTAAAAATAAAAACGAAAAATTCCTTCACATATCGTGCCTAGGAGGTCCCCATAACCTGCCCGTGAAGTGGCGGATTTCTAGGATGTATAGAAATATGTAAAAAACAAAAAATGACATTTCAAATGACGGTAAATGCTTTTCCTTTAATCTATCCATAAACAACTGCTTGGGGCGGCAGTCTGTATGAAAAGAGGAGACATTTTCGGACATGCAGAAAAAGTTTACTGATTTTTTGGCGGTGAAAAGCAGGAGAATGACTGGAGAATGGAAAATACTAGACCGAATAGCCGATTTGGAAAGTGAGATAAATGGGAGAATTTTTCTGGTTTGGCTATTTTGACCTAGAATTTTCTCTTCAGTCATTCTCCTGAGTTTCACCTTTCTCTGAATAACCCTGTCAGGGTTATTCAGAGAGCGTTGAAGAGCAGGAGAATGACTGGAGAATGGAAAATTCTAGGTCAAAATAGCCAAACCAGAAAAATTCTCCCATTTAGGCTAGGGTCAGACTAGCGAATTTTTAACGTGCGTTTAGGCGCACTTAATCACGGCCGCACTATCAGCAAATGACGGTCAATGACGGCCAATATACGAAGTACGGTCGCACGAAAGTCCGGCTGCGCAACGCAAGTGGAAAATGAACGCATTTTTTAGAGAACGCAGAACCGCTAGTACGGACGTACAGAGTGCGCTGCGTCCACTAGCGGCGTGTGTGCGTGATTTGGAGACGTCAGACCCTGCTCATGTCCGGCCAACATAACGTCCAGACACTCAAAGTTTCCTGGTTTGGATCCGTAAAAAATCACGCACAAAAATGCACATCGTATGACCGTTTTCGCGCATTCCGTGAAAAAATAAGGCAATGCGTTCGGACGCACTTTTTGACGGTCGCAGCGAAAAATGCGTTAGTCTGACCCTAGCCGTATCTCACTTTCCAAATCGGCTATTTGGTCCAGATTGTTCTCTTTTCCTGCCATTCTCCTGGTTTTCACCTTTCTCTGAACAACCCTGAGAGAGAGGTGAAAGCCAGGAGAACTGGCAGGAGAAGAGAACAATCTAGACCAAATAGCCAATTTGGAAAGTGAGATAAATGGGAGAATTTTTCTGGTTTGGCTATTTTGACCTAGAATTTTCACTTCTCCGGTTATTCTCCTGCTTTTCACCGCTCTCTGAATAACCCTGTGAATGTTTAATCCCGAGGTGAAAAATAACATTGCTTTAGATGTTATTTTGAATTTTTTTCAAACACCTGTTAAATGCAGCATATTAGGAAGTTTTAGGAGGGAAATTAATTCTCAAATCTCAATCAAAAGCAGACACCACCCCACCCCCTCAGTACCTCAGTATAGTGTGCAATGTATCAAATTGATTACCAGACTAAAAACACCTGGTGTTATGCCCGTTTGTGAACAGAGGTCATTTAGAGTTGAGAATCTTTCCACGTATACATTAGTTTTTAATTCAATATCTAATAAACCATTGCTTATAATATTCTGCAGTAAAGAGTCTCTTTATTTCTAGATTTTTTAGTATTTTTTTAAGCATTTCTATACTTTTTCAAAATTTCTTTTTTTTTTCGAACTCGAACCGAACACACCCAAAAAATTCGAAGTTCGTGAACTTTCGAACTGCCAAAGTTCGGGCCGAACTCCGAATCGTCCGAACCCGAACAGCTCATCCCTAATGAAGATAACATCAGGAATGCTATAGAAAGAACCCAATCAAGAGACACAACTTTGACTGCTTGGTTTAAATTAAACAGAGAAGATGTGTCTGCGCGCCAATTCCTGTATACTGATATTCCACAACATTTTGTCTTTCAAAGGAAAAATAGCAAATGGGAAAAAAGATTGAGACATCTAATTGAGCTTGGCAAGCCTTCTAAGTGAAGCCTTCAAAGTGAACTCTTAGAGGAGATCTTCTGGTGAGTGATTTTGATTTTTGTTTCAAACAGATCTTTTCTATTCATCTTAAGGTTTTAAGTTAGGTCTGGTGAGTAAATTAGGTTAGGCTGGTGACTCATTTTCATACTGATTAGCATACAATTGGAATCAATTGGGTGGTATTTGCAAAGAGGTTTAGCTTGTCCACTCCTTGCTGGGGGAGGTGGCTATATAAAGCTTGTGGAATATTAGCTTGGTCTAATTGAGCTTGGCAAGCCTTGTAAGTGAAGCCTTCAAAGTGAACTCTTAGAGGAGATCTTCTGGTGAGTGATTTTGATTTTTGTTTCAAACAGATCTTTTCTATTCATCTTAAGGTTTTAAGTTAGGTCTGGTGAGTAAATTAGGTTAGGCTGGTGACTCATTTTCATACTGATTAGCATACAATTGGAATCAATTGGGTGGTATTTGCAAAGAGGTTTAGCTTGTCCACTCCTTGCTGGGGGAGGTGGCTATATAAAGCTTGTGGAATATTACCTCGGTCTAATTGAGCTTGGCAAGCCTTCTAAGTGAAGCCTTCAAAGTGAACTCTTAGAGGAGATCTTCTGGAGATACTCTGGAGGTAGTCTGAGGTTTGACAGGAGGTAGAAAACCTACTATAAGGTAAGATTTGCTGGTTTTAAATCCATTCTTTTATAATGGCAGGCTTGGTCCAGTGTAAGAGCTGTCATGCGTTTGTTTTTAGTTCCAATTTTTGGAGGTTTGGAGTGTGCCTGATATGTAGGCAGTTCTCTTTATTGCAGCAGGAAATTGCCTGTTTGAAGTCTGAGATTTGTAAATTATCTGTTAGACAAACTCAGGCTATGACTGTTACAAAGCCACTGCCACAGATGCCTCCTAGGAGCGGCAGATGGACTACTGTAGGATCTGGTAGACTTAGCGTTGTGGATAGAAAGCATGTCCCACAATCTGTGGCTCTTCTTAATTCTTTTGAGGCACTTTCAGAGTGTAGTGGTTAAACGGATGCAGGCTCAGACACCATAGTTGAGGAACCACCATCCACTATGCCTAAGGTATGCAGCACTGCAACCAAGGACAAAAATGAAAAGGTGGGACTTGATAGAAGGCAATTGTTGCTGGGTGATTTATTGTCAAAGAAGCAAAGCAGCAAGGGGAAGTGGATGTTCTAGTCCATCTAGGGACAAATGACTTGGCTAGCAATGAGGTTTCTGAGATTAAGGAAGATTTTTGTGTTCTTGGAGGTGAAATACAGCAGATTGCGTCCACTGTGTCATTCTCTGAAGTTTTGCCTGTGCATAACATTCAAGATAGGAAGATGCGCAATAGGGAATTCAATTTGTGGCTTCGGGAATGGTGTCGGGAGCAAGGATTTGGCTTTGTGTCCCATGATAGCTCTAATTGGAGCAGAAAGGAACTGTATAAAAAAGATGGTTTGTATCTTACTCATAGGGGAACATATGTTCTCAGTGAGAAGTTCAAAGGTTTCACAAAGAAATATTTAAACTAGGAGGGGGGACAAAAGGGTAAACAATCTGCCCGATTGTCCCCCAAAACTAAATCGGAGGGTACAAGCAACATGCGAGGTAAAAAATGACAAGCTCAGAGTCGTGTCTATAAATGCTCGCAGTTTAGTCAATAAAATCAATGAACTGGAGGCAATGATGGCAGCTGAAAAAGTAGATTTAGTTGCGGTTACTGAGACATGGTTCAGTGAGAAAAATAACTGGGACATAACAATACCGGGGTACTCTTTATATAGAAAAGACAGAGAAGGTAGGAAAGGAGGAGGGGTGGCCCTGTATGTGAAAAACAACATAAAAACGAACCAAATAAAAGTGAGCGAGGTGAACATAGAGTCAGTTTGGGTTACGCTAACATTTGGCAATCATACAGTAGCTCGTGTAGGTGTGATCTATAGACCCCCTGGACAAGCAGAAGAACTAGATAATCTGCTGGTTGAGGAAATAGCCAAAATGGCAATGAAGGGGGAAGTTATTATCATGGGGGACTTTAATCTTCCTGATGTGAACTGGAAAACCAAAATAGCTGGGTGCACCAGGAGTACAAATATTCTAAACTCCTTACTGGGATTATCTCTAACACAAGTAGTTGAGGAGCCGACCCGTAAAGAGGCCATATTGGATTTAATACTCACAAATGGAGGTTTGGTATCGGACGTTGTTGTAGGTGAAAATTTGGGATCTAGTGATCACCAATCAGTAAGGTTTAATATAAGAACAGGGATGGAGCCGCACCACACAAAAACAAAAGTTTTAGACTTTAAAAACAGATTTTTCTAAAATGAGATTTTGTGTGAAGGAGTCATTAACAGACTGGAGGAGTTTAAAGGGAGTCCAGGAGAAATGGGATTATTTAAAGGAAGCATTATTGAAGGCCACAGGAAATTGCATTCGGCTTGTTAGCAAAAACAAAAAAGGGAAGAAACCACTGTGGTACTCTGCAGAAGTGGCCAAATAGTGAAGAACAAGAAGATAGCATTCAATAATTATAAAAAAACTCAGCATGAAGAGGATAGGCAAACCTATAAGATTAGGCAGAAAGAGGCAAAACAATTTATAAGAGCTTCCAAAGCACACGCAGAAGAGAAAATAGCTCAGTCAGTAAAAAAGGGGGACAAAACATTTTTTAGATACATAAACGAAAGAAGAAAAAAGTAAAACAAGGATTAGTTAGATTAAAAACAAAGGAAGGAAGGTATGTAGAAGAGGATAAAAGTCTCGCTGACTGCCTCAATGAATATTTTTGTTCAGTCTTTGCAGAAGAAAAGGAAAGAAAGGGACCTCAGTTAGGAGGAAACTAACGAGACAATTACATATCAGTTTACAGAGGAGGAGGTTCTACAGCAGCTGTCTAAAGTAAAGACAAATAAGTCAATGGGGCCTGATGGGATCCACCCTAAATTATTAAAAGAGCTCAGTGATGTAATAGCAAAACCGTTAACAGATTTATTTACCAATCCTTGCTAATGGGAGTCGTCCCAGAAGACTGGAAATTAGCAAATGTTGTGCCCATTCACAAGAAGGGTAGTAGGGAGGAATCTGGGAACTATAGGCCAGTTAGTCTTACGTCAGTAGTGGGGAAATTAATGGAAACCATGTTAAAGGAAAGGATTGTTGAACATCTAAAAACACATAGATTACAGGATCAGAAACAACATGGGTTTACCTCAGGGAGATCATGCCAAACTAATCTTATTGATTTTTTTGATTGGTAACAAAAATAATAGACACAGGTGGTGCAGTAGACATTGCTTATTTAGATTTCAGTAAGGCTTTTGATACTGTTCCGCATAGAAGGCTTATCAATAAATTGCAATCTTTGAGCTTGGATTCCAATATTGTTGAATGGATTAGGCAGTGGCTGAGTGACAGGCAACAGAGGGTTGTGGTAAATGGAGTTTATTCGGCGCAAGGTCTTGTTACCAGTGGGGTACCTCAGGGGTCAGTACTTGGACCCATTCTATTTAATATTTTTATTAGTGATATTGCAGAAGGTATTAATGGAAAAGTATGTCTTTTTGCTGATGACACAAAGATTTGAAACAGGGTTGACGTTCCTGGAGGGATCAACCAAATGACAAATGATTTAGGTAAACTAAAAAAATGGTCGGAGCTGTGGCAATTGAGTTTTAATGTGGATAAGTGCAAGATAATGCACCTGGGGCGTAAAAACCCAAGGGTTGAATATAGAATATTTGATACAGTCCTAACCTCAACATCTGAGGAAAGGGATTTAGGGGTTATTATTTCAGAGGATCTAAGGGTAAGTAGTCAATGTAATAGAGCAGCAGGAAATGCTAGCAGAATGCTTGGTTGTGTAGGGAGAGGTATTAGCAGTAGGAAAAGGGAAGGGCTCATGCCACTGTAGAGAGCACTGGTGAGACCTCACTTGGAGTACTGTGTGCAGTACTGGAGACCGTATCTCCAGAAGGATATAGACATCTTAGAGAGAGTTCAGAGAAGGGCTACTAAAATGGTGTACGGCTTGAAGGAGAAAAGTTACCAGGAAAGGCTTAATGATCTTAACATGTACAGCTTGGAAAAAAGACGAGACAGAGGAGATATGATAGAAACATTTAAATACGTAAAGGGAATCCACAAGGTAGAGGAAGGGAGTATATTTAAAAGGAAACAAAGTAGCAAAACAAGAGGACATAGTCTTAGATTAGAGGGGCAAAGGTTTAAAAGTAACATCAGAAAGCATTATTTTACTGAGAGGGTGGTGGATACATGGAACAGTCTTCCAGTTGAAGTGGTAGAGGCCAAAACAGTAATTGAATTTAAGCAAGCATGGGATAGGCATAAGGCTATCCTAAACAAAAGATAAATCCAGGTAAAGTATCCATGTAATTGGGCAGACTAGATGGGCCGAAAGGTTCTTATCTGCAGACATTTTTCTATGTTTCTATGAGGCAAATCTCTAATGATGCCACAATCCTTAGAAAATCAAAAATTATAATTTGGGATGAATCAACCATGGCTCCAAATGATGCTCTCAGATGCGTCGACAAACTATTGCAAGAGCTCATGAAAAACAACAAACCTTTTGGCGGTAAAACAATTATCCTTGGAGGCGATTTTCGACAAACTCTACCTGTTGTGGCACATGGCAGTCGATCAGCTATCGTTGAATCCAGCATTAAATCAAAACCACTGTGGGATACATTTAAGATTATAAAGCTACAAACAAATGTAAGATCTGTGGATCCTGAGTTTAGCTCTTGGCTAATAAAACTTGGCAATGAAAAACTCACAAACCAACATGGCTTCCATCAAGATATATTCCAGATACCATCCAAAATGATCTGCAAAGACTCAATTGTCAAGGAAATTTATGGTGACCATTTACAACCTGACGATATTTCAACGTTTGAGAAAACCGCTATTTTATGCCCAAAAAATTGTGATGTGGACAACATCACTGAAGACGTGCTTAGTTTGTTAGAAGGTGAGAGCTACACTTATTTAGGCACTGATTCTATTGATGATGAATCCCAGGAAGACAGGGATAATTACTAGGGATGAGCCGAACACTCCCTGAGTTCGGTTCGAGCCCGAACTTTCCATTTGTTCGGGACCGAACCCGAACCCGAACCCCATACAAGTCAATGGGGCTGAAAATTCGGTTTTTTAGAGTGCCCTCCAAGAGGGCATATATGCTACATATTTGCCATAAAAGGTGTATGGGGGCCCAGGTAGTGCCCCGGGGGTCAGGAAACAAGGACAAAAAGTAAAAAAAAAAAGTTTTTAAAGGGACAGTGAGTTTTCCATGAAATAAGGGTTAAAAATAAAAACCAAAAATTCCTTCAAATGTCGTGCCTAGGAGGTCCCCATAACCTGCCCGTGAAGTGGCGGATTTCTAGGATGTATAGAAACACTTAAAAACCAAAAAATGACGTTTCATATGACAGTAAATGCTTTTCCTTTAATCTATCCATAAACAACTGCTTGGGGCGGCAGCCTGTATGAAAAGACATTTTAGGACGCGCAGAAAAAGTTTAGTGATTTTTTTGGCTAAATTATTGTGAAACTTATGCAGGCTTTGGATGAAAGTAACAATAGGTGCTTTAAAATTGGGCTTTTAGCGTCGGCAACAGTGCCGTCACACCGTAACCCCTCTGAGGATATGAATCTGATACAGGCGTCAGTGGCAGTACACCCAGATATTGTGCATTCAGTGCCAGGCCTGCAAGTACTGTCATACAGTAACCCCTCTGTGGTATTGTCGAAGAATGCAGGGGTGGACCACGTGGTCCTATATTAAAAAGATATGAATCTGGGAATGGGCGTCAGTGCACCCAGATATTCTGCCTTTGGTGCAAGACTGCCAGGCCAGCAAGTATCATCATACAGTAACCCCTCTGTAGTATTGTGGAAGAATGCAGGGGTGGACCATGTGGTCCTATATTGAAAAGTTTTTGATCTGGTAATGGGCGTCAGTGCACCCAGATATTGTGCCTTTAATGCCAGGCCAGCAAGTATCATCATACAGTAACCCCTCTCTGGTATTGTGGAAGAGTGCAGGGGTGGACCATGTGGTCCTATATTGAAAAGTTTTTGATCTGTTAATGGGCGTCAGTGCACCCAGATATTGTGCCTTTAGTGCCAGGCCAGCAAGTATCATCATTACAGTGAGTAACCCCTCAGTGGTATTGTGGAAGAATGCAGGGGTGGACCATGTGGTCCTATATTGAAAAGTTTTTGATCTGGTAATGGGCGTCAGTGCACCCAGATATTGTGCCTTTAATGCCAGGCCAGCAAGTATCATCATACAGTAACCCCTCTCTGGTATTGTGGAAGAGTGCAGGGGTGGACCATGTGGTCCTATATTGAAAAGTTTTTGATCTGTTAATGGGCGTCAGTGCACCCAGATATTGTGCCTTTAGTGCCAGGCCAGCAAGTATCATCATACAGTGAGTAACCCCTCAGTGGTATTGTGGAAGAATGCAGGGGTGGACCATGTGGTCCTATATTGAAAAGATATGATTCTGGTCAAGGCATCAGTGCACCCAGATATTGTGCCTTTAATGCCAGGCCATCAAGTATCATCATACAGTAACCCCTCTGTAGTATTGTGGAAGAATGCAGGGGTGGACCATGTGGTCCTATATTGAAAAGTGTTTTTTTTATCTGTTAATGGGCGTCAGTGCACCCAGATATTGTGCCTTTAATGCCAGGCCAGCAAGGATCATCATACAGTAACCCCTCTGTGTTATTGTGGAAGAGTGCAGGGGTGAACCTTGCGGTCCTATATTAAAAAGATATGCATCTGGTTAAGGCGTCAGTGCACGCAGATATTGTGCCTTTGGTGCAAGACTGCCAGGGCAGCAAGTATCATCATAAAGTAACCCCTCTGTGGTATTGTGGAAGAGTGCAGGGGTGGACCATGTGGTCCTATATTGAAAAGTTTTTGATCTGGTAATGGGCGTCAGTGCACCCAGATATTGTGCCTTTAATGCCAGGCCATCAAGTATCATCATACAGTAAACCTTCTCTGGTATTGTGGAAGAGTGCAGGGGTGAACCTTGCGGTCCTATATTAAAAAGATATGCATCTGGTTAAGGCGTCAGTGCACCCAGATATTGTGCCTTTGGTGCAAGACTGCCAGGGCAGCAAGTATCATCATAAAGTAACCCCTCTGTGGTATTGTGGAAGAGTGCAGGGGTGGACCATGTGGTCCTATATTGAAAAGTTTTTGATCTGGTAATGGGCGTCAGTGCACCCAGATATTGTGCCTTTAATGCCAGGCCAGCAAGTATCATCATACAGTAACCACTCTGTGGTATTGTGGAAGAATGCAGGGGTGGACCATGTGGTCCTATATTGAATTTTTTTTTATCTGGTGGTAATGGGCGTCAGTGCACCCAGATATTGTGCCTTTAATGCCAGGCCAGCAAGTATCATCATACAGTAAACCTTCTCTGGTATTGTGGAAGAGTGCAGGGTTGGACCCTGCGGTTCAAAAAAATAAAATGATATAAATCTGGCACAGGCGTCAGTGCAGCCAAATATTGTGCCTTTCATGGCAGCAAGTGCCTTCACACCGTAAACCTTTTGTGGTATTGTGGAAGAGTTCAGTGCGGGAGGTTTTGTGAATGCAGAAGAGGACATCCCCGATCTATTCCATTACTTCAGCATCAGGGGATTGATAGCTGCTGATCCAGGACTGATTCATTTTTATAAATGTCAGCCGGTCTACAGAGTTGGTGGACAGACGCACTCTTTTGTCTGTGACAAAACCTCCAGCGGCACTGAACGTCCTTTCGGAAAGCACGCTAGATGAAGGGCAACCTAGTAGCTGCATAGCATATTGGCTAAGTTCTGGCCAGTGATCCAATCTCAACACCCAGTAAGCCAGTGGATCATCTGCTGGAAAGGTATCCAGGTCTGCCCTTGCCCCTAGGTAGTCCTGCACCATATGGTGAAGACGCTGGCAATGGGTGCCTACATTTGACGTCCTGGGGCATCGTGGACTAAAAAAATTTAAAAAAGCATCAGTCAAGCGGCCCTGGCCTTCACCGCTATTCCTCTGATCACCCGCAGCCTCAGAAGCACGTGTGTCAGCACTTGGTAATCTACCAGTACCTAGAAAGGTGTTACACAAGTGTCGCTTTAGAGCGTCCTCAAGTTTTTTCATCCTGTGCTCCCTCTGTGCGGGCAGGATGAGCTCTGCAACTTTCCCCTTGTATCGTGGATCAAGAAGGGTTGCCAACCAGTAATGATCCCTCTCCTTGATAGCACGAATCCTGGGGTCCTTTAGCAGGCTTTGCATCATTAGGGAGCCCATGCAGCGTAGGTTGGAGGTGGCATTAGCTTCCGAGTCTTCCTGGTCAATGAGGATGACGTATCGTGCACTTCCTCCTCCCAGCCACGCACAAGCCCTTCTGTTTCTGGGCACACAAAACCCTCCCTTGAGGAATCCCCACCTTCAATGCCCCCACTACTTAAATAGTCCTCCTCCTCCTCATCCTCCTCCTGTCTGATCTGAGTAGGACCCGCTGGAATGCTGTCTGCGGAAAGACTGGGGCCTTGAGAGCTAGGGAAGGCCTCCTCTTCCTCCCGCTGCTCTGCCTCTAGAGCCACATCTATAATTCCCCGCAGAGTGTGCTCCAGCAGGAACACTAAAGGAATTGTGTCACTGATGCATGCAATGTCCCTGCTCACCATCCTCGTTGCCTCCTCAAATGGTGACAGTACAGTGCATGCATCCTTGATCTTCAGCCACTGCGGGGGGAAAAAAAACCAAGTTGACCTGAACCTGTCCTTGTGCCATACTCACACAGGTACTCGTTGATGGCCCTCTGCTGCTTGTAGAGACGCTGCACCATTGCTAATGTCGAGTTCCACCTGGTGGGCATGTCACAGATCAGATGGTTTGTGGGAAGGTGGAATTCTCTTTGCATTTCTGCCAGGCGAACGCTTGCTGGGAATGACTGTCTGAAGTGGCTGCAGACTTTTCTGGCCTGGATGAGAAGCTCTGGCAGCCCTGGGTACTTGGTTAGGAAACGCTGTACCACCAGATTTAGGACATGTGCTAGGCATGGTAAATGCGTCAATTTGTACCACCAGATTTAGGACTTGTGCTAGGCATGGTACATGCGTCAATTTACCCTTGCGTAGGGCGGAGAGAAGGTTGCTGCCATTATCGCAGACGATCATTCCCAGCTCAAGCTGGCGTGGTGTTAACCATCTCTGAACCTGCCCCTGCAGAGCTGACAAAATTTCAGACCCGGTGTGGCTCCTGTCCCCTAAACAAACCAGCTCAAGCACAGTATGGCATCTTTTTGCTTGAGCCATTGCGTAGACCCTGTCAGACGTCGGTTTAACTGCCACTTTGCCAGAGACAGAGAAGGAGGAGGAGGAGGAGGAGGGAGAGGTGGTGGTGGTGGAGCAGACAGACCTCATACAAGCAGCTTTCTGGAGGCGTGGTAGATGAACAAGCTCCAGCACAGAGCCCCGTCTTGGATCCCTCCCAGCTGCAATCAGAGTTACCCAGTGTGTCGTGAAGGAAATGTAACGACCCTGTCCATGCTTGCTGGACCACGTGTTTAAAGTCACATGCACCTTGCTGCTGACTGCCTTTCCCATTGACTGGATAACATTGTCTTCCACGTGCTGGTATAGTGCTGGAATGGCCTTGCGTGAAAAGTAATGGTGTTTTGGAACCTGCCACTGTGGTACAGCACATTCAGCAAATTCACGGAAGGGAGCAGAGTCCACCAGTTGGAAAGGCAGCAGCTGCAATGCGAGTAATTTTGCTAAGCTGGCATTTAGACGCTGTGCTTGGGGATGGTTGGGACTATATTTTTTCTTTCGCTGCAGCAGCTGCGGCAACGTAATCTGACTGCGTAAATCTTCAGCTACTGGGATGATGTCACATTGTGAGGAAGGACCTGGTACATCCATTACTGTAGCATCATCCCTGTCGGTGGAGGTTGTAGGCAATGACATGGCAGGACATACAGTGTGGGTAGAGACAGATGAGGAGGAGGAGGACCTACGCAAAGTTTTGCGCTAACGGGATGTGTGGCACTTGTTCATATGTCGCCTCAAGGACGTGGTACCCAAGTGTCCGGTGTTTATCCCACGCTTCAGCCTCATCTGACATAGATTACAAATAGCAACGGTGGGGTCTGCTGCACATTTCTTACAGGAACTCTGCTGTCTGGGAGTTCTTTATGTGTTCTTTGAGACAACAGCGCTCTGCACCGGAGCAGCTCTGACATCTGATGCCTTGGACTGGCTAGTGCTACGGTTGGTCACAGAGGATGTTGTGCCTCGTGTTTGCTGTGCCTCCTCCTCCTCCCCCTCCTCCTCACTTGATTCCTCAGTTCGATCTGGCACCCAGGTGGAGTCAGTGACCTCATCATCATCAATGTCATCTTCACCCCCTATCTCCTCGTCACTGGAGCCAACTTGGCAGTATGCTGCAGCTGCTGGGGCAACATGAGTGCCAGTTATTTGTGTGTCATCACTGGCACCCCCTTCCTCTAGGTTGACTATACTCCCTTGCTCAACCACAGAGATTGAATCAGAGCACTGTACTTGCTGCGCATCCTCAAGCAGCATGTCACTCTCATTGTAGTCAAACAATTCAGCTGACTCCTCCGTGTGTGATAGCGAGGCTACGGCAGGAGTAGCTGTGGACATGGAGGCTGCATTAGATGCTTTGGCAGCTGAGGTGGACTGTAAAGCACTAGAAGCCTGGCTGGCAGAGGACTCGGAGGATGAGGATGGCCTGGTTAGCCAATCCACCAAGTCCTCTGTATGTTGCTGCTGCTTAAGACGGCCAGCACCCGTTAGAAAGGACAAGCGTGCCCCTGCAGAGGATGCACCATGTCCACCACGACCAGAGGCACAGCCTCCCGACACAGGGGCTGCTTGCCCTCTTATCAGTGTCTTGGAGCATCTGCCTGTCCTTTTTGTTCTTTCAGACATGGTGAGTGATATTTAGATTAATATATACAGAACTCTGATTCAACTCTGGTATAAAGAGTTAAAGAACTCTGATATAACTCAGTGAGACACACTGATAGCTGGCAGCCAGTGACGAGACACAGATCACCTCAATTCACAAATGTTTTGTAGAAATTAGTGAGCCCCAAAATAATGCGTGGTACTGGATGTGTGACGAGACACAGATCACCTCAATTCACAAATGTTTTGTAGAAATTAGTGAGCCCCAAAATAATGCGTGGTACTGGATGTGTGACGAGACACAGATCACCTCAATTCACAAATGTTTTAAAGAAATTAGTGAGCCCCAAAATAATGCGTGGTACTGGTTGTGTGACAAGAGACGGATCACCTCAATTCACAAATGTTTTGTAGAAATTAGTGAGCCCCGAAATACAGCGTGGTACTGGATGTGTGACGAGACACAGATCACCTCAATTCACAAATGTTTTGTAGAAATTAGTGAGCCCCAAAATACTGCGTGGTACTGGATGTGTGACGAGACACAGATCACCTCAATTCACAAATGTTTTGTAGAAATTAGTGAGCCCCAAAATACTGCGTGGTACTGGATGTGTGACGAGACACAGATCACCTCAATTCACAAATGTGTTTTAGAAATTTGTGACCCCAAAATACTTGCTGGCAGTGACAAGACACAGATCACCTCAATTCCCAAATGTTTTTTTAGAAATGTGTGACCCCCAAAATACTGCGTGGTACTGGCTGTGTGACAAGACACAGATCACCTCAATTCACAAATGTTTTAAAGAAATTAGTGAGCCCCAAAAAGATTTGCTGGCACAGTGACAAGACCCAGAAGATCACCTCAATTCACAAATGTTTTAAAGAAAGTTGTAAACCCCAAAAAAACTTTCTGGCACAGTGACAAGACACACATCACCTAAATTCCCTGATATTTGGTAGAAATGAGACCCCAAAAGACTTGCTGGCACAGTGACAAGACCCAGAAGATCACCTCAATTCACAAATGTTTTAAAGAAAGTTGTAAATCCCAAAAAAACTTGCTGGCACAGTGACAAGACACACATCACCTAAATTCCCTGATATTTGGTAGAAATGAGACCACCCAGACCCCCCCAGTAGCGTGGCAGACCGGCAGTAACAAGACACAACTATCTCCTTTGAAATCTCCTCTGAAATGCGTGCAGAATCGGCGCGTGGAAACGTTATATAGTGTGCTGCGGGACTTAGCTCTGTGAGCCCATGATTGTGCAAAATTTGCCCAATCAGGACTCTGAGCGGTGATTGGCATAGTGTTAAACCAGTCTTGCACCAGACCTGTGGTCAGGTGCAAGGCTGTAGCCAATTACGAGCTTCAGGCTAGTGGGAAAATGCATTGTGGTCCATTGTGGTCGAACATGTGGCGAACACCCGGAAATGTTCGGTGTTCGCGATCTACTCGAATAGGCTAAGTTCGGGTCGAACCCCAAACCGTCCGAACCCGAACCGCTCATCCCTAATAATTACCCCATTGAGTTCTTAAATGAATTGGCTCCTTCTGGGATGCCAGTTCATAAACTGAAACTCAAAATTGGCTTTATTATTATGCTCCTGCGTAACCTGAATACAAAGAGAGGCCTGTGTAATGGAACAAGACTGATTGTGAAAGCTATGCAGCAAAATTTAATCATTGCTCAAGTATTGACACCTACCTCAGAATGAAAAACAGTTTTTATTCCTAGAATAGATTTAGCCCCAAGTAACACTGAACTTCCATTTGTTTTAAGAAGGAGACAATTTCCTGTTAAATTGGCATTTGCAATGACTATTAACAAATCCCAAGGACAAACCTTGGACAGAGTTGGCATCTATTTACCGTAACCCGTCTTCAGCCATGGACAACTATATGTTGCATTCTCTCGAGTCAAAAGCTCTGCAGACGTTAAAATCAAAGTCATCGATGGACGTGAACAAGGCTACCTATTACCAGGGACTGATGCATGCTTCACAAAAAATGTTGTAGTCAAAGAGATTTATTCAAAATAGTCAGTAAAAATATTTAACTAACAGGGTTATCCAAAGAGATCCGAATTGCTTGAGAAAGGTAACCGAACGCTGAAAATCAGCGTTCGGTTACCTTTCCTGGCCATTCGGCTATCCAGAGAGCAGGCAATTCGCCAAATCCTGGCGAATTGCCTGCACATACAGTGCCTGTTCGGTGCCTGTTCGAGGGCAGTGAAATCCCCATGAAAATGCACTGCTTCGGCTATTCAGAGAACACAAACCAGCAGTGAAAGGTTCCCCTAATACCCTGTCATTCGGTGGTTTAATTCGGCAAGTTAATTCAGGAGAATCCCATAGGATTCAATGTTAAAAATATTCCTGTTTTAATTCAATATCTAATAAACCGTTCATTATAAAATTCTGCAGCAAAAAGTCTCTTTATTTATAGATTTTTTCGGATACTTTAAGCATTTTTCTTAATTTTTTTTTTTTTTAAAAGTCCGATTTTTATTTTTTTTCAAGTTTACTTATTTTTTCTGTAACAGCCCTTTTTATTATCATTCCCTGGACCTCCTGTGTAAATTTCAGACATTTTCGCTTAGTAGTTTCTTTGCAAACAGCGTTTCTTTTTCACACAATCATACCAACGGTTTTGCTAATGTATTCACCTCCCTCGTCTTCGGCTGCGTGTGATCGGCTCCTGCTCGGGCTTTTTCCGTGGTTTTCGCAGGTTAATCCAGATGTTTTTGAGGGTTTTCTGCGTGGATTCGGTGGGTTTTGCAGTTAGTTTTCGTCAGGTTTGCGGCAGCTTTTCCCTGCAATTCGGGGACCCTGTGGTGCTTGCTGAATACACCGCAGGGTCACCGAAATGGGATCGGCAAAAGGAACCGAATTGAAGAGAACGAAAAGTCACCGAACGTGCGGTGACTTTTCGAATCTCTTTGAATAACCCTGTAACTTTTCTTGACGCTGCTGTGTTTTCGTTTTGACCAACATCCATACGCACCACACTTATCAATAGACTGCCCTCTGGGCAGGCTTTCCACCTAGTAGTAATATAATTTAACATGTAATCTAATAATATTAGTCTACATGCAGATTCTTGCCACAACTAAAACTTGATAAAATAAATATTATGTTTTTTAACCCTTTAACGCAGCAGGACGTTCCACGACGTCCTGGCGGCGGGCGGGCTTTGAAGACGCGTGGCGTAAAAGTACGCCCCGCTGTCTTCAATGGGGCCGCCTCGGCCCCTCCCTGCAGCCTGCGCGCGCTGACTCGTGGCGCGCATCATTGGCTGCACAGGGTCGGCCTGAAATCAAGCCGTCCCCTGCAGCCAATGACGCGCACTGCGCGCAGGCTGCAGGGAGGGCTCCGAATCAGTGCTGCGCGACGGCACCTGTCGGCGAGGCGTACTTGTACGCCTTGCCGGCGAAATCGACCCCTTAAGGGCGCCACCCCTGCGTCCTTAAGGGGTTAAAGTTGTTTTTTGTTTTGTACTGTCTGTATTTACGCATTAATAACAATCTAATAAATTATGTTTATATAGTACCAACACAGTCCACATAGTGCTGTGAGCAAGATGATAATACATTAGAGCGGTAGACCTAGCTTAACAAGCATGACACAGTACATTGTAAGTTCCCTTGGAAACAGGGTCTCTCAATCTATAAGAGTTATATATATATATTAATGTTGTTAAGTGGCTTCTGATACTAATCCAAAAGAGAAATCCACCCAGCACAATTTGACCCAGTCTCCATACATTGTTATTGTGTAGCCCTGGGCCAGCTGTGACAGCTTCCATATACATCAACATTAGTCCTAGGAACATTTTCAACTCAATACAAATCACAAATAATTGAGGCACATGACAATTGCTCAACAATGGCTGAATCTTTATTCAATTTAAATAAAATATAAAACCAAAAAGGGCAGTAAATGATCACTATTGAAAATTAAAAGAAAATTTCCACCAGCTTAAAGGGCCACTACCACCACCAAAAAATGAAATGTTCTTATTTTGTTTTTTATGTTGCTGATATCTTACATGTGTTTTGTTTGCCTCATGTGTGTTTAGTTAAGAAAATATTTTATTTTTTATGTGTCACTGGGTGCATCCATTGTGTTTTCTTTTGTACTGTAAACTACCCTCCACAGTTGCTTTACATCACTTGCTCCTCACTGCGCGGCAATGACCAGAGAATGGAGTCTATGAGGAGATCACTGACTCAAATCATTGTATTGTGTGGGATGTATTCAAAGATTAGAAGTACTTTAAGCTCTCTGTTTTATCTCATTCAGCTGCCATCTCTTATCTCGAGTAGCCTGGAGATCAATAGCCCCTGCAGCCTTATGTAAACATCCCATCCTTCACCTCATTAACTGTTAACCCCTTCGCTGCAGAGGACGCGCTCAGCGCGTCCACCCGCAGGTAACGTCCTCCCTTTGGGGCCAGCGTTCGGCCGGGTTCCGGCCGATCGCTGGGCCCCCCGGTGCGGGCTGACATCCTCGATGTCAGCCCAGCACCCGGAACCGCCGCCGGCCTAATTAGGTGTCATCGCGGCGGCGCGATGACACCTAATTCAGGCGCCCCCCCGCATGTGCGGAGGAGGCGCCTGAAAGGGGGGGTGAGGTCCTTCGGACCTCTCTCCCTCCCGATCGCCGGCATTGTGGGGGTTAATCCAGGCACCGTTTGGAAGGGCAAAGCCTGCCCTTCCTAATGGTACCTGGAATTAACCCCATGGGGGCTGGATCACGAATCGGCGCCGAAAAGCACCGGTTCGTGATCCTTTCCCTGAGCTGGCCGACATCTTGGATGTCTTGGATGTCGACCAAGCTTCCGGGAATGCCCCCTGAGGAGTGCCCTCCTGGAGTTAACACCTAACTGCCACCAACGGTGGAGATAGGGGGTTCCAATGAACCCCCTATCTCCCGATCCGTGGCAGTTAGGGGTTAATGTTTGGTATTGTTGGATCGGCCAGAGCATGGCCGTTCCAACAATACCAAACTTGACTATGAAAAAGTTTTTAAAAAAAAATTAAAAATAAAAATAAAAAAATATTTAAAAAAAATAATAAAAAAAAATAAACAAGTTTTTTTTTTTTTTTTTGGTTCGTTAATGCAGCAATATTGTTCCCATTTCAATTATAATGTGAACAATGATGCTGCACTAACGATTTTTGTATGCGGTGCGTTTGTTAAAAATCGCGTAATTTTCCCCAAAAAAAAAATGTAACGAGACCCCATCTCTAATTTTTTTAACAAGCGCACCCCATACAAAATATAACCGCAATTCCTCGCATGTTAAAATGTGAAAAAAAACACTTTACACGTTGTAAATTATTGAAAATTCATATTTTATTGCATTTTTTGTTATAATATACAGACAGGTCATGACGTATACATATAATATTGACATATTATGAATCTGCCAAGTCTGACGGAAAGAACGATATATAATATGTCTGGGTCATATACTAAAATAAGCCTTCAAAACACGTTTAAACATGATGAGCAAAACCGGTAAATATGACCTCAGCACAGAGGCGGGAAATGCCTCAGCAGTGAAAGGGTTAAATACTGTAGCTTGGATGAGTCACAGAAGTAAAAAAAAACGTTTGGTAAATGTTGCCTTCTGGGAAAAATATCAACAAATTGAAAATGGGAAATAAAAAAACTATATTTTTTCCTTTTTACATGCAGTTACTTCAAACAAAGAAAAAACAGCAGCATGTGTTTTATAATCTGTTTTTATTTGTAATGCAGAAGTAATCTAGCTACAGTTTATGTAAATTGTAGTGTCCCTTTAACAATGTGATGAACTGTAATGATAGCAAGCAAGAAGAAAAACCACACGAGGATACAGGAATAAGCAAAGCCTTGGTACATGAATACAGTTAACATTAGACACACAGGGTTATTCAGAGAGAGAGGTGAAAACCAGGAGAAACCACCTCTCTCTGAATAACCCCACAATGTTTAGCACCCAAAATATATCAGCCTACAGTTATATTTAAACTACAACAGATCCAACACTAATTAATGTACCTTGAGATATATAACTTGTGCTTCTACCCCTCTATGAATTCCCCCTTTCTTTTTTCTGTACCCCAATTAGCTTTGAGGCTTTCCTTTAATTCAAAATAAAAGCATTTCTTAAAAAATATACAGCAGATCCTGAGGAGAAAAAGGGAGAAAGATGACATCTCTTGCAAAACTAGGCAGAAAAAAAGAAAAGATAGGCAACACCGAATCTTCTTAGGCTAGGGTCAGACGAACGCATTTTCGCGTTGTCTGTGAAAAAGTGCGTTCGAACGAATGGACGCATTTTTTCACGGAGTACGCGATAGCGGTCATACGATGCGCATTTGCGTTCGTGATTTTGTACGGATCATCAATAAAACACTTTTGCATCTGGACGTTATGTTGGCCGGACATTAGCAGTGTCTGACATCTCCAAATCACGCAAACACGCCGCTAGCGGACGCAGCGCACTCTGTACGACTGTACTAGCGGTTTGACGTTCTCGACAAAATGCGTTCGTTTGCCACTTGCGTTGCACGGCCGGACTTTCGTGCGACCGTACTTCGTATATTGGCCGTCATTGCCCGTCATTTGCTGCTAGTGCGGCCGTAATTAAGTGCGCCAGAACGCACGTTTAAAGTGCGCTAGTCTGACCCTAGCTTTACTTGATCAGTTTTAATTCCAATCCATCGCAAGTAAAGGGAGTGATACAACGTTTCGGCTACAAAGCCTTAATCATGTATGACATTCTTATTTCCCTCAGCACATTAAATACCTACAAACCAATTAAAATCCTAAAAAGGAGGCAGGGTTAATAATTGATCAGGGCAATTTAACCCTTTCAGAACAAATACATAGCCATTTCTAATCCATCAATACCAAAGAAAGGAAAGAAAGAAAAAGGGAAAAAAATTAAACAAACAAACAGTTGTATTAAATCAGAAGAATAAAACTAAACTAAATTCTTTATTCAGCCCCCGTGGCCAAAGAGTATCTAGTTTAAAAATCCACATTTTCTCTCTCTTTTTTAATAGTAAAGCCCTGTCGCCCCCCCCCGTCTGAGCGCTAGGATATAATCAATAACTTGAAAACGTAATTGAGCGATTGAATGGTTTTCTCTGCAAAAATGTTCGGGTATAGGTAAATCCGTTTTACCTGTCCGTATAATGGATTTGTGTTGGGGGATTCTCTCCTTTATTTTCCTTGTGGTCTCGCCTACATAGGCGCTTGTAATAATGGATAGAAGAAAGTATATTGATGAAATCAAGAGACAATTGGCCGATGTAAATACATATCGGATATGTGATTTCAGCTCCATATGTAAGCTAGAAAAAGAAATAGACGCAGTTCTAAAGGATGCTTTAAATAAGAACATCATTGATGAGACGTTGAGGAAGTTCTTAAAGAAGGATAATCCCATTACACCTGTTTTTTACATTCTCCCGAAGGTGCATAAGGATTTGAAAAATCCCCCAGGTAGACCGATAGTGGCCAGTATGGGTTCCATCTTACAACCCATTTCCATTTTTTTGGATCGTATTTTTCAGCCATTCACGAAATTGTGTAAATCATTTATTCTTGACACTTCAGATGTCTTGAGGCGAATTGAAGGGATACGTATTACGGGTTCTGAAATTCTGTTTACGTGGGATAGCGGACCCCTGGATGGTGCACCCGTTTGTCATTTGGACCCTTGCCCTTCTAGGTGTAGCCACGCAGCTTGTGTTTGTATATTGCAAAATTACTCTCGTCAGGAATCTGTCCCAGACTAAGCCTGTGCCCCCACCTAATCCCTGGCAAACATCTATTTACCTACATTTGCTTGTCATTAACCTGCTCATAGTCGTATACAGGTTTCAGGATCCTCTCTGGCCATTCATCTGCTATCGTGGTGCCTTCAGGTGTTTGCCATGACTCCTAATGAAGCCTGCTTAAAAGAGGGATCCACCCTTCCATCAGGGCTTCAACATTAACTTTCTGGTAGTGCGAGCAACCAGTCTAGTCCCTGAAGCTCTATGCTACTTGAATCTGAACGCTTCCTGTGAACCTGGCAAGTGCACCCTCGCTTTCAAGACTCCTCGCTGGCAAGTGCACCCTCGCTTTCAAGACTCCTCGCTGGCAAGTGCACCCTCGCTTTCAAGACTCCTCGCTGGCAAGTGCACCCCACTCTCAAGACTCCTCGCTGGCAAGTGCACCCCACTCTCAGGACTCCTCGCTGGCAAGTGCACCCCACTCTCAGGACTCCTTGCTGGCAAGTGCACCCCACTCTCAGGACTCCTCGCTGGCAAGTGCACCCCACTCTCAGGACTCCTCACTGGCAAGTGCACCCCACTCTCAAGACTCCTCGCTGGCAAGTTAAACTCTGCTTTCCAGCAGACCCTAGAACCAGCATACAGTCTATTGCTTGCATCATATAGACTCTGATGCATTTATTTACTGCTGTGTTTATTCTCTAAATAAACCCTTTATGCCTGGTAACCTACGTGACTCCTCCATTCACTGCATCATGGGCTCACCTCACCAACCGTCGCACCCGGTTCCTGACATCTCTCCTCATACTCTCTCCTTGACCCTCTGCAATCTGGCTTTCATTCACTGCACCCAACAGAAACGGCTCTTGCAAAACTGACCAATGACCTTTGAACTGCTAAATCCAATGGGTACTACTCAATGCTGATCCTTCTTGACCTCTCTGCTGCCTTTGATACAGTTCACCACTCAATCCTCCTGCAAACTCTTAGTGATATAGGCCTTCAAAGTACTGTACTTTCATGGTTCGCTTCCTACCTGTCCCAATGATCCATTTAGTGTCTCACTTGCAGGACGTACCTCCTCCCGACAACCTGTCTCTGTTGGGGTGCCCCAAGGTTCAGTACTGGGCCCTCTCCTTTTTTCAATCTACACTGCCTCTCTAGGAAAACTGATCAGCTCCTTTGGATTCCAGTACTACCTATATGCTGATGACACCAAAATATACCTCTCCTCCCCTGATCTCTCTCCGGCTCTCCTGGATCGAGTAACTGACTGTCTCTCTGCCGTCTCGAATTGGATGTCTTCCCGTTTCCTTAAACTTAATCTTGCCAAAACTGAAATTCTCGTTATTCCTCCCTTCAAGAAAAACCCAATACCACCTATCTCTCTATGAGTAAATGGAACACTAATTAGCCCAATGCTTTAAGCTTGCTGCCTTGGTGTCACTTTTGATTCTGACCTAACATTCTCTCCCCCCATCCAGACAGTGACCAAATCCTGTTACTTTCAACTCAAAAACATTGCCCGTGTCCACCCCTTTCTGACACAAGATACCGCAAAGGTGCTGGTTCATGCTCTTGTCATTTCATGGCTTGATTACTGCAATTCACTCCTTAATGGCCTCCCCAACTCCCGTATCACCTCTTTGCAATCTGTAATGAATGCAGGCTTATCTTTCTCACCAAATGCACCTCCCGTACCTCCCCACTCTGCCAGTCCCACCATTGGCTTCCTGTACGTTCCAGCATACACTTTAAAATACTGTTGCTCACGTTCAAATCGCTCAATAACTCAACCCCTCCATACATGTCTTCGTTACTCCGCAAGCACATCCCATCTAGACAACTCCGGTCAGCAGGTGATCTCCACCTGTCATTGGTCTACAAGCGCACAGCCAAACTCTCACCTCCAAGACTTTTCAAGGGCAGCACTGGTCCTGTGGAATGACTTGCCTCACCCTATCAGACTCTCCCCTGACCTTCAGACCTTCAAGAAATCCCTCAAAACCCATCTCTTCAGATTAGCGTACCACATCGCTGATGCAACTCCTCACTCTGCTCACCTACTCACACATGATTGAAGCTGCTTCTATGGCCCCATAGTTCCCAAACCACTGGCACTAATGATCCTGCTATCTAGTAAAATTCCTCTTGTCTTCCTCAACCCCAATCCTTCTAGATTGTAAACTCCTATGAGCAGGGTCTTCTACACCTCGTTTCCATCATATGTCTGTTTATCTGTATCTCATTCCATTTGGTTATTGTAAAGCGTTGCAGAAACTGTTGGCGCTATATAAATAATAATAATAATAATAATAATAATAATAATAATAATTAAATATATATATTTTAAAAACCACCTTAATAACAAACAATCGTATGATTTGCTTGAAATAAGTTATAATGGACTAAACCAGTGATTTCCAACCTGGTCCTCAAGCACCCATAACAGGTCAGGTTTTAAAGACTCCCTTGGGGAAATACAGACTGAATCCTGCAATCACTGAGCAGCAAATTATATCACTTGTGCTGTGCTTCAGCTATCTGGCAAACCTGGCCTGTTTTGGGTACTTGAGGACCAGGCTTGAGAACCACAGGACTAAACAATAAAGGAGAACTATAGAGAGATATGAAAGAAACCTCTTTGGAAAGAATGAAAGACACAACATGCAAAAGCAGACTTGGAAATCATGATGCATTTCTAAATCGTAAAATATTTAATATTAAAATTTGATTAATTCATTCAACACTTTCATAGTAAGCATTTTTTAAAAAGCAAAACAAAGAGAAAACCAGGAAAAAAAATGTCAATAATAAATAGAAATAAAAAAAATATATAAGAAAGAAATAAAAATAAAGAAATAAAATAATGAATACATATTGCTATAACTTCTGCTTGTAAGAATGTCAGTTTTATCTATGGTGCTTGTTTTCTAGAAACAAATTATGAAATTGATATATTGTATATTTTGTCAGTGTTGCATCTTGTTAATATTTGCTACAGCATGTTGTATATTTTTAGGATGTTTATTTACATTATACAGTTTAGATTTTATATTATTGTTTCGTACGATTTTGACATTTTTCTATTAAATATTTATTACTTTCCCCTCTTTTTTTTCAGTTATTTATTATTCATCTGTTATTTCTGTCCGTATCTATTATTTTAAGGATAAAGCCATTGTGAGAATTATGAAATAGGAAATTATTTACATACTGCATTTTACAAAATCAATGACCTTGATTAACCCTTTCGCTGCTGAGGCTTTTCACATCTCTGTGCTGAGGTCATTTTTACCGGTTTTGCTCATCATGTTTAAACGTGTTTTGAAGGCTTATTTTAGTATATGACCCAGACATATTATATATCGTTCTTTCCGTCAGACTCGGTAGATTCATAATATGTCATTATTATATGTATACGTTATGTCATGTCTGTATATTATAACAAAAAATGCAATAAAATATGTATTTTCAATAATTTACAACGTGTAAAGTGTTTTTTTTCACATTTTAACATGCGAGCAATTGCGGATATTTTGTATGGGGTGCGCTTGTTAAAAAAATTAGAGATGGGGTCTCGTTACATTTTTTTTTGGGGAAAATTACGCGATTTTTAACAAACGCACCGCATACAAAAATCGTTAGTGCAGCATCATTGTTCACATTATAATTGAAATGGGAACAATATTGCTGCATTAACGAACCAAAAAAAAGAAAAAAAAAATGTTTAATTTTTTAAATATATTTTTATTTTTAATTTTAATTTTAATTTTTTTTAAAAAACTTTTTTCACATTCGAGTTTGGTATCGTTGGAACGGCCATGCTCTGGCCGATCCAACCATACCAAACTTTAACCCCTAGCTTCCACGGATCGGGAGATAGGGAGTTCATTGGAACTCCCTATCTCCACCGTTGGTGGCAGTTAGGGGTTAACTCTAGGACTGTCGTCATCGTGCTATGCACGATGACGCCAGTCCTCAGGGGGAGTTCCCGGAGGCTTGGCCGACATCCAAGATGTCGGCCAGCTCCGGGAAAGGATCACGAACCGGCACTTTTCAGCGCCGATTCGCGATCCAGCTCCCCAGGGGTTAATGCCAGGCACCATTTGGAAGGGCAGGCTGTGCCCTTCCAAATGGTGCCTGGGTTAATCCCCGCAACGCCGCCGATCGGGAGGGAGAGAGGTCCGAAGGACCTCCCCCCCTCCCTTTCAGGCGCCTCCTCCGCACATGCGGGGGGGGGGCGCCTGAATTAGGTGTCATCGCGCTGCCGCGATGACACCTAATTTCAGCGGCTGGGGTTCCGGATGCTGGGCTGACATCGAGGATGTCAGCCCACACCGGGGGGGCCAGCGATCGTCCGGAACCCGGCCGAACGCTGACCCCAAAGGGAGGACGCGCTCAGCGCGTCCTCCACACAGCAGCAGCCATGCGGAGGACGCGCTGAGCGCGTCCTCCGCATTGAAGTGGTTAAAGCTCTTCTGGTCAGCAATAGCATGAGATGCTATAGAGGACATAATATATGAAATAAAGTATACAGTTATTATAATGTGTTTATTATGAAATCACCATAGGATACAGAAAATATTATTGAAATGCACAAATTCAGTAGACTTTCAGAATTTTTAACAGAAACAAATCCACCCATGTGAAGAGAATGAGAAGACTTACAGGGTTAGACAGAGAGAGACAATCTGGCCCCGAAATGGCACCGAACAGTGAATTTCCAGCAAAATAGTGCCTGTTCGACGGCAGTGAAATCCCCACAGAGAAGCAATGGTTAATCTATTCACAGACACCGAACAGCAGTGAAATGTCAGTGAGATTCCCTTATGTTCAGTGGTGTCATTTGGAAAGGTTTAATCAGGTGAATCCCATAGGTTTCAATGTTAAAAATAGTTAAATTTTTATACAATACCAAATAAACCATTTATTATTTTAATCTGCAAAAAAAAGTCAGTTTATTTATTTTTTTATGATTCTTTAACCCTTTCGCTACGGAGGACGCGCTCAGCGCGTCCACCCGCAGGTAGGATTCCATGCGAAGGACGCGCTGAGAGCGTCCTCCCTTTGGGGCCAGCGATCGGCCGGATTCCCCCCCGGTGCGGGCTGACATCTTCGATGTCAGCCCAGCACCCGGAACCGCCGCCGGCACAATTAGATGTCATCGCGGCAGCGCAATGACATCTAATTCAGGCGCCCCCCCCGCGTGTGCGGAGGAGGCGCCTGAAAGGGAGGGGGGAGGTCCTTCGGACCTCTCTCCCTCCCGATCGCCGGGGTGCAGAGGGTTAATCCAGGCACCGTTTGGAAGGGCACAGCCTGCCGAAAAGCGCCGGTTCGTGATCCTTTCCCGGAGCTGGCCGACATCTTGGATGTCGGACAAGCTTCCTGGAATGCCCCCTGAGGACTGGCGTCATCGTACATAGCACGATGACGCCAGTCCTGGAGTTAACCCCTAACTGCCACCAATGGTGGAGATAGGGGGTTCCAATGAACCCCCTATCTCCCGATCCGTGGCAGCTAGGGGTTAATGTTTGCTACTGTTGGATCGGCCAGAACATGGCCGTTCCAACGATACCAAACATGACCATGAAAAATGTTTTTTTTTTTTTAAAAAATGTAATTTGTTTTTTAAAAAAATTATAAAAAAAAAATAAACAAGTTTTTTTTCTTTTTTTTGGTTTGTTAATGCAGCAATATTGTTCCCATTTCAATTATAATGTGAACAATGACGCTGCACTAACGATTTTTGTATGCGGTGCGTTTGTTAAAAATCGCGTAATTTTCCCCAAAAAAAATGTAACGAGACCCCATTCCTAATTTTTTTAACAAGCGCACCCCATACAAAATATAACTGCAATTGCTCGCATGTTAAAATGTGAAAAAAAACACTTTACACGTTGTAAATTATTAAAAATTTATATTTTATTGCATTTTTTGTTATAATATACAGACAGGACATGACGTATACATATAATAATGGCATATTATGAATCTGCCGAGTCTGACGGAAAGAACGATATATAATATGTCTGGGTCATATACTAAAATAAGCCTTCAAAACACGTTTAAGCATAATGAGCAAAACCGGTAAAAATGAGCTCAGCACAGAGGGGTGAAACGCCTCAGCAGCGAAAGGGTTAAGCATTTTTTTCGGGGGTTTTTCCTATGATTATTTTTTGTTAATAGAGTTTTCTTTTTTCTGTAACAGACCTTTTTATTATTATTCATAGGACCTTATATGTTAATTCCAGACATTTTTGTTGAGTAGTTTATGGCAAACAGTGTTTCAAATTTGACACTTTCAGCCTTTTTATTTAATTTTTTTACCCAGTTCGTCAGCTTGTCGGCTTTATCCGGTGGCTGGTCGTCGCTGTGTTCGGCAGGTCATCCGCTTTTTCTGGAGAAAGAAGGGGAAAACAGAGCAAGAGGGAAGCTCACATTCAAGCACCCAACCACCTAAACCCAGGACACAAAAAGAGAACAAAGTGTTTTTAAAATCTTTAAAATTATATTAAAGTGGAGTGCTCTGAATTTTGTGTGTTGTGCACATTAGTTTCAGAAGCTCTCTTATGAAAATGTATTATCAAGTTGAAAGCAGTCTTTTTGGTTTTGTATCTCCATAGAGGACAGTCTATTAGTGAGATTCGAAGCCATCACAATTGTATTTTGCCTAAAACATGATGTGAGTGACAATGTTTTGTAAACTGGTGCTGCGAGATGAGCACTTTTAATTATTTGAAGTATACAATGAAACGGAATACATTGCAAGCCATTCTGGTCCTACAAGAAATTTAGCTCAAAAAGCTTTTGTGAGCCCGTTTCATCATGGAATTTCGCCTTTAAGGTCTCATTAGCTTTTTCAAGAACTGGATGTATTGGCTGGAGGTTGCGTTTAGGATCTCTGACTCTACTCAGCACTCTCAGAAACTTTGTTTTTGCTCACTAAAAATGTACAGGGTAATCCAGACATGGACCACTTGCTCAAGGTGCTTAGAGACATGTCAGCTGTACCCTCCTGACGAGGCCTAACGAGTTTGTAATGATCATCAGGGGTTGCTGCACCTCTCGTGCAGAGATAACTTCCTTGGCATTTCAGTACTGGCACCCTTTCTGGGTAACATCAGTCTGATTTGCATAAGATTCAGTAGTGGCACCATAGAGTTAAACCCTTATGAGACCTGAGCAGGGACCCACTGTAGGGCAGGACACTAGCACTCTTACCTGTTCTCAGTATTCTCATAAACCTTGCTTTTGAATCTCTTACTGTGTCTCATGTGTACATGACATGCAATAAACCATGTCTGTGCTTGTGAACTGACTGAGGTTCAAACCTTGCTTAAATACAGTATTCTTCCACTCATAATGAGTTTTAATCAATGTAACCCAAAGTGACATAGATGTATTCAGAAAGCTGAAATATGCCATTGTTTACATCTTATTACGATCAAATTTATTTATACACTTGTTTTATAGTGCTGCAGAGTACACTGGCACTATACTGGATAAGACAATTACAAACAGGAATTTAAAATACAAGTTTGATACGGAGAGAACAATCAGAAAGTGGATCCTGCTCATCAAAGCTTACACAAAGGTGAGGGTGAATTGGAAGGAGTGAATGAAAAAACTATGGGATTCATAATGGCTGTAAGGAGGAACCTGTGTCCAGCCCACAGTCCAACCTCTACAACAGCTCTGAAAGGTTTACAGTAACCATAGAATCTACCCAAGTCTGGCCACTATCACCTGGTGTAGCTAACCCTAGCATCGGCATGTTTTTGCGTTCGCGCCAGGTGTAAATGAGTCTAGCGCCTGACCAACAGATCATTTGCCTCTCGCTACAAACAGGAAAAATCACTTAGGGCGTCGCTATTAGCGATTCGTAGAGCGAGCTTACTGTACTTTCCGCGTCCTATACTTAAAGGGATACTCTAAGCAACATGACCACCTAAGCTATTTTAGGTGGTCATGATGCCCGGAGTATCCTGCCCTCTGTCCCCCCTCCCTCCGCTCAGCCGATCAGCTGAAAATGCTGAAAACAGCTGAGAGAGGCGGAGAACTTTACTCCGCCCTCCCAGCTGTCAGTCAGCAGAGCGGGAATCATATTTCCCGCTTCTGCCGACTTTTGCCGAGTAGGAGACGTCATCGCGCTTTCAGCGCGATGACGTCTCCAACTCACCGCAGAAGCTGGCAGCTCCCTCTGAGGGTTAGTGTTGCGCGCATCCTCTTGCGCACAACACTAATCCTCAGAGGGAGCCGGGAGGAAGCCTGCCGATTGGCTGGCTTATGTGAGAGGCGCGCATGCACGCTTCTCACGTAAACCAGAAGCCAAGAAGCAAGAAGAAGGACGGGAGCGGAAGAGGAGGGAGGTGAGTATAAAAAAACGCCGCTGGAAACAAGAGGATTTTAGGGTAAGTATTACAGTTACAAGAAAAAACAAAAAACCGAAAGATTTATTAAGGGAATAGGGATAGGTTAGGATAAAAAAACGGGGGGGGGGTGATTTTTTGAGTAGAGTGTTCCTTTAACATGGGGAGCGCTAGAGATATCTAGCGCTTTTATAACTAACAGATCACTTGGAGCCTGCGCTAATTTCTAGAGCGCCTGCCCCGGGAATCTCGTGCTATAATAGTGTAGCGCTCCCTCCCGGAGGAGCCGCTGAAATTGAACCTCGGGTCAGTCTCCCCGCACTACGGAATAAATATACTCCAGCACCGTTGTGGATTTTATAAATTATATAGTTTACTTGAATAAATGGCATATAATGAATGACACGGTTTTCGTATATATCTCTACAGTACTTCGTAATGCGGTAAACGCGCAGCGGAAAATAAATACGAGGTTTCGTAATTCGAGAAACGCGCAGCGGAAAATAAATACGATTCTTCGTATTTCGGGGAAACGCGCAGCGGAAAAGAAATACAATGCTTCGTAATTCGGAAAAACGCGCAGCGGAAAAGAAATAATGAAAAACGTATCTCTAACCCCTTTTTGTGATTGGGGAGTGAGTCCTGCACAGGTTAAGTCCCGGAATGTAAGTGTGTGTGTGTGTTGCGTTACCCGGGTACTATTCAACTGGCCAGTGAATTGCTTAAGAGATGTCTTCGACTAGTCAAGTTGGGGCCCTGTGGGTTTTGGAAACAAACAGCAGCGTGCTTTACTTGAGTTTTACAACGGCCTGGAAGGCCTCTCACCCATCCGCCAGATACTTGAGGCTCCGCTGACCCAGGACGTCTCTCCGCTCGATATTGACTGGGGGTTACTTGCTTCTGGATCCGCTGTCTGGCTTTCTGCACCGGCCTCGACTTGTCCAGCTTACCGCCTGCTCTCCCGGTCCGATCGATCTGCGGTACTCCTCACTCGGGGTCCTCCGCTTCCTCTCTAGCCGCTTGGGTTATCTGGTGGATCACTGGGTCTTCTTCGGGAATAACTGATAACCCGATCTGTGTCTCTGTTAGGCCGCACTTGCGCTCCGGCCTGGTCACTGTTACTCTCTGCAGCACTGTATCTTGTCTCTCTCACTCCCTGGCGCGCTCTGCCAGCTCTCTCCACGAGGCTCAGGATGTAAGTCTCCCTGCTCCACCCACTTCCTGTGTCCGTTCCCAAAGCATGCCGGGAAATGTAGTACCAATGTAATATTCAGTGTCTCACATTTCGCTTGTCTCCCTCCGGTGGCCAAAAATAGGTACTGCCACAACAAGGATTTAAACACAGCGCTACAATAGGAAAGCTGCTCCGGCTGCAGGGAGGGGACATGGTGGCCCATTGAAGTCAGCAGGCCCTACCAGTATGCCCCGTGTCTTCAAGGCCCACCCGCCACACTGATGGCATGGATACTTTCTTATCCCTTTCCCGCACTGCAGGAAAGGGATAAGAAAGTATTTTACTCTATATGTGTCATTGGGTGCAATCATTTTCTGATATTTTGTGTTGTAAATTTCCCCAACAGTATGTTTACAGCAATAGTTCTTTGCTGTGTGGCATTGGGCATAAAATGGAGTGAATGGGTCAGATCTCCAAAATCCGATTCATAAGGATTGCATTGTGTGGAATAAATGTAAATAACACAGACAGGGGTAAACTAGAAGTGTAGTAAGCACACTATCAGATCTCAGACAGCTGTCATCTCTTATATCAGGGGGCATAGACAACACAACAGACCCCCTGCAGCATTGTCTAAACATGCACTACTCCTCCCCATTGCCTTTTATTTATCTATAACATAAAACGATAAGGGCTGGCGTGTCCGTCGCCAAAAAAATGGACTGCGCATGCGCGCGCAACCAGCGGTGGTTGGCTGCGCGCGCATCCAACGGCCGCAGCACGCGCACAGCCGGCGTGCGCGAGGGACAAAACAAATCCGATCCATTGGAGAGGCGCACAGCATAGCGCCTCTCCAATGGACCGGATTTGTTTATCTCCTAAGTGCCCGGCCTCCATCTCCTCAGCGCCCGGCCTCCATCTCCTCAGTGCCCGGCCTTCATCTCCTCAGTGCCCGGTCTGCCAGCCATATTACCAGTCTGCCATGCACATTGCCGTGCACAATACCAGTCTGCCATGCACAGTACCAGTCTGCCATGCACATTGCCAAGCAGAGTACCAGTCTGCCATGCACAATACCAGTCTGCCATGCACATTGCCATGCACAATACCAGTCTGCCATGCACAGTACCAGTCTTCCATGCACAATACCAGTCTGCCATGCACATTGCCATGCATAATACCAGTCTGCCATGCACAGTACCAGTCTGCAATGCACAATACCAGTCTGCCATGCACAATACCAGTCTGCCATGCACAATGCCATGCACAGTACCAGTCTGCCATGCACAATACCAGTCTGCCATGCACATTGCCATTGACAGTACCAGTCTGCCATGCACAATACCAGTCTGCCATGCACATCGCCATGCACAGTACCAGTCTGCCATGCACAATACCAGTCTGCCATGCACATTGCCATGCACAGTACCAGTCTGCCATGCACAATACCAGTCTGCCATGCACATTGCCATGCACAGTACCAGTCTGCATGCACAATACCAGTCTGCCATGCACATTGCCATGCACAGTACCAGTCTGCCATGCACAATACCAGTCTGCCATGCACATTGCCATGCACAGTACCAGTCTGCCATGCACAATACCAGTCTGCCATGCACATCACCATGCACAATACCAGTCTGCCATGCACAATACCAGTCTCCCATGCACAAAACCAGTCTGCCAGCCATATTACCAGTCTGCCAGCCATATTACCAGTCTGCCAGCCATATTACCAGTTCGCCAGCCATATTACCAGTCTGCCAGCCATATTACCAATCTGCCTGCCATATACAATACCAGTCTGCCAGACATATTACCAGTTCGCCAGCCATATTACCAGTCTGCCGTGCACAATACCAGTCTGCCAGCCATATTACCAGTCTGCCATGCACATTACCAGTCTGCCATGCACAATACCAGTCTGCCAGCCATATTACCAGTCTGCCATGCACAATACCAGTCTGCCAAACATATTACCAGTTCGCCAGCCATATTACCAGTCTGCCATGCACAATGCCAGTCTGCCATGCATAATACCAGTCTGCCAGCCATATTACCAGTCTGCCATGCATAATACCAGTGTCTCATAATACCAGTGTTGCTAAATACCAGCCTGCCATGCCATGCATACCACGTGCCATTAAATATCCGCATAATGTATACGCTACAAAAAAAATGCCCACCCAAGCCCAACACAATCTAAGGGGCCCCATGAGCTTACAATCTAAGGGGCCCCATGAGCTTACAATCTAAGGGGTCCCACGAGTTTACAATCTAAGGGGTCCCACGAGTTTACAATCTGAGGGTCCGGTTCCCGTGAGCTTACAATCTAAGGCTAAGGTCAGACGAAAGCAGTTTTAACGTGCGTTTAACCGCACTAAATCACGGCCGTGCTAGCAGCAAATGATGTCCAATGCCGGGCTGCATATGAAGAACGGCCGCACAAAAGTGCGGCCGCGCAACGCAAGTGGCAAACGAACGCATTTTTTCGAGAACGTCAAACCGCTAGTACTGACGTACAGAGTGCGCTGCGTCCGCATAGCGGTGTGTTTGCGTGATTGGGAGACGTCAGACGCTGCTAGTGTACGGCTAACATAACGTCCAGACACAAAAAGTGTTTTATTGATGATCCGTAAAAAATCACGGACGAAAATGCGCATCGTATGACCGCTATCACGTATTCCGTGAAAAAATGCGTCCATTCATTCGAACGCACTTTTTCACGGACAACGCGAAAGATGCGTTAGTCTGACCCTAGCCTTAGAGGGAAGAGGAACCTGCTCTAATATATAAATGCCTTTGTAATGCACTGTCAGCTGCGCACGCCCATCACAGCTGCTCAGTTGGCCCTCCTGTTGCGGATGGGATGGCGATGGACGCGTTACAAACGCATTTATATAGAGAGATACTCTTGGATAGGACATTGAAAAAAAACTATGTGGACGTGAATTCTGAGCTGGCGACAACAATAGACTGCCCTCTGGGCAGGCTTTCCACCTAGTTTATTTATAAAGTCTTCACTACTGCTTTATCCTATACCACAGCTGTAAAGAAAAACCTTTGCACAGATTTTGGTAAATGTTGCATCATGGAAAAATTCCACAAAATGGAAACAGAAGATAAAAAAACTAACATTATTTTCCTTTCTACATGCAATAATTTCAGAGAAGAAAAAAACAGTAGCATGTGTTTTATAATGTGATGTGTTTTTTGTAATGTACAAGTAATCTAGTTACAGCTTATGTTAGTGGTAATGTCCCTTTAAAAATGACCACATAAACACTTACAGGGTTATTCAGAGAGCGTGAAAAGCAGGAGAATGACTGGAGAATGAAAAATTCTAGGTCAAAATAGTCGATTTGGAAAGTGAGATGAAAGGGAGAATTTTTCTGGTTTGGCTATTTTGACCTAGAATTTTTCATTCTCCAGTCATTCTCCTGCTTTTCACGCTCTCTGAATAACCCTGATAGTAAATGGGGAATATTTTTTTATAGGAAAACCTAAATTATATAATGCCAGGATATTATCTTGAGAAAAGCAAAAGTGAAAAATCCATGAGACCTGAGGTGGCATCACTTCTTTTGACATGTTGTTTTGTTTTTCGAGATGATGTATGGCGTAAATTATGTACCATCTGCTAGCATTGCAAGCACCACCGTAATTCTTGGTTTCTCATTCCCAGTGGATTTGAGAACAGACGCTTCTCCCTTGTTGTTCTATGTAACATTGCTAGGTATGTCAAAATATCCTGGAGTTTGAAATATAAATAAAATTTGGCGATGGGGGGGGGGAGAGTTTAGCATTTTCTTATGCTTCAACTCATCTTCTCTATATAAAATAAATTTTCCTTGTTTTTCGTCTCATGTTTTAATGTTTGCAATGTGACTGAATACACTTGCACAACTCACAGGGTTGGATTTGCATTTCAGGAGCCTGGAGGCACAGAAATGTGGAGCAGCCCCCCCCCCCCAAAAAAAAGAAACTTGCCAAAATGACCTTTCAATTTTTCGTTTTGTGGCAAAATATTTTTTTTTTGTTTTTTTATAAATAATAACACAGTTTATCTCTGCGCTCAAATCAAAAGAAGGGGTAGAATCTGTTGCCTTAGTTGAGTTAGTTCAGTGGCATTGTTTGTTTTATATGTAAAAGCATACATTGCCTCTGCGGTAAAACAGTAAAAAAAAATTGCATTTACTTTTTTCAAATTTTTGATTTTTTCTCATTACCTAGTCATGTTTTGTATCATTGTAAAGACTAGACTGGGTGAGTTAGTGCTGCAGTGCAGTACTATTCACTTTATAATTGTAAACTGAATAAGGCTAGGGTCAGATGAGCGCATTTTGTACGGACTGTGCGTCCGTGCAGTACGGACGTACTTACTGACTGACAACAAGGTAGTGGCCAAACAGTCCGTTTTTTTCACTGACGTATTTTTTGACTGATGTAGCAGGGAAAATAAATTACAATGAAAGAACATTCTGTCCATCAAAAATGCTGGATGTATAAATGCAGTCCGTCTGACCTTGTTGCATCACTCACATACAAAGCTACACGGACGTTGTGGACGTGGCGCACTCTGCACGTCCGTTCTAGCAGTATTACGTTCTTGCCTAACCTGCGTCCGTTTGCAGCGTCCGTCAGCCCCCGCACTTCTGTGCGGACGTACTTCGTTTGTGGGGCTCCATTTAACACAATTGTATGCTATCACGGACGTACTTATGTGCGGCAACACGGACGTTAACACTGCGTTCGTCTGACCCCAGCCTAATAGTGCTGTGTTAGCAAAGAAAAAATATATATTGGTTGTATTATTTTTATACAAAATATATCCTGGTTAAATTTGATATTACTGGAAAGGCCATAATTTGGCATTTCCAATGATACCTCATATGTCCCTCTAGCCCTTAGTGCTCCAGAGATACAGTGGTCTAAATGATTGTAAAAAAACAAAACTTTTTACAAACCAAGGCGCCCCCTTGTGGCAGGTGCCTGTAGGCGCATGCCTACTCTGCCTAGTTATAAATCCGGTCTTGACAACCCATCTTCCATTCCAATACAGCAGCACTGTTCCAAGTTATTTGTCAAATCAGGATATATAGAGATATATATATATAAATGAAGAATGGGGGTTGTACCCTAGATCAGCGCCTTACCTTATAATCTGGACAGATGAATATAGCGTGCTGCAGCCTAAAAAGGGTTAAAGGCAAAGCTTTGCCATATTGCCAGATTAACGCGGGAAAAATTAGGGGTTTCCCTCTTACTGGCGCTGCTCGCTTAAATTATACATAAATCCAACAATTTATCATATGTACAGTTATATATACATAGAGCGGATGCAGTATAGTTGAATGTATACTCCGTAAAATAATTCTAATCACGCAAAAACTTTTCTTGGATGTAAACTCAAGGTCAGTCCCTCCGACAGTCTACTAATCCCGCTGGACAAGGACGTCGTTGTGCCTGTGAGCCTGGGATTTAAGCATTCAGTGGTGCCTTTGTTAGCTGTGTGAGGATCCTCGGCCGCTGCGGCCTCCTTTTCTGCCTCAAAGACACAAGCAGTACAAAAGCCGGGGAAAACGTGCGACCTGATGGGCACCGGATATAAAATAAAACAGAAAACGTAGTCACGCGTGGTCAGGAGCTAGAAAATGTTTTAGCTCATAATTTTTTGCGTTGTTAGACAATAAAGGTGGCCAAACTTCCCTTCTTTTATTCTCCTCCTTCCTTTTCTCCTCTGCGTTGAGACTGTGCAGCCACGGGTCTCTCTTTGGCAGGATCGACTCGGTTCGCAGAATATCTCAAACTGTGCTTCCAGGGAGTACAATAATGAAAGGGGAGGCAGCGGTGGATAAAAGAAAATAGGGGGGATTTATTTGGGCTAACACAAAAAATACATAACGGTAAAAGCAAATGGTATTTGGGGTTCTGCAGGACGCAGTTCCCCAGATGCAATAGTGGCCTCTTCAGCTGTACATAATGATGTATTAATGATGAGTGACACAATGGACAATTCCTACACTCATATTTAGATCCCTTCAAAGCCCTAAAAAAGCCTAAAAAAGGACAACATTAGACCCATTTCACAAGCTTAGGTATCTGAAACTCATCTATTATCCAAATGATCCTCCCCAAACAAGGATCGTTTGGATAATAGAGGAGTTTCAGATACCTAAGCTTGTGATATGGGTCTAATGTTGCCCTTTTTTTAGGGCTTTGAAGGGATATAAATATGAGGGTAGGAATTGTCCATTGTGTCACTCATTATTTTTGCCGACTGGGACAGTGTGGATCCCTTACAATCTCTAGTATATATGTTTCAACTAGGGATGAGCTGTTCGGTTCGATCAGTTGGGAGTTCGACTCGAACATTGGTAGTTCGAAAGTTCGTTTTGGCGTGTTCGGTTTAGAGTTAGAAAAAAAAATATTTTAGAAAAAAGTATAAAAAATACTAAAAAATCTAGAAATAAAGAGACTCTTTACTGCAGAATATTATAAGCAACGGTTTATTAGATAGTGAATTAAAAAAACTACCTAATGTCTAGGTGCAAAGATTCACACCTCTAAATGACCTGTGCGCTCAAACGGCGTAAACAACAGGTGTTTAATTAGTGTTTGGAATTAACATGTGCTTCTAATTAGTCTGGTCTCATGAATTTGAAACATTGCCTGCAGACTGGGTGGGAGCTCCTGCACATGTATGAACAAACACTGTGCTTCTAAGAAGTGTTCATTTCTACTATATGATCCTATGATATGCTGTTTAACCCCTTAAGGATCAGGGCTCTGTAAAGCCAATCATTAACCCCTTAGTGACCGGGCGGTTTTACACAAATCCGTCCTTTAGTGACCGCTGCTGTTTTTACGTTTCTGCGCTGTTAGTGTTTAGGACAAATTTTCCTCTTACTCGTTTATGCAACCTACACATATTTTACACTGTTTTTCTCGTCATTAAATGGACTTTATAAAGATACCATTTTTTTCATCATTTCATATAATTTACTATAAAAAACCTTGTGAAATATGACAAACAAATTGAAAAAACACCACTTTTTCGAACTTTGACCCCCAAAATTTCTTATGTATCAACAACCGTCAAAATTTTTTAATTCCTTAGTAGTTTCTAAATTTAGTTCTGAGTTTAGCAATACCCAATGTTTACATATTCCTCACTTTTTTCCTTATTTTATGCAACAATAAGTGCAAGTAGCACTTTGCCATTTCCAAAGAGTTTATTTTCAAAACTAGTGATAGTGACATTGTAACACTGATATCTGTCACTAATTCCTGAATAACCCTCCACATATACATATTTTTTTAAAGTACACAAATCAAGGTATTAAACTTGGGGTATTTTGACTCTTTCCGTGCAAACCATTTTACCACAAATCTATGCCAAAGTTTGAGAAAAAAAAAAGTTTTGGTGATTTTTTTTTTTGAACGCAATTTAAGAATACATGTACTGTGAACTTTAAGGTTTACTGCCAAAAAGCACCCCAAAATATGTTCAGCAACATCTTCTGAGTAAATTGATACCACCCATGTATAGGTATGTCGGGTCATTTGGGGGCTAATAGGCCTTATTGGGGGGTGCGCATTTCAGTTTTCCAACTTGGAATTTTCACATTTCGTCATCATGCACCCATGTCCTATTTGGGACATTTTTGAAGCCGGCCAAAGTAATTTACCCCCTTCAAACCATATATTTTTAGAAAGGGCACACCCTAGGGTGCTTCAAAGAGTTGTATTTTAACACTTTCCATGCACTAGCTCTATGTCAAACTTTCAGGTAGTCACTTTTTGTGTTATTTTTTCACACACATTGTACTTTAGGCATGAATTGTCAAATCCAGTTATGGGTTACTGCCAAAAAACACCCCAAAATATGTTCAGCAACATCTTCTGAGTAAATTGATACCACCCATGTATAGGTATGTTGGGTCATTTGGGGGCTAATAGGCCTTATTTGGGGGGTGCCCATTTCAGTTTTCCAACTTGGAATTTTCACATTTCGTCATCATGCACCAATGTCCTATTTGGGACATTTTTGAAGCCGGCCAAAGTAATTTACCCCCATCAAACCATATATTTTTAGAAAGGGCACACCCTAGGGTGCTTCAAAGAGTTGTATTTTAACACTTTCCATGCACTAGCTCTATGTCAAACTTTCAGGTATTCACTTTTTGTGTTATTTTTTCACACACATTGTACTTTAGGCATGAATTGTCAAATCCAGTTATGGGTTACTGCCAAAAAACACCCCAAAATATGTTCAGCAACATCTTCTGAGTAAATTGATACCACCCATATATAGATTTGTTCTGTTCTTTTTGGGGTGCTACGCCAATCTTTTGACATGTGCTTGTCAATTTTCTAATTTGACATACAGTATCTTCTTTGCTTATCTTCTTTTTAGGGGCCTTTTTACATACCTCAATTTTATGAACGTGCATATATTTGGTAAGCTAACACCCCAAAGTATTGTAAATGGAGTGTTTTTATGCCATGGATGCAACCGTTTGCTCCAAACAAATTGGATACTGTTTGGTGGTCATTTTTCATTTTCACACCCACATCAGTTTTGGACTGTGATTTAGGAGACACTGTTGTTTGTTACTGCATGAAAACTTTCCAGGTTGTTTTATGCAAGGTCTCCTGAGTACACCCATGACCCCCATGCATAGGTTTGCCAGGATTTTGGGAAGGTTCAAATACAATTTTTATGACTTTGTCATTGGAGTTGAAATTGAGATTATTTCTTCAGCTAGGCCTATCTTTGGTTTTGGGTCTACCGCATACCCCAGTTTGAATTATTGCCAGAAAATTGTTTATATTTGTTATGTTGACACCCCAAGGTATTGCAAATGGAGTGCTTTGATGCCATGGATGCAACGGTTTTAGCCCAAAACATTTGAGAAGGTGTGTGGCGGTAATTTTTCAATTTTCAGATTTTTACGCCCACATTAGATTTGGACTGTGATTTAGGAGACACTGTTGTTTGTTACTGCATGAAAACTCTCCAGGTTGTTTTCTGCAAGGTCTCCTGAATACACCCATGCCCCCCATGCATAGTTTTGCCAGGATTTTGGGAAGGTTCAAATACAATTTTTATGACTTTGTCATTGGAGTTGAAATTGAGATTATTTCTTCAGCTAGGCCTATCTTTGGTTTTGGGTCAACCGCATACCCCAGTTTGAATTATTGCCAGAAAATTGTTTATATTTGTTATGTTGACACCCCAAGGTATTGCATATGGAGTGCTTTGATGCCATGGATGCAACGGTTTTAGCCCAAAACATTTGAGAAGGTGTGTGGCGGTAATTTTTCAATTTTCAGATTTTTACGCCCACAGTAGTTTTGGACTGTGATTTAAGAGACACTGTTGTTTGTTACTGCATGAAAACTCTCCAGGTTGTTTTCTGCAAGGTCTCCTGAGTACACCCATGCCCCCCATGCATAGGTTTGCCAGGATTTTGGGAAGGTTCAAATACAATTTTTATGACTTTGTCATTGGAGTTGAAATTGAGATTATTTCTTCAGCTAGGCCTATCTTTGGTTTTGGGTCTACCGCATACCCCAGTTTGAATTATTGCCAGAAAATTTATTATATTTGTTATGTTGACACCCCAAGGTATTGCATATGGAGTGCTTTGATGCCATGGATGCAACGGTTTTAGCCCAAAACATTTGAGAAGGTGTGTGGCGGTAATTTTTCAATTTTCAGATTTTTACGCCCACATTAGATTCGGACTGTGATTTAGGAGACACTGTTGTTTGTTACTGCATGAAAACTCTCCAGGTTGTTTTCTGCAAGGTCTCCTGAGTACACCCATGCCCCCCATGCATAGGTGTGCAAAGATTTTGGCAAAATACAGCACCAATTGTAGAACATAAAAATGTACGAATAAAATGTAAAAGTCTGGTGCAGTAAAAGAAAAAAATAATAAACTGAACTAACTAACTGGAGTGTGAGAAAAAATAGAAAGGAAAAAAAAAATCACAGATCACGCACAGTGTGATATATCTTGAAACAGTCCCCAAGACACAGACCGGGTTGTCCAGGGCATTCTGGACAGTAAAAGATTGTGTCTCTCCTCTGCACCCTCTTGAAACACACCCTGCATCTTTTTTGGGGTTTCTGTTTGCCCTCAGTATGGGGGATTTTATAAATAAAATGTGTAGCCCCAACTCTGCCACGTACAGAGACCTCCACAGACCTCTCAGTGTGGATGGTGGATAGAAGGTATACATCCTTCTTGTCTCTGTACTTGACCGCCAACAGCTCCTCTTGGCGCAGAGCTGAGGTCTCCCCCCTTTTTAACCGGGTGCGGACAAGCTGTGCTGGGAAACCTACGCGGTTCTTGCGAACAGTACCGCATGCTGCTGCATCAAAACAATACAGCAGCTTGAACAAAGGGACACTAGTATAAAAATTATCAACATACAAGTGGTACCCTTTGTTCATCAGGGGAAAAAGTAGGTCCCACACAATCTTGCCACTGGTTCCCATGTGTTCTGGGCAACCTGGAGGGTCAAGGCTACTATCCTTTCCCTCGTACACCCGGAAGGCCTGAGTATACCCACTCTCGCTGTCACAGAGTTTATACACCTTCACTCCATACCTGGAGCGTTTGGAAGGAATATACTGCTTGAATCCCAGCCTTCCCTTGTATTTCATTAGGGATTCATCCACGCAGATATTCCTTCCAGGTGTATAAGCCTCTGCAAACCTGGCGGCGAAGTGGGTAATCAGGGGGCGGATTTTATACAGCCTGTCAAACTGGGGATGCTCTCTAGGAGGGCACAGGCTGTTGTCACTGAAGTGCATGAAACGCAAAATGTTTTCATACCTTCTACGTGACATTGATTGGGGGTAAATGGGGGTAGAGCAGATGGGGCTACTGCTCCAGTAGGAGCGAATTGAGGGCTTCTTTATGATGCCCATCAGCATAGTAAGTGCCCAGAATTTCAGAAATTCTGGCACATCTAGCGGGGTCCATTGCTGCCTTGCCAAGTAGGAGTCTGGCTTCGCAGCACAATGCTGATGGGCATACAGATTTGATTGGGCCACGATGTGGCCCAACAAATCATCCCCCATAAACACCTGCAAAAACTGTGTGGCGGTAAATCCTGCAACATCAATATTGATGCCAGGATTTGCCGTGAAAGGAGGGATATCTGGCCTCTGGCGATGAGGCACTACCCACTCCTCAGCTGGAGCTGTGCGTCTCCTGCTGGCAGGTGGTGACCCAGGATCTGCATCAGAAACATCACTAGATACATCAGCCAGCGTAGATAATGTATCTAGCGACGTCTCTGAGCAGTTAGCGAGGTCGAAATCAGGGTCTGAGTCTGACGCAGATGCCTCAGATTCTGACGCCAGGATGGCATATGCCTCCTCGGCGCTGTACACCCTCTCAGACATTATATATAATAGATTATAAAATTTTATAATTATTATATATATAAGCGGATTATTGGTTTTTAGAAGAATCGTTGGTTTCACAAGAAAATACAAATAAACACCTAAATCTCTCTAAATCACTCTAAACCTGCCTCAATTCTTCTAAATCTCCCTAAAATCTCTCTAAATCTGCCTCAATTTTTCTAATCTCACTAAATCTACCTAAAATCTCTAACCTGTCAAATCTGATCTCTCTCTCTCGCTCACCAAAACACAAGTGAGGAGAGGGAGGGAGAATCACAGAGGTCAGAGCCAATATTTACAAAATTTGACCTGACCTGACAAATTAGAAATTTTATTTAGATTTTTTATAACTTCTGATTGGATGTTGCTAGCCTGCCTCTCTGATGAGGCAGGCTAGGAACATCCCACTCAGCCCCAAGATGACCCTGCCCTTAGAAGGGCAGCGCCATCTTGGCTGTCAGTTTATTTTATTTTATACCTTGTTATTTATTTTTATTTAACTTTTTTTTCTTTTTTTACACTTTTTTTTACTCTGCTGGGTGCCTTGATCCCTCGAGGCACCCAGCAGAGCACCTGATCACTCATGTGATCTATTATGTACTGAGTGCCACGATACCTCGTGGCACTCAGTACTTCCTGCCGCTACCGGAAGTGATCGCTCGGGGGGAGCGATCACGGACGGACCGGCGGCAGGTAAGCATATTGCAAGGATGCCTCGATGTCGAGGCATCCCTGCAATATACACAGAGCAGCTGGAAGCGATCCGATCGCTTCCAGCGCTCTCTAGAAGTGCCGGGCACCTCTCCGGTAAAACCGGATGTTGATCGCTCCCGGGGAGCGATCACAAGGTGCCCCGGCACTTGTAACCGCCATTGCATGGATGCCTGGACTCCCAGGCAGCCTGCAATGGCGTTTGAACTGCTGGAAGCGATCCGATCGCTTCCAGCGCTCAAAAGACCGCAGGACGTACCATGTACGTCAGGGGGTCTAAAAGAGACCCGCGGCCATGACGTACATGGTACGTCCAAGGTCCCTAAGGGGTTAGTGATGTAGATGTTACGTCATTTGTCATCGAGGGCTTAATAAAATCTTTATCACACTCCTTAGATTTAAACGTAATATTCCAGTATTTGTAGGTCATGTACCTCTCCCGAAGGGCCTATGTGAGCATACAATTATTATTGTGTTAGAAATGTCTATCATAAAGCCTACAAGCTGAGTCCCTAGAGTCTCTGACTATCCATTGTCATATATACCTTGCTTTATACATATAATACATTCCCTCATCTAACATGATAGTAGCCAGTCCCTGTGCATTTTAACCCCTTAAGGGTGGCTAGGTGTCGTGTGTGGGTCTCTGATGGCGATGTTTCTATACATCCTACAAATCCGCCACTTCACGGGCAGGTTATGGGGACCTCCTAGGCACGATATTTGAAGGAATTTTTCGTTTTTATTTTTAACCCTTATTTTATGGAAAACTCACTGTTTCCTGTCCCCCAGGGCATTACCCGGACCCCCATACACCTTTTATGGCAAATATCTTGCATATATGCCCTCTTGGAGGGCACTCTAAAAATCAAACTTTTGAGTCCCATTGACTTGCATTGAGTTCGGTTCGAGTTCGAACTCAAACTTTTGAAATTGTTCGAGTTCGAATGCGAACCGAACAAGGGGTGTTTGGCTCAACCCTAGTTTCAACCCCCTCCTTAGAATTGTGGAGTATGGAGGGTTGTATTCAAGCACTTTGAACGGGGTCCACACATATCCTGGTGTTTCTTCTACCTGCTTTTTTAATCTTAGGTGGAATAGCATGCAGTTGGTATGTGGTGAAGGGTTAGTCACGGGGTGAAGGCCAGCGCACTGACGTCACCCGTTGGAGACGGCCTCTGCTCAGCATGGAGATGGGGTTGGACGGCACACACAACGGTGGTGAGTATGTTGTCTTATGCTATTTAAATGTTCTTTTTAGTGCATGTGTGTATATCCTGATGAAAGTCTGCAGATAGTGGACTGAAACGTTGATCTTTCAGCCTAAATAAACCGATTTTGCAGAGACCCAGAGTGCCACCAGCATTTCTCTTCGCACGGATGAATGAATATATATATATCCCTTGAAAAAGGCCCGCTGCAGGGGGCTGAAACGTTGGATTTTTAATGATTTAAAATAAAGTTTGGTTATTTTATTGAGTCACTGCCAATTTATTGAGTCCCACCATTATTTATTTTTCTATATATATATATATATATATATATCGTTCTGATGGATCTTCTATAACAGGGGTCATTAACCTTGGCCGTCCAGGTGTTTGCTAGCTGAGCATTATGGGAGATGTAATTCCAGAACATCTGGAGGGCCAAAGTTGCTGACCCCCTGTTCTTTGCTATAATCAACAGAACGTGGTGAATTTACAACCCCCTAAACGAAAGACAAGTTACTGTAATCTTCAATATGCTTGTTCAAACAGACCTTTCTTTATATCTACACTACATAACACTAGCAGGATTGTTCTTTTTCTCCTTCCTCTTGCATTGCATCTGTTCTGTAGCTATTTTACCTCTTCCAGATAGTACTCATTCATGTAGCACATGTATGTGGTGAACAAGTACACGCAGTGTACCTTTGAGCCCATTCCTGCTTTGATGGTGGAACTCCAGGTCATTCTACTGTTATACAGAGTTTTTATATGACAGTAAAAGGTGCTACACTCCTCCAATGGTGTAATCATGGTCACGCTTCCATTGGTGTTATAACAGGCTCACTCTTTTCATGCATGGTTCTAGTTCTCAAAAATCTGACAGAACAAATGTCTATTTATGCTTTCATGTGCTTTTGCCAGAATAACGCACAGATGGTGGGTTTAAGGAGAGACTGGGCAGTGGATAGAGCCAGGGAACATCCATTTGATGGACAAGAGGCAGATGAAGAAGGCAGATGGTGAATAGAAGCAGGGCAATGGGCCAGGTCATAGTTTTGTTAAGGGGAACCATAGAAAAGGCATGTCTCAGTGGTGTAATAGCTGAAATACATCTGTGATTAGGGTACTGCCTTCCAATGAATTGTACTCTAGCCTGATAGAACTTAAATCCAAGGCTTTATTGTACAAAAGATATAATACCATCACCGTATTGGAGTACCTTCAAAATACGAGGAGGAGAGAACAAATGCCAGACACAGCCAAAGAAAGACTATACAGATTTCACACCTTAACTTGGACCTCTCTTGGCAGGCGTGAGAGTCGCAAGTATTGGTTTGCAAATTCTATAAGGCCAGAATACAATTCATTGGGAGACGGCATCTTAACTGTCAGGTTCCTGAATTATGCCTGGGCAACCCCTTTCTGAATCCTGTTTATTCCGATGCTGCTCATGTTCTAGCGTTGTGATCCAGCAGTAACACAGATAAAATCACCAAAGCACACACAGGTCACATGACACAAACCATGAATAAAGGCACCACGCCCCCTCCTGACATGGCTCAATTATTCTGTCAGGGTTCAGCACCGGTGGGGTACCGGTCTTGGTGGTATAAGCCCAGTATGCGGTTGATCTTGCCGGCTGGGAGTGATGAGAGACACGCAGAGGGACTGAAGCACACCGCAAGATGTCAGATACAGGAATACAGTATGGCTTGGAGTCAGGGCCGGATTAAACATAGGGGCTGAGGGGTCCATTGCCCCAGAATAGGCCCAAAGAAAGGATAACTTTCTCTGCATTGATGGGCATTTGGACCCATGCAGGGGCGGATCCAGGGGGGGCAATGGGGCAATTCCCCCCCCGAGCAGTGCAGATGCCAGGCTGACCTCCAGAACTCAAATCACGATGTGTGCAGTGAATGGTGATTTGCAGAGGCACACACTGCGCAGAAGCACTGTGGATTGCCGCTCCCAGTCATGTGTCAGGGGCGTGTCACGTGGTGATCCTTTTCCCAGTGACCATGTGGCTGAGCCTGTCTCCTTCCATGCCTGCCTGACAGCCATAGGAAAGGGCTGGATCCGAGGCTGCACTGAGCAACAGGATCAGAGAAGAGATAGGCTGGAGCCTCCGTGCAGTGACACCAGGGAGGTAAGTAATGGGTCCCTGAGAGTTTGATCCTCGAGGGTGTATAAGAAAGCTAGAGCTGCACAGTAATAAACCTCTCAGATATGAGTCTGTAAACTGCTCCTCCAGATTGTAAACTCCTGGGTGTCCTCTGCTCCTCCAGATTGTAAACTCCTGGGTGTCCTCTGCTCCTCCAGATTGTAAATTCCTGGGTGTCCTCTGCTCCTCTAGATTGTAAGCTCCTGGGTGCTCTCTGCTCCTTTAGATTGTAAGCTCCTGGGTGTCCTCTGCTCCTTTAGATTGTAAACTCATGTGTGCCCTCTGCTCCTCTAGATTGTAAACTCCTGGGTGTCCTCTGCTCCTTTAGATTGTAAGCTCCTGGGTGCCCTCTGCTCCTCTAGATTGTAAGCTCCTGGGTGTCCTCTGCTCCTCTAGATTGTAAGCTCCTGGGTGCCCTCTGCTCCTCTAGATTGTAAGCTCCTGGGTGCCTTCTGGTCCTCTAGATTGTAAGCCCCTGGGTGCCCTCTGCTCCTCTAGATTGTAAGATCCTGGGTGTCCTCTGCTCCTTTAGATTGTAAGCTCCTGTGTGCCCTCTGCTCCTCTAGATTGTAAACTCCTGGGTGTCCTCTGCTCCTCTAGATTGTAAACTCATGTGTGCCCTCTGCTCCTCTAGATTGTAAACTCATGTGTGCCCTCTGCTCCTCTAGATTGTAAACTCCTGGGTGCCCTCTGCTTCTCTAGATTGTAAGCTCGTGTGACCCGGGCCCTCTGCTCCTCTAGATTGTAAACTGTGAGCCGGGCCCTCTGCTCCTCTAGATTATAAACTCCTGTGAGCCGGGCCCTCTGCTCCTCTAGATTGTAAGCTCCTGTGAGCCGGCCCTCTGTAAATTCTCGTGAGTCGGGCTCTCTGCTAAAACACCTTATTTTCTGTCAGTGCCCCTCCCGAGACTAGTCTCTGGATCCACCCCTGGACCCATGTATCTCCAACTCTGTAGGAGCTACAGGGTCATGTGAGGTATCAGTGGAAAGGCCAGAGCATGGCCCTTCCAATGATACCAAACGTGACCAGGTTTTATGTACATTTAAAAATAAAATAAGGGAAAAATATACTTTTACATGCTTTAAATGATTGAAATCAGAATGAAAAATTCAATCTCACAGTGTGATAGATCTCTGTACCCCCAAGAGGGTCACATCTGCCAGTGCCGCTTCCTTGCAGGACCCTAGGGATGTGCGTTTCGGGTTTTCGGAATTTGGAATTTTCACGAAATTTCCCGATTCGTGTTTTCGGATGCGGCCGAATTTCCGAAAATTTTTAGATCCGAAAATGGCAGATCCGAAAAGTTTTCCGAGCCGAAACGAAATATTTTCAGAATTTTCGAATGGACTTGAAATGTGTCAAATCAAAATTTATTGCTTTGAAACGAGGAGAACAGACGTTCCGAAAAACGAAAGTTTCCGAACTTACGAAAAGTCGATACAAAAAACAAGCAAAGTGACACGAAAATACGAAAAACGGTCGATATTCCGAAAACATGTACAATTCCGAAAAACGAAAATTTCCGAAATTACAAAAAGTCGATACAAAAACGAGCAAAGTGACACGAAAATACGAAAAACGGTCGATATTCTGAAAACATGTACAAATCCGAAAAATGAAAATTTCAGAAATTACGAAAAGTCGATACAAAAAACGAGCAAAGTGACACGAAAATACGAAAAATGGTCGATATTCCGAAAAAAAATGTACACGAAAAACGAATCGAGCCGAACCGAATCGAAACAGAAATCGGTCGAAACTAGCCGAATGTAAAAGTTTAAAAATCCGAAAAATCAAACCGAATCGAACCGTAAACAAAAATCGGTGCACAAGCCTAGACCTCCGTGTTCTACCCAGGCAGACTCTCGTGCCTTCCTCCAGTTTTTAGAGCCTGCTAGCATCCCCAGAATAAAGACAAAACTGTAGATCTGAGGTCTTTCAGGGTTAGAATGGAACTGGTTTTAATCAGAGAACAAGCACAGATATTTATGTGGCAGGGGTCATTTACAGGGGTCATTTACATTCACAAAATCACAACATCTTCTAGGGGGTCCTAATCAGACTGAACAGATAATTGCACAAACATTTACTTTTTGGAAGGTGAAACATAATTATATTAGGTAGACTGTTGCATTAAACATTACTTAATATTTCTAAACCAGTCAAGACAATGGGTGATTGTGATTGACAAATAGATTACAGTTTAAAACAGGCAGTGTTTGTCTGGTCAACAAAGATTATGTTTGAGGAGCTGTTAACCACTTCGCTGCGGAGGACGCGCTCAGCGCGTCCTGCCGCAGGAAGGGTTGGCTGCGGAGGACGCGCTGAGCACGTCCTCCCGAAGCAGCCTGCGATCGGCCGGATTCCGGCCGATCGCTGTGCCCCCCGGTGCGGGCTGACATTTTGGAGGTCAGCCCGCCAATCCGGGACCGCCGCGGGCACAATAGATGTCATCGCAGTGGCGCGATGACATCTATTTCAGGCGCCCCCCCCGCGTGTGCGGAGGAGGCGCCTGAAAGGGAGGGGGGAGGTCCTTCGGACCTCTCTCCCTCCCGATCGCGGGGGTCCTGAGCTTAATGCCAGGCACCGTTTGGAAGGGCACAGCCTGCCCTTCCAAATGGTACCTGGCATTAACCCCTGGGGAGCCGGATCACGAATCGGCGCTGAAAAGCGCCGGTTCGTGATCCTTTCCCGGAGCTGTCCGACATCTTGGATGTCGGCCAAGCCTCCGGGAACTCCCCCTGAGGACTGGCGTCATCGTGCATAGCATGATGACGCCAGTCCTGGAGTTAACCCCTAGCTGCCACCAATGGTGGAGATAGGGGATTCCAATGAACCCCCTATCTCCCGATCCATGGGGGGGGTTAAAGTTTGGTACTGTTGGATCGGCCAGAGCATGGCCGTTCCAACGATACCAAACACAACTGTGAAAAAAGTTTTTTTTAAAAATAATAATTAAAAATAAAAATAAAAAAAATATATATATATTTTTTTAAATTCTTTATTTTTGAAAGTTTGCATCGACATAGAAAGTCAACAGAAAATGAAAAAGACCTCGCAGGGCCAAAATAAGTCATCTGTTATGCTATAGAAGAAAAACAAAAAAGTAATTTAAGATCATTCTCGGAAAACACACTTAAATGTAAGGTCTCCTGTAAAAAACACACTAAAGTTTAAAGTCGTCTGCGAAAAACACATGAAGATTTCAACGTCATCTACAAGGAATGCACTCAACAAAATCATCCCCTATTAGGGGGGTCTCATCCAAAAAACAGGTGATAGGGAACTAATGGCTATTAACAGCCAGAGAAAGTCATCAGGTAGATAACAGAGAAACATCAACAAAAAAAAAAAAAAGGACATCAAGCTGTAAGAGAAAGAGGGGGGGAGGGAATAAAAAGATGGCAAAGGCCAAAAATGTGCCTGCCTTGGCGACTACCCAGACGGTCCATAAGGCCGCAGGGAGGCCAAGGGGGAATAACGGCACCTGGCCCGGGCACTCAGGAGCAAGCCGGGCACCAGGCCACGGTTGCGTCCCCGAGATGTCCCGGAATAGCCAAATTAAAAAAAAAAAAAAAAAAAAAAAAACACAGCAAACCTCTAAAGTCTCAAAGACTGTGAAAGGATGTAGGGCGAGGGTCGTTAAGGTAAGCAGGACTAGTCAAGAGCCGGTAAAAGAGGTACAGCAAGCGTCCCCAGCCCGTATCCACCCAGAGTGCGGGACAAGCAGCCTCGTCCGGTCGAGCCCCCGTGCGCAGGATTCTTCGGGTGAGACCCCTCCATTCAACTCCAGCCGCGGTAAGGGTCGCGCCATGGAGCAGAGAACGACACAGGGGTCAGCTGCAGCATCGTGGGATGGCCACGGAGTGGGAACGCAGCAGACCCCTTCAGCCCGTGTCTAGCGGGAGGACCTCGTGGGCGGCCCCATCACACTGAGACCACGCATCCATGGTGAAAACGGGGGAACACGGCAGGTGGGCATCCATCGGACCAGCTCCTCCACTGCTAGAACCGCTTCGCTGGGCCCAGGTAAGTGTTACAGCTTGGCAGCACAAATCCCCTCAGTGGGCCACAGCATCCCCAGCACAGGCAGCGCGGGGAGAGTAAACTGCATGGGATCCTCCTCAGTTCCGTCGGACCCGACATTCAGCAGCTCCCCGCCATCTTTGTGTACCAATGTCCCAGCGTCCACCTCAGAGACGTCAGCTATGCAGCCAGCCGCAGATCCATCCCCCGGCGGAACTCCCGATGAAGCCTCTGTCCTTGGGTCAGTCTCCAAAACTGCCATCAGTTGGCGCCACATTCCATGCGTTATCGGGCTCTCGTCATCGACCCCGAGCATCGTCTCCAGACAGGCATCCAGGCCCTCCAAGATGGCTCCCAGACTTCTGGTGGGGGGTGAGCGGGCCGGCCGCCGCCAGTCCGCGCCATTCCCCAATTATCTCTGCTTTGCGGGTAGCTGCAGCAGCCGGAAGATGGGGGGCCCTCCATCTCTGTGGCCTGCAGCAGCTGTGTACCCAGGTAAGGGGGTCGAGGAGAGACCAAGTTGTGCCCGAGCCGGAGCGTAGGCCCCAAGATGGCCGCCAACAGGTCGTGTCCGGCGGGGATCAGAGGCCCATAACAGGTCGTCTTATGTCCGGAGGGGGGACTAAACGGGCTCCGGACAGCACTATACCGGTGGCCAGCTACGTCGGTACCTCATATGAAAAAATCCTCTCGCTTATAGTCAGCTGGAGGTCCTCAAGAGCGACAGACGTGTGGAGCTCCACCGAGACACATCTGATCCCTTCGGTAGTTGGCCACACCCCCATAAAAATATTTTAAAAAGAAATTATAAAAAAAAAAAAAAAAAAAGTTTTTTTTTCTTTTTTTTGGTTTGTTAATGCAGCAATATTGTTCCCATTTCAATTATGATGTGAATAATGATGCTGCACTAACGATTTTTGTCTGCGGTGCGTTTGTTAAAAATCGCGTAATTTTTCCCAAAAAAAATGTAACGAGACCCCATTTCTAATTTTTTTAACCAGCGCACCCCATACAAAATATAACCGCAATTGCTCGCATCTTAAAATGTGAAAAAAAAACACTTTACACGTTGTAAATTATTGAAAATTCATATTTTATTGCATTTTTTGTTATAATATACAGACAGGTCATGACGTATACATATAATAATGACATATTATGAATCTGCCGAGTCTGACGGAAAGAACGATATATAATATGTCTGGGTCATATACTAAAATAAGCCTTCAAAACACGTTTAAACATGATGAGCAAAACCGGTAAAAATGACCTCAGCACAGAGGCGGGAAAAGCCTCAGCAGCGAAAGGGTTAATCAGATATTTACACCTTTCTGAAAGTAGGTTTACTGGCAGGCTAATCTGATCAGCAGATAGTAACAGACAATGACATTCTTGCATAATCACAATTATACCAATATTCTTCAGACAAGAGAGGGCAATGGGCCAATATTGATTATGAGTCCTGCACCCTACTAAATATGCCTCCATGCCCATTCAGCCAAAGTCCAAAATGACCTGCGTCACACAAAGTATCTGCCAGGTTAGATATATTCGTATTTGTACCATTAAATAGCCTAAAATATGTTTTCATTTCACTAAAGTCCAAAAAAAAGCCCACCAAAATATACAGCTCCAGGCCCATAGTGATCTTATTCCGGCACTGCCCCAGGCATAATTCAGGAACCTGAGTATAACAGTGGCTAACCCTGAAAATGGGAGATTGCATCTTTGAAGATTTTCTGCCTACGCGGTTCCTGGTTTAAAATGTTTTCTGGATATAAATATTGTTGCCATATTAGCAAGTCTGTTCTTTTAAAATTTAAAAGGTGAACCAGCTATATACGTCAACATGGCAAAATACAATGGTCAATATTCCAAAGTTGGCGCTAACTTAACCAGAGCTGTTGTAAATTTATCAATTCCATATACTATAATGGCTCTGATAAGTTTACAACAGCTCTACACCAACTTTGGAAGAGGGTCCAATTTCTGGACAAAAAAATTCACAACCTGGATGTGTCTAAGCAAATATGTGTGAGCCTTCCATTGGATAATTAGTGCAGTGATTAATATGTTTCAGCTGACAAAAAACAAGGTCAGCTGACTCCCTGAACATACTGAATGAGCAGGTTTTTCCATCAATACATTTTTTCTTCCATGATAGCTCGGTCATATTCCAAGATGACAATGCCAGGATTCATTGGGCTCAAATAGTGCAAGTGTGGTTCAGGGAGCATGAGACATGATTTTCGCACCCGGATTGGCTACCACAGACTCCAGACATTCACCCCATTAAGAATCTTTCAGATGTGCGGGAGAAGACATCCCAACTCTCCTGTCATCAATACAAGATCTTGATGACAAAGTAATGCAACTTTGGATGGAATTAAATGTTGTGACATCATATAAGCTTTTCAAAACGACGCCACTGCCAATGCGTGCAGGAATCAAAGCAAAGGGCTATGCAACCAAATATTAGAGTGTGTGACATTTTATTGGCCAAGCAGCATACATCCCATTTTTCTAATTATGCTCTCCAATATAAATGTAAATTGAGCTGAAGCATTTCTTTGTTGCTTTAACAATAAAGCAACAATGACTAACTAATGTCTGTCTGGGCCCTGTCTGGGCCATGGGGTTTAGCTGGGCCTGGGGTCTGCTTGGGCCCTGGGATCTGGCTGGGTTCTGGCTGGGCCCTGTGGTCTGGCTGGGCCTGGGGTCTGCCTGGGTCTGGCTTGGCCCTGGGGTCTGGCTGGGCCTGGCTGGGCCTTTGGTCTGGCTGGGCCTTGGCTCACCGCTCCGCCAGTCATCTTCTCCTTCTACTTCTTCTGCTTCACCATCTTCGTCTCCTTCTGCTTCTCCATCTTCTTTTCCTTCTGCTTCTCCTGCTCCTTCTCCATGACTGCTCTTCTCCACGTCTTCTCTGTAACGGAGTCTGTCACACATGTGACTGGAGGGATGAGCCAAGCAACGTGCTATGAAGGCACATGCACTCTGCTTGGACAGTCCAGCCAGCCAGCCAGGAAGCGGCCGGCCAGTACACAGCTCCAGATTCGGACTCCTAGAGTCTGATACCGGAGCTGATAAAAAGTAAGGGCGTCGCTGACAGCAGGGCCCCGGCAGGCCGGGCCCCCCGGGGCCCCTTACTACAGCATGGGGAGTAATGCCCTGATGGCGGCCCTGAGCGCAGGTAAAGGTAGGTATCCAGCCCAAGTGTGGCTCGGGATTACCGCTTTCAGTGGAGAAATTTAACCTCGAGCCACACTCGGGAAAACCACCAGGAATGTTAATATAATGTATATGTCTTTGTAGACATAAATTTTGCTCAGAAATATATTTTCCAAATTCAAATGTATTCATTCATAAATAGGAGCAGGATAGATTCATAATTTGTTTGTATAGACACTAAGTTGAATGATTTTTCCACAATACTCATGAGTTTGCTTTTTTCTATATTGTGTTAATGTGTTGAAAACTATTAAAGATGAAAAGCTGGTGGCTCTTCTTAACTGGTGACTTAACTAATAGAGTACTCGTTTTAACTAGTCAGGCTTTATCTGGTTCAGGACCGCTATTCCAGTTGGAACCATCCTTACTGGGATGGCATATATACTAATTTATGTGCCTACACCAACATTCTTTGATCTGTAGAACCATAAACAATTCCTGCTTACAAATCAACACAGCCTTAATCATTTATTTTTGTGACGTGTGTTTGAATAACACAAAAGATGTCTAGATTGTACGTTCCCTTTGTAATCGGTCCACCCGCTTACACTTGTATCAAGGAACATCTTGTTCAAACTTTATTATATATATGTTTTGATATATTTATTGCACTCTGGTCCACGTCACTGAGTACTGATTAGTGCATTTTTAGAATGCTGCAGCATTTATTTGTGTTTTTTAAATAAAATTATAATAACTACACGGATAGAGCACGTGTGTTCTTTTTTCCATTCTTGTAAAAGTTGGACTTTGGGGATTTCATTGAATGATTATGCAAAGGTGAAACCCCAAGTTTAAAATCTAAACATCAATACGGCTGGAATGAAGTGAATGAAGTGTGATTGTATCACAGAACTGTAAACATACTACATATATTTTACATGAAGAAAAATCTCGTGCCATTGTTGGCCCACACAAAACCAACCGAGTCAATGTAATATTTATTTATTAGCAACAGACCTAGAGCCCCATTACTAGACATATTTTACAAATGAAGACTTGTTTGAAAGCTTTGCACTAACAAATTTGTTTTATCCTCCACTGGTCTACATAGTTCTCATTGCGTTTCATGGTTTGTTTTTTTTGTGTGTGAAACAAATGCATAGCACTAACAACATGAAGCTGTTACCAACGGATCTCTACATTGATACTCACTGGACTATGGCTTTATTGTATTTTTCTACCCTTGTCTACTTTGTTTACACCATACACTAATCACTACGGAGACAAGGTAGACCAGTTAGGGCTTGTTACAACATAATGTGTATGTTGTTCAGTCTCTTGTTATATAACTGGCAACGTTCCATGGCTGCCATGTAAACAATATTCTATTAATTTACCAATGTCTATGCTGTGTGTTTACTTTACCTATGCTTTATCTACCATAGCTTAGTACTGGTTTAAAATAATTAACCTTCAACTGTTCATGTCACTCTTCTGTGCTTAGACTACACTTAATAAAACCAAAAAGATACAAATAAAGAAACCTAGGAAAAAAATTACTTTAATGCCAAATGTCTAGAGACAAACAATAAATCTAAATAATGCTTTGGCAAAGGACGTCCCTTTCCCATGCTGATATAAACTCAAGATGAACCAATAAAATGAGTATATGTGGTGGTCCAATAATTGAAATAATATAAGAAGTAAAAAACAGTACATACACAGTGAACAGTGATATATGATACATTTCTTAATGCTGTTTAAACCTGGAAATATAGCAATCTGTGTGCTTTATTAAAGGGTCACTCAACTCACCCTGACCTCTTTATTTTTTTTAGTTTGGCAGGATGTGTAGCGTCTTCCCCCTCCCCCCATGCTGCTCTGATTTGGCAGAATCACTGGGTGAAGTGGAGGTGTTTACTCCACGCCACTTAGCACCACCAGCAGCTGGGATTGTTAAGGCTGGTGTCAGACGAGCGCAGCGTTCACGTCCGTGATTGCGCCTAAAAGTACGTCCGTGATAGCATGACAGAAAGCCCATCGGAGCCCGTTACACGAAGTACGTCCGCACTGAACTGCGGACGCACAACGGCCGCGGCCCACTGATGCAAGGCAGGCAAGAACATACAACCCCTAGAACGGCCGCACAAAGTGTGCTGCGTCCGCAACGTCCGCATAGCTTTGTGTGTGAGTGATGGAACGTGGTCAGACGGACTGCATTTATACGTCCAGCATTTTTCACGGACAAAATGGTTTTGCTTTTTATTTTATTTTCCCTCCTACATCCGTCAAAATATACGTCAGTGAATAAACGGACTGTGTGGCCACTACTGCGTCTTCCGTACTGTGTGCACGGACGTACAGTCCGTAGAAATCATGCTCGTCTGACCCTAGCCTAAATTTTTCGACTGCTGGTCACCATTTCGGTCACTAGTGATGTCAGCACCAGAGAACATGGCATCGTCACCTTTTCTGAGACCACCCGCTGTAACGAGCGGTCCCAGACAGGCAGCCGATGGATCGGATCTGCACATGTCACTCTTCTGTGCATAGACTACACTTAATCGAGCACAGAGACAAGTAAAGAAACATAGGATGTTTCCGATCTACAACTCCAATGATTCCCTGGCCATATATTACATTGAAGGAATTCTTGGAATTATAGGCATCAACATCTGTGGGGCTGTGAGATTGACAGCCCTGCCTTAGAGTGTTAGTATCCTTATGTTTTTCAACCTCTTCACAATAAAACACAATTTTACCAGGGAGGATACATTGAGATTTCTCTCATTTTCAAGTATGTCCTGGGTGGCGAGTAGGTACCGTTAGGTGACTTGCCCAAGAACGCTTACTGGCGAGGAACTCTTGCCGGGATTGAAACCTGTGTCGCAACAGTTTCCACGATGTTACTTCTACTCCACCCAGCCGGTACTTATGATATATTGTCTAAAATAGACAATACTGTGTTACCAGTCACTTTTCTTTTATTTGCAGGTCCAGGCAACCCAAAACCACAAGCAAATCAACAAATTAATTAAATTTTTGTGTTGTTTTGTAGCAATAGATAGGGTTACACTTGACTACACGCTGAGACAGAGAATCTGGGGTGAAGTGGAGATAGTGGTAGAAAAGGCTAAAGGTGAATAAGATGTAAAGGAGGGTATTAATATGAGCTCAGTCTTGAGAAAATTAATCTATAGCAGGTGATATGCCATGAGAAATATCAGAGGGGCAGATATCAGGGGTGGAGAGGTAGATCTGAGTTATATCAGCATAGAGGTGATATTTGAAGCCAAAGCTGTTGATGATTTTACCAATTGAAGAAGAATAAATTGAGAATAGTAAAGAATCCAAAACAGAGCCTTGAGGTACTCCAATGAAGGAGGAGGAGTTGCCAGCAAGTGACATAGAGAAGGACCAGTTAGAAAGATGAGTAGATCGAAAAGAGAGCAGTGTCACAGAGACCAAGAGAGCTGAGAGTCTGTAGGAGGAGGGTTTGGTCAACAGCTTTGAAAGCAGCTGAAATGTGAAGCAATCCTTGTGTGACTTTTAGTGGAAAAGAGGTCATAAGTGAATTGGTGAGGGCAGTTTCAGTCCAGTGTAAGGGACAGAAGCCAATTAGAAGGTGGATGAGCAAAGATTTGGTTGACAGGAAGTGGGATAAGTCAGTCAAGGAATACATTTTCCAGGAGTTTTGAAGTAAATCTAAGCAGTAATATGGGCCAATAGTTAGCAGGAGAGTTAGGGTCAACGAAGGGTTGCTTCAGTATGGAAGTACCCTTTGCATGTTTGAAGGAAGCTGGGAATGACCGAGTGGAAAAAGATAGATTGAAGATGTCAGTGAGAGCACGAGTGAAGGTATTAGATGTGAGGGGATTAGGTCAAGTTTATTTATGTAAAGGATTTTACCAGGAAGGATACAATGTAAGGGCGACGATAAGGAACTGCCTGCGTCTTCTATGGATGGGGGGAGACAGAGAGTGGTATAGAAGGTGAATGGGGGTGGAAGATTGCAGGTTTGTGTCTGGATGTTGTTTCTGGTAGTGAGTATTTTGCTTAAAAAGTAGTGTGTCAAGGTTTGAGCACTAAAGGCAGGTGAGAGTGGTGGTGTAGGTGGGTAGAGGAGAGAGTTGAACGAGGATAAAAGTAGTTTAGGATTGGAGGAGAGAGTAGATATAAGAGAAGAGAAATACATATTTTGGCCAAGTGAAGGGCAGAGATGAATGAAAGAAGAATTAAGTGGATGAAACCAGCATCAAGCCAAGATTTCCTCAAGGCACACTCAGCAGTACCTGAGCATTTTTGCAAGTAATGTGTTTTCCAAGAGAGTGTCAATGCTATAGCCAACAAGAGGCACTATTCCCTAGTGAACACTAACGATAGCGTTCGGATGAGTAAGTGTTACAGCCAGGATAAATTACTTTAGCGCATGGCCCCATATTACCTTCCTAACGCTAAAAAAAATCACTTAGCACATCAGTGATTGTGCAGGCTTCCATGAGCTTACTGTACTTTGCACATCCTATGCTTAACATGGGGAACACAATCATTAAATAGAGTTTTGATAAGTAAGGTATTACAAAGTGCTTGCGCTAATTACCGCAGGGACGTGCAAGTCAAACTTTTAGCTATACCTAAAAGCTGGTGCTAAATGATTCTGCTTTTGCGAAAGTGAGATCGCGCTGGACTCGCGGCCCGAAGTGCAAACCTCCATGGACCCCAGGAGGTGATACTCGCTGCGATGCAGAAGTGCTACCGCGAGTATCACTACGTAAGGCGCTCTGTTCTGGGGCAAGGTGTTGAGACAGCACCTGTCTCAGAATAATGCGCTGAAATGGGGACGATACGCGGAAACTTGGAGGCACAGGTTTTCCCCGTTAGCATCCCCATTTTAGCATGAATAACGGAATAGGGCCCAAGGTGGTGTTTTGCACTATTGGTGAGGCAAAAGAATATGTAGTGCAGAGAGGAGAGTGTTGTTGGAATTGGAGAGGATCAGCAGCATATACAAGTATATATATTTACAGGTGTGGATGAGAGAAGGAGTAGATGAGTTTAGGTGAGCCAAAATTGTAGAACATTAGTAATGCAGCATTGAAAAAACAATAAAGTTTAAAAATATCTTCATATGCTCACAATATCGGTATGCAGAAAGTACAATATTGCCTTATATTTGCCCAATACAGGATTTAGCAAACAGGCTAAACTTTTTCCTGTAGAGTAGTGCATGACCTCACAACTCTGCCTGTATTATGTCTTCCTCTGGCTCTAGTAGACTTTAGCTGCTTCGCTGTGGACGACGCGCTGAGTGCGTCTTCGCTTTCTAGCTAGGGTGCAGAGGATGCTCTCAGTGCATTGTCGCTGCCCCATGGCTTGGTGCCAATCTGGCGCTGACCACTGTGTTGTCCCGGTGACATTTTGGGTGACAGCCCTGCCTCCGGGCCCCCCCCCCACCCACTGATGTCATCGTGCATGGTTGGGCAGGGTAATCCTTATGATAAAGATACAGGGATCCAAATGACCCCTGTATCTCCTGAACCATGTCACAAAGAGAGTCATGCATGGTATCATTGGAAAAACCAGAGCATGGCCAGGTTATTTGTAAAAATAAAATAAAAATAAATAAAAATTTACATTTTCTTTTTTTTTAATGCAGCACTATAGTTCCCTTTTCAATAATAGCATGACCAATAATGCTGCATGAACTCACCTCATTTCTCATGATGCCAGCAAGATTGAAGGTGATGGCACAATGCATTATTACGCATTGGTTCATTGAAACCCTAAACCACCTCACTGCTGCGAGTGACGCAGGGGGCGCTTTGGAACCCTGCATCTCTGATTTTTACATCACACACAGTCAAGTGAGGTGTCATTGGAAAGGTCAGTTTCTGGCCTTTCCAACGACATCAAATATGACCATGTAATGAGTAAAGAAAAATAGACAAAAAGAAGAAAACTAAATGCAAAATTTACTTTTTTTTCTTTCTGTTCTATGGCGGTTTAAAGCAAACAATGCTGCTGCCCTAACTCACCTTCTTATTTCTCATGCTGGGACCTAATGTGGAGGTGATGGCGCAAAGCATTATTACACATTGGTCCATCTAAAATACAAGCTGCTTCACCACTGTGTGGCGAGCAGGGGTTCTTCGAGCCCCTGTATTTCCACTCTTTGCACCTCACACAGTCATGTTAGCCATCATGGAACAGGTCAGATTCTGGCCTTTCTAATAATACCAAGCATGACCATGTAAAAAAAAAAAAAAAAATGTTAAATTTATTTTTGATCCAAAGCAATGGCATTGTCCATTTGTCACATATAAAATGAGCAATACCACTTCCATTACTTACGTTCTCATTTCACACGCCACAAACAAGGTCAGTGTTTTATACATGGTCATATTATTCATAAAACACAATGCGTCAAAATACTAGAGAAAAAATTTGTATTTTTTCAGTTTCAGTTAAGATTGCAGTAACAGGTTTCCATTTCTAGTTTTTTTTCCAAACAAGAGTGCCCCATAGAATATAACCACAAAGGTTTGGATGATAAAATCTGAAAAAAAAATCAAGCTGTAAATGATTGAAATCTTCATGGAAATTTACATTTGTTTGCATATTTTTTGTTATAACATGGACATAAAGTATACATATAATAATAATGATATATTTTGAATCTGCTGAAAATAACGATATATAATTTGTTTTGGTCCTACAATAAAACATGACTTCAAATCGCATTAAACCACTTCGCTCCCAAATGATTTTGCAAAAATTCATTGTCAGAAAACAGTGTTTTTTCATAAAATCATTTTTAATTAATTATACAGTAATAAATAGCTAGTGTGACAGAAACCCCACTCTTTCTGCCTGTCCTGGCTCTCAAGACACCTCCTTACTGATCAGCCTGGCCGCTGAGTTGCTCGGAACTCAGTGCCTCGAGCAGCCTGATCCGCAGCTCCAGACCTGCTTGGTCTGATCCTCTGCCTTGGAGCCTCTTTGAATTTCCAGAAGGCTGCTCTGTGCTTTCTGAGGGTGAGAGTGGGTACCCTGAATGAGACACCAGACAAGCTGTATGTTCAAACAGGATTCTCTGACTTTTATTGAAAAACGCCACTATATATTTATGCCCAGGTCCAACAGTTATAATTTGCATAAACCAAATGACGAACATTTACCTACTAAAACTCTAATTACATTATGTCAGTTACATATTTACAATAAACATTCCTTAGCCCTCCTATCACACATCATTTACATAATCTATTGTTCCAATAGTTCAGATTAAATTCAAACACTGTCCCGAACTCTTGACTGCTCAAACATGCAACCAGATAAAGAGAAAAACCCTCTTGCATAATCACACAGTACTCAAACCTATTTTACATTCTATACGAAAGAACGGTCTGCACCTTCAAAACACATCTTAGTTCACATTCACATAAAGTAATAAAAGTACATTTAAACTAAAACCGAGCAATTTACAATACATTTAAAACCACACCACACAATATAAATGAACATAAAGTTTTTCCCAAAGCAAATGTCTGTGTCTTTTGGGGTTTTCGCCATGGGAATAAAAGTCTTGGGGTTTGACGCGGGGAGCGCTATGTGAGTTCTATGACAGCTAGTACTGTAAATAACCTATTTTGCCATTAGATGGCACCATCTACTGCCAAACTGAGTTACAGAGGTTTGAGCTGCAGGTCTATTTTTTTCTCCCTGCATCGGCTACTGAATGCCCGATATTTCAGAGCATTCATCGGCTGATTTTACAGTTTTCGCTCTTTGGGCATTATGCCCACAGGGCTAAAACTTTGGGGGCACCTTCTGCAGCCTAAAAGCAAACAAATTTTTTTTGTAGCAAACAAATTTCATTTGCTTTTGGGCTGCAGATCAGCAGATCGAGATATCGCGATCGGATTTGCCTTTGAAGCCCGAGATATCTGTATCTCGGTAGTGAAGAGTTTAAACATGATAAGTACAAAACTGTCAAATGAGCTCAGCACAGAGGGTGAACTGGCTCAGCAGCGAAGGGGGTAAATACACAATTATTTATTTAGATAAAAACATTCTGAGTGAAAACGTTACACATGTATGTAAATAGATTTTTTTTATTTGACAAATGATTTCTAACCATGTGTATTATAAACTGTTTACTGCTCCATAACTGTTTTATTGCTCTATAAATATGTGAAACATAAATCTAAATATTCAGAGCTCCTTAAAAAACAAACCAATAGAATTTGGGACTGAAAATATTGACAGACTGATTAGAATTCTATAGGGGAGTTGTCATTCCTGAAGGAAAAACACATGAAAGGAATGTCTTTGTTGATAACTGGATTAAAAGAGTTCAATCTGGGACTGCGTAAACTAGATAAGATTATTGGGTGGAATCTACAGATATCCAAACAAAGCCCACTGAGAGCACAGACAGAACTTCAAAGAGAAAGAACAAAATAAACAGATCGATCTCTATTTGTCCACCTTAAATAATTGTGCAAATCACAGCATCTGCACAATTATTTTTTTAATGACTATTTTAATTAGGATAAAAACTTTCCTTTTCTCCAGTGGCGCTGGGCTCCTCCTTCTTTCCCGCTCCAGGGCTTCTAAATTCAGAAGTCCCTGGAGTTTTTAACATGGGCTACCCAGAATTCATCCATGGCCAAATTTGGCTTCTCCAAATAGAGGACCAGATGTCAGCACATACAATCGTCCTGACGCCAATGATCCTGAAGCTGGTCCCTAGTTCTCAAAATACCATCTGCTGAGTGACAGCTGTGTGGGCCGAGGAAGCCCTCACCTTCACACAGCAGTACCAGCCAAATGTGGTTGGAGGTGGGGGTGAGGGGAGTTGATTAGGGAGGCACTTCACAAAGCCTGACCACTTCAATAAGCTAAAATGGTCAGTGTGTGTAGAGTATCCCTTTAAAAGGTTAAGCAAATGCTAGGAAAAATACTAGCAAACAGTTGTGACACTGTCACTGTCATATTTTCATCACACCTGAAATGCATTGGATCTTTTATATTAAATGTCCTCTATCCACCTTTTCAGAAAGAAGTTGTCACTTCAAAGTGAGAGACATAAGAGATTTTTATGTGACCTGTGTATCTTGATGTTCTACTTTAACTTGCAAAAAATAATTATTTACTTATATTTTAAAAAAGTAATAAAAATTATTAAAAACAAATAAATTTAATTTTTTGTCTGGTCATTTTACATGGTCATGTTTTTGGTATCATTATAAAGGTCAGGCTCTGGCCTGTTCAATGACACCTAATGCGACCTTTTGGGGTGTAAATAATGGAGATACATGTAAATATTGGAGATACAGAATTCCAAAGAAGCCCCAGTCTCCTTGTAGCAGTACAGCGGCTCGTGTTTTTTATAAACCATGTGTAATATCGCATTGCTCCATCATCTCCACATTAGCTCCCGGCGTGGGAAATAAGGTGAGTTAGTGCAGTGGCATTGTTTGCTTTATAACTAAAAGCACATAATGGTGCTGCCTTAGAACAAAGAAAACAAATATAAAATGCAAGATTTAGTTATTTTTTATTTTTATACACTGCATAGTTATATTTGATAACATCGGAAAGACCAGATTCTGACCTTTCCAATGACACCTCACTTGACCTTGGGCAATGTAAAATTCAGAGATGCAGGGTTCCAAAGGCCTCTCCTCATTGCAGCGCGTTGGTTTAGGGTTTTGATGAAACATCTCAAATTAGACTGCTGCACCGTCAGTTTTAGAAATAGCTTACTCGTGTGTCAACCCTTCTACACGCTATTTCTGGTATTCTATTCCATAATTTTCAAAATCTTACAGCAGGAGTGAGCGCTAAATATGAATTTTAGTTCTTCAGAGGGAGGACACAACTTTTGTATTAAAAATTTATGCAAATTGGGTTTTATATGCTATATATTAATATTTACTGTACTTTTTTGTTTTGTGTATAAGACACCCCCATGTATAAGACGACCCCAACACTCAGAACAGGCCCACATCTGGTATCCTGTACCAGTTACTTCTGTGTATAAGACGACTTCTAAGATAAGAAGATTTCTGGCTTAACGATTGTAGACAAAAGAATAGTTTTATACACTGAAAAATACTGTATACAGTATTTCATTTTTCATTTTATCATAATGCAAAATTGAGTATATATATGTTTGTGGTAGTGAAAGAGTTAAACAACTTTGTGAGGGTCTTGGGACGTTTTTTTAAAAATCACTCCATCTGAGACCACCTTTGGCATGCTCAGTTTAGACACCCATTCTTCTTTCAGTGGAGTAGCTGATTCTGGTGGCTTAAACTTGCATTGTCTTCTCTTCCATGTCTAATCAAAATTCAAAAGAAGAGCCGGTCACACTACTGAGAGTCCATTTAGAAATCGTCCATTTAGTAAACTGCCACCACAGAATGCACCTCAACCAAAACTTGTCAATAGCACCATCAATTAAACTGTCCTTTTACTAATGATTATGTAAAGATATTACGTTCTTGTTTCACAATTCCTTTTCAGGTTTGTTTGAAAATCTCAATGGGGGCTAAAAGAAGACCAGAAAGAGTTACTCATTTTGTAAATTGAGTCAACCAATAGCTCAAAGCTCAAAAGTGGTGGCTGACAACCTTTATTCATATTCAAATTAACTACAATACCCTGAGAAAAAAAAGAAATAAAAGATCAAATATTAAAGACGTGATTATTAAATCCATTCCAAATTATATGCCTTCTCACTCTAGAAATATAGATCAAATTTTGTTTGTGCTTCCTTTTATCCATACATTTTACATTGTTACTCAAGTAGTATTTATTTATTAGAATGATTTAACTAGAAATGCTTAAAAGATTCATTGTAATATCTGATTTAATTTGGAGCCATTTCCATGCATTTCTCCAATTTTTCATTTTGAATTACTGTACTTTTGATATGAATAAAAGAACAATATGCTAACTAGAAAATGATACCCAATCTCACAAAGGACTTCTCTCCAATAATAAATGTCATTATGCAAGTCCAAAATTAAACCAAACATATTACAGACCTAATAAAGAATCCCTCGGGGGCTTTATTCTGGAGACTGTAGGAAGATTCAGTGATTTAAGACAAAACAGATATATGTGCCCGTGAAGTATGCTTTATATTAGTGTATTACTTTAACACAAAACGTAAGTTGCATGAAAAATTATCAATGAGTTAAGGCATATCTTTCACACTATAATGCAGCAGTAAAAATGACCCACCTCACGTTATAAATTTTCTTATTCTAACCATCGCTTTGGACTCTTTTTTATACTAGAGACTTATCTTTTCTAGAGGGACACTAATTGAAGAAGCTTAATAGCGAAACGCGTTTTAGTGTACCTTGTACTGTATACTTTTATATCAGTCCATTTGATATTTTATTGATTTAAATAAATAGTAGTTTTTATATACAGTATTTCAAGTGTCTTGCTGCTTTTTTTCTTATATTCCATGGATTACCCTACTCTAGAGAGCATTCCTCACCTTTGAAGCCACAAGTGACATCAAGCCACGTCCAGGAAAATCGCCAGGGCAATAAAAAGAACATCCTAATATAAGTATCTTTTTCCATTTTTTATTTTTTTGCACATCCACAGGATATAAAGTTGTTGATGCCCATATGTTGAATACAGCGCATACAGCTATCTTGCAACATTGTTTGCTATATTAGTATGTAGAAGGTTATATGCATACTAGCATTGCACAGTACTATATCCCCCTTTAGGTGCGCTGAGAACGCTGCATTTTATTTTCTTATTCTAATCATGTCATTTTTTAAAGAAAAAAAATCCAAAAATAATCATTTTTGAATAACCTTGAACAGAATTTTTTTTATCTGTGTCCAAGTTTATTCTAAAATGTTTATTTTACAGTTAGAAAAGAAAATTCTTCTTTCCTCTGAGGATTGCTTTAATAAGAATGTTTTATTGAACCTTTTAATCACAATTTCTCAGTAGCTCTGCAGTTTTTCATGTGTTTTTAATTAATTACTGCTTTTTAAAAGAAGTTGGGATGCAGTTCCCTCTTTATCTAAATGATTTTTATCTTGTAATATCTCATAATATTGCAACAGGTCTCCTTTCAGTAACATTATTTTGCAGTAAATATACACGCTTACAAGTGGGTTTAGCAAGATATATTATATGAAAAATAGTATTGAAGCATTACATATTAAAAAAAATCACATAATACAACGGTTTACGTTGTTTTCTGGTTGATTTGTATTGACATTTTAATCATTTGATTGTTGTAGTTTGTGTAAAAGTAAAATTAAAACAATATATACTTAATCTCCTTGAAAGAGGAGGGGTGAGTATCTCACATAGAAACTGGCGATCACGGCTTATGCTCCTGCTGAGGGTGGTAGGACAACAGGAAAGAACGTATTTACAGTAAATCTTTATTGAACTCACATAGCTTTACCAAATTGCAATAAAACTATAAAGTGATGTGATGGCATTGAGATGTAACTCATGGAATGCCCTACTTCCTATTGGGGCACAGAAGCACGTGAAAAAGGCACAATCATAATTTTTTAGTGCACTTAAAAATGATGACAGTGTGGGCCAGTTCCTGTTACTTCCCTACTGAACTTTAAGGTCATAGAGGATATAAGTATAATTGTTCTCCCTATCACAAAGTAGTATACTGTAGATTGGAGTCCAAAAAGAGAATTCGCCTACAGGAAGGCAGATAGAACAAGCTAAGTTTGAGAAAGTGAAAATCATAATGTTGTGTCATAAGAGACACTGTTATAGACAGATATTTCGATATAATATTTTGATGTCGACTGACAAATCTAAATTAGCGAAACACGTCTCAATTTTATGTCTGTTTTACTTTATTTTTAAATCAATATGTGTGCAATAAATATACTTATTATCAAACCACACTTCTGAATTATCTAGGTCTTTTTGAAGCAGCATCCAGATGTATATATGCTGCCATTTCAGTAAACTAATAAAAATAAATAATTTTGCCTCTCTTCTGCGTACCTTATGTTACAGGGAGTGAGCTAAATTCCTGACGGTCCAGCAAGGGGATTAAACGTGTTTCCAGGCGAGACCTACTAAGGAATCTTAATACTCCAATTAGCCAGTGGGGTGAAACACACATTGGGTATGGGGCCAATGGGCGTTATGATGTTATTTTTGAGACAAAGTTGAAATGACTTATGCACTGATTGAATGAGATGCCGCTATGATGAGAATGAAAAATATATATATTTTTTTCACAGTGAGGTGACGCTGGCTTGGCATATGCTTATGGAATGACCACCCCTTAGATGTTGAGACAGGGCATGTGTTGGTGCAGCACAATTGGTGTCTATAAGTAACCGCAACAACCACTGAGAGGAGATATATTGAATATAAAAATCGTGAATTGTGTGCTTATTGAGCCCAGATTGAAAGGAGCTCCGGTGGGGTCAGTTCAACCTATGGTGACTTTTTGGTTTAAAAATTAAATCACCAGCAAGCCAGTATTATTGTTGACCACCTGTCTTGTGAGTAGTACAATGACAGTGCTTGTGTTCAAAAATAGGGGATGACTAGTTTTGATGTGCAATGTGATAAATAATTAGTAAATCTCCTATTTATAGAAGCTGTGTATTGGTGGTAAGGTACACCTGCCGACTAAGTAACATCAGGGTCTAGTACCCCAGCAGTTGCTAAGACGCATTGGACTTTAAAGGGTGAATTGAGTGCCTTGCGGTAGGAATCAGCAGAGTGCTTCAGAGAGCGTGTGAAACCAGACAGTCATGCAAAGATGTAAGAACTCATAGTTAACTGCTGTAGGCTTGCATGCCCACAATAATACAATATGCAGTGTAGATGAGCTACAAAGTATTATTTATAAAGTTTGTACTATTTTGAGAAATCACCTAGAATTTTGTACCAATCACTGCACTAAATTTTATTGGCGAACATTTGGCTCCACTGACTATTAATAATAAACATATAAGGCATCAAGAATGATTTATAGAGCGTTGGTCTAACTGCACCACATAGGGAGAAATACATATCCCCTAGTGGTCTGCTCAAGGTATAGCAGTAGCTATTCTGAACTGCCATATCAAATGATCAGCAGCAGTAGTAACGATCTGTACTAAAGAATATTCTGCACCAAGATAAATGATTGTATACTAGATGCATTATGGTCACTGTCACCAAACAGAAGTTTGACAAACAAATCAAAGTAACAATAGGTTCACAGTCCCAAGTGGTCAGTTGCTTTCGAGTAAAGCTGAAGGCACGATTTTCTCGTGGCATATACTGTACAAATACCATTGAAAATCATCAAACGGCACTATTCAATACATTCGGTTTATCACATGTAACTAACCGTTACGCCCTTAAGCCCTTATTTAGTGATACTTTGAACCTTAAAAGTGGGAACAAAACTTTCAAGGCTATTCAGAAAGAGATGAAAAACTTGAGAATGACTAGAAAATTGAAAATTCTAGGTCAAAATAGTCAAACCAGAAAAATTCTCCCATTTATCTCACTTTCAAAATCAGCTATTTGGTCTAGATTGTTCATTCTCCTGGCAATTCTCAAGGTTTTCTTCTTAATAGGCCTGTATATACAGTATCACCCTGCCTGAGTCGGAATTAATTTTTTTTATATATATATTTTCTTCTATTATATGTATTATCTTTACATGTTTGAATTTTTTAAATCAATAAAGGTTACATTTTAATTTATTGATGGTCCGTGTTTAGGCCTGCGATAAGCAGCAGAGTTACTGTTTCCTGGAGAAAGAACGGTTTCTCTGCCTATGCCAGATGATACTAATCGCTCTCTCATTGAGGCGTCAGAGGGCTCTTAACGGCCCCAGATGCTGCGGCCCACGGGGAAATGTGTTGGTATCTTGGTGGGCCAGTCCTGCATGGCATGGAGGTACCCTTACATCTGTGGCACTTAGACAAGCTGAATAGGGTTTGACAACAGCCAGGGTCCCCTGGGCCCCTCAACATGTCCCAGGCCGTCTACCCCTGGTGGCGGCCCTGCCTGTATGATAATACTTGATCTTTATTTTTTTATAACAAGAAGTGAATCGATATAACTATGTGTAAACAAAACAAATATAAATTATTAGTCTTATAGTACTAAACCCTTAATGCTGACATCCCCTCCGATTGCAGGAGGGTTTAAATGCTGCAGGCAGTACAGCATGTCCCATGGCTTTCTGGCCCTCCTCTGGCCTGCCTCCCTTCCCATTGCTCCTTTTCCATCATTGGCTGCAGGGGGCCACAGCATAGTACGCCCGTTGGTAGCAAGGAGTTAAAAGGGGCAGGCCCACACCTATATACAAGCTGTTAGTTCTATTTCTTCAAGAAAATTAAATTCAGGAAAGAGATGCGTACCTACCTTCCTTGTTCCCAGTAAGAGGAAAGAACTTCACAGTTTCTAGGGTTTAAGAAGAGAGGCACGTCTAGAAATAGAGAGGTATGTCACAGAAAACAAGAGCCATCTGGAGTTTTCCGACTAACGTGGTTTTAAATCTCATAAGCTTTTTCAAAAATTGAGATTGAATCATAATGCATTCAGCAGTTTATATAATATATTTAGAGTACAAATCAACACCAGAAGAATATCTCTGTATGACAATTCCAAACCGTTGGAATTGCGTCACTTATGTCGAGTGGAATTCCCCCCCCCCCAAAGAGGATTATCGCTTAACAATCTGCCCACCCTATTGACCATTGAATCTAGCACAGATAAAACATTTACTAAAAATAAACAAAAAATAACTAAAACATACTAACAATACAATCACTTGAAGACTGTAAAACAAACTATGCACCAGATGGAGGTTTTCTGGATAAACAATGAGTCCATACAATGAATTTTAATGGAAGAGAAAATAGTGTGCTTCCTGGTGCTTGAATGATTTGAATTCACAGACAGGATTAAAAGCTTTTATAAAGCATATTGTTCTTCATCCCCCATCTGTCTATATCCTCAGTAATCGCAGGATTAGGGTTTGTAAAGATTAACAAATACTCCCACAAAACAACATAGGGCAAAGTACCACATGTTCCCAGGGGGACGGGATTTCAGAGTGATGCCAATACACAGGGGGAAACAAACTTTTGTAGGATCAGCAGACATAAATGTCTGGTAGACTGTGGCTGACTAATGGCTATTTCCTGGTATTCTGACACAAAGGCCCTTTGTTTTATATTGTAACAATGTTTTCTTTTTCATTCTATACATCATTTATCTCGAGTATGATACAAGATAATTATATTGATAAATTCCATAGCTGAGAACATTGTTGACAAGACCGATTGGTACCTTGTGGTAGGAGCTAATTTAACACCAACGTAAGCACCCCCAAACAGTGGTTACTAATCACTAACCCCTTATCGCCGACGAGATCAGGCAGTCCTCCTGCAGCCAATGATACCAATCAGTCCACTAGGAAGGGAAGTGGGCCAGAGGAGGGCCTTAAAGCCGTGGGGCATGCTACAGTGCCCTGTGATGTTTGAGCCCGCCTGCCACCAGATGGGACACAGACGTTAAAGCATTAAACTTGTGGTATGGAAATTACCATAACTCACATACCGCTATACTTGACTCTCTATTTCATGGCATGTCATTACTGCCAGCGTTTATAGAGTTAGTCATTAAATTTGAGGGATCCAAGATTTTTTTGCACCTTTTTCTGTCACTCTGATTGCTGCTTTTACCTATCACTCTCACCATCATTCAGGGGTCTATTCCTAAAAAAAAATAAGTGCAGGAACTCTCCAAGATTTCTACTCCTTCATTAACGACTGACATGTTGTACTTAACCCACTACTCCACATGCAAATTTTATATCAATGTTTCAACACATAAAGATTGGTTGGGTTTTACGGAATCCTTAGGATACCTGTAAGAAATATCATAGGGGTTATTCAGAGAGATCTGGCCCCGAAATGTCACCGAACAGGGAATTTCGCCGTACGATGACATTTCGAGGCCATTCGGCTATTCAGAGAGTAGGCAATTCGCCAAATTTTGGCGAATTGCCAGCAAGTACGGTGCCTTTTTGAAGGCAGTGAAATCCCCCATAGAGAAGCAATGATTAATCTATTCAGAGAACACGAACAGCAGTGAAAAGTTGCCACAATGCCCTGCTTCTGCTGGTTTCATTCGTCAGGTTTATTCAAGCGAATCCCTTAGGCTTCAATGCTAAAAATATTCCCGTTTTGATATAATACTTAATAAACCATTTATTATTTTAATCTGCAGTAAAAAGTCTATTGATTTTTTTTTAGGCTCTTTTAAGCATTTTTCTGCAAAAAAATATTTCAGTTTTTTTAAATAATTTTTTTCTTTCTTCTATAACAGACCTTTTTATTATCATTCATAGGACCTTATATGTTAATTTCAGACATTTTCGCTAGGGTAGTTTTTTTGCAAACAGCCTTTCAATTTTGACACTTTAAATTTTTATTTTTTTATTTTACCCGGCTTTCTCCTGTGGCTGGTCGGTGATGTGCTCAGCGGCTCATCAGCTGTATTTAGCGGCTGTCTGGCCTGTTTGCAACGGATGTTCTGCAGGTTGTTGGACACGGACATTGGGTTTGCAGCGGCAGCAAGCGGGTTTGTGGCAGGTTGGCGGTGACATTTGGCAGCCAATTCCCTGCACTTCAGGGACCCTACGATGAATGCTGAATTCACCGCAGGGTGGGGAAATTTGATTCCCCCAAGTGCATGGAATTGCAGTGAACGAGAAAGCACTGAGATGTCGGCAACATTTTAGTGTTCTCTGAATAACCCCCTATATATTTCTGGTGACTTAATGAGGAATCATATGATTGGAACCTAATAAAAGCATCTCAGAGTATGGACCAAAGGGGAACTCCATTCCCACTGAGAAAATAGTGGAGGAACTGCATTCCCACACGTTCCTGCTTGACTGGACCCCAACCACCACTGATTGTTCCTGTTCCCATACCCTGTGTCAGCAGAAAAATGAAGACAGGAAAGAAAACCACAAAAAAAGTCGCAAAAATACAAAACAAATGGTCCAGTTTGAACTTGCACAAAAATTAAGCCTGCTCCAATTTTGGACATGTCTGATAATGATGCAGAAAAAATGGTTAGCACCCACATATGTGCCAACACCAGTATCCCAATGCCAAACCAGATATATAGAGGTTTCCCCCAAACCAAAGGGACAATGAACAAAATTATACGTATCTGGTAGCGCGATGGTAATCGCTTCTCGGGACTCAGGTGTCTCTCATAATGTGCATCATCCACATGGATTTTATAAAAGGAAGCAAAAATACATATAATAGTGCAGGGTGTATTAATAAAATATTTGTAAATGCTGTAAGATTAATCCACTCACAAATACAGAGCCCTATCACTGGCTCTGAGTGGTTAGATGCATCTGGGTCTTTTTTCTTCTTTTTATTCTGAAGGTGACCCACACCTTATACATTCAATAGCTCCTCTTATTCATCGGATATAGAAGGAAACATAGAGACAAAGAAACTTCCTTGTGCAGATCAACCAATCAAATCGTGAATTAATACAGATGGGGTGTCAACTCACATTTGGTGGAGCTTTTAGCCAAGCTCTAGGTGGTAAAGCTTGTGGATTTATCAGTGGGTCAAATCCACGAAAACCCCAAAAGATTCCAGGACATTGGGGCAAATGAATAAAAAACTTTAATAAAACATAAAATAATAAAATATATTAAATCTCGCTCAGCCAGATAGCCAGGATGCATTTTGCTAAGCACTGCGGCTTCCTCAGCTGGTTTACAGGATAGTGTACAATGCTGGTATAAATAGTACCCTTAATTAGGATGAAATTGTCCCCCCATGTCCAAAATTGTCGATTGGCGTGCGTTCCACGCCTCTATCGCTGAACTTCCGATGTGCGCCGCCATTTTGCGCATGCACTCTGATGATATATGCGTTCCATCTGATACTTCCGGTGCCCTCCGTTCTCTGCTCGATACATCTGATCGTTTCAAAGGATCTCTTTAACGAATATACTTTCTGGATAATGTTCTACAAGTGGCACCATAATGGAAAGGAAATATCAGCACCCATTATCCATAAATACATTCTTAAACCGCAGACCTTCTTCCAATGCATAAGATATGGGAAAACCAATATGAGTAGTTATATTCTTTTAAGCTCTAATATATAGTGAATATAAATAGAAGGTGGGATAATGAAAAAAACAAATTTTTAATTCCCAATATTTCTATGTTTTACGTAATTATATTGATTAGTGGAAATGATTTATTAATGATTTATTAATGGATTTATTAACAATGTGTAAATATGAATTTATAGTTGTGGTAGAAACAGACCCCACCATAATCCATTGTCCGATTAATTCCATCACATCTTAAGGATACTCTGAACATGTTACAAACGTTGAAAGAACTAGATTGGCAGAATGGTGATATTATGGTAACATGTGATGTAAATTGCGCTTTATAGCAATATACCGCATGGTATGGGATTAACCATACTAGAAGAAGAAATATCTAAATATAATCCAATAGAGAGTGATCAAAGATCTTTCATTATAGAAATCGTTAAGTTTATATTAAATCACAACTATTTTAAGTTTGAAGAGGATTACTATGTCCAATATAAAGGTTCAGATATGGGCACGAAGTTTGCGCCCAGCTACGCCAACCTATACATGTCAGGTTGGGAAACCAGGTTCATGTACGGTTCGCGTAGCTGGGCGCAAGGAAACGTGCTAGCCTATAAGCGATACATCGATGATTTATTTTTTGTTTGGAGAGGAGGAGAGGAGAGTCTGCATTTTTCTAGAAAGTTTGGACAATATAGAATGGGGTATCACACTAGATAAAAGTTGGAGTTCTGATAAGGTCAGTTTTTTAGATCTAAAGATCTGTAGAGAAGGTGATCATATAAAATATAAAACCTTCTTTAAGGAAGTCGACACTAACACTTGTATAATCAATATAAGTTGTCACCACCCTATGTGGCTGAAGGGGGTCCCAAAGGGACAATTTACCCGCTTAAGACGTAACTGCACAGATAGAGATTTTCAAAAAACAAGCAGACACCCTCAAAAAGGATTTTGTGGAAAAGGGATATAAAGAATTAGATCTAGACCAAACCATTTCTAACGTAATACAAGAAGAACGTAACGAACTACTCAAGTATATACCGAAAACGGTGAAAGGAGAACAAGAAATCCTCTTTATTTGTGATTATAATAATAAAACAAAAGAAATTTTAAAAAATTTAAAAAAACATTGGCACATTCTATGGAACGATGGCGAGTTAAAAGAATATGTAGGAACAACACCTAGGGTAATATTTAGAGGAACAAAAAGTTTAAAAACTAAACTAGTTCACAGTAAAACTAAAAAGAATGACACAACTAAAGGTTTTTTCAGTTTAAAAGAAGGTTTTTTACCAATGCGAGCAGTGTCTGGCCTGCAGATCCACTGGAAATAAAAAAGATTTTATCAACTCCTATACTAATCAAAAATGCAACCAGAGTGTCAAAATAGGTGGGGTTCTTAATTGCTGTTCGAAATATATTGTCTACATGTTAGAATGTCCATGTCAGGATCGCTGAGCATGCGAGAAATGTGAGGAATGGCTTTGAAAAACATTCAGTTTCCCTGCATTTTAAAAATAAACACAATAGTTCACCTTTAGGTATAACATTTTGGGCCATTAAACAGGTTAAAAAAAGAGATGTGGAAGAGGACCTAATGAATAGGTTGGGGAAAGAGATGAGACTTATTTTTGAAAATGGAACCTTAACACCTAATGGTCTAAATGATGACTTTGAGGTCATTCATTTTTTGTAATATTTCTATAGAATTATTTGTATAGCTTTTCTTCCTGCTGACTATATGGGAGAAGTTAGTGCACCCACTTATTATATTTTATAAGGTTTGTGAATTATAAGTACAGTCCACTTAAATCATTTTTATTTATTCACTTATAATTAATTTTTATTTTTATTTTGTAGTACTATATTTTAGTTTATAGCGAACCACTATTATTTAGTATCATAAGCACTATTAAAATTAATTTACACTTATATATAATTTTTCAATAATTATACATCTAACTCCTCATATTGTATCTGTTATTTCCACATTATGGTGGGGTCTGTTTCCACCATGACTATAAATTCATATTTACACATTGTTAATAAATCCATTAATAAATCATTAATAAATCATTTCCACTAATCGATATAATTACGTAAAACAGAAATATTGGGAATTAAAAATTTGGTTTCTTCATTATCCCACCTTCTATTTATATTCACTATATATTAGAATATAACTACTCATATTGGTTTTCCCATATCTTATGCATTGGAAGAAGGTCTGCGGTTTAAGAATGTATTTATGGATAATGGGTGCTGATATTTCCTTTCCATTATGGTGCCACTTGTAGAACATTATCCAGAAAGTATATTCGTTAAAGAGATCCTTTGAAACGATCAGATGTATCGAGCAGAGAACGGAGGGCACCGGAAGTATCAGATGGAACGCATGTATCATCAGAGCGCATGCGCAAAATGGCGGCGCACATCGGAAGTTCAGCGATAGAGGCGTGGAACACACGCCAATCGACGATTTTAGACATGGGGGGGACAATTTCACCCTAATTAAGGGTACTATTTATACCAGCATTGTACACTATCCTGTAAACCAGCTGAGGAAGCCGCAGTGCTTAGCGAAACACATCCTGGCTATCTGGCTGAGCGAGATTTAATTATTTTATGTTTTATTAAAGTTTTTTATTCATTTGCCCCAATGTCCTGGAATCTTTTGGGGTTTTCGTGGATTTGACCCACTGATAAATCCACAAGCTTTACCACCTAGAGCTTGGCTAAAAGCTCCACCAAATGTGAGTTGACACCCCATCTGTATTAATTCACGATTTGATTGGTTGATCTGCACAAGGAAGTTTCTTTGTCTCTATGTTTCCTTCTATATCCGATGAATAAGAGAAGCTATTAACTGTATAAGGTGTGGGTCACCTTCAGAATCAAAAGAAGAAAAAATACCCAGATGCATCTAACCACTCAGAGCCAGTGATAGGGCTCTGTATTTGTGAGTGGATTAATCTTACAGCATTTACAAATATTTTATTAATACACCCTGCACTATTATATGTATTTTTGCTTCCTTTTATAAAATCCATGTGGATGATGCACATTATGAGAGACACCTGAGTCCCGAGAAGCGATTTCTATCGCACTAACAGATACGTATAATTTTGTTCAATGTCTGATAATGATGCCTGCTCCAATCCTAACCCAAAAACCTTAGCACTAACATTATGCTTCATTTTTAGGCAACAGATTCTGCTCCTTTTCAAAAGATAAAGGAGCATAATCTGTTGCCTAAAATTGAAGCAATAAAGGAACATGCTATTATGGTTAAATCTAACCCTAATTGTAAATGCAACCTAACCCTAATTCCTAACCCTAAATTTAAAACCACGGTCATGTCAAAAGTAAAAAAAAAACACAAACCCTAAAAATCAATAGCCGCCAAGAATGGTCATGTGTAGATACATTTTTTGTTTTAAATTTCCTCTTGAAAAACGCAAGACATTGTTTTAATCCGTATCTGACTTGGAGCCTCTTTTCTTTATTTGATCTTGTACTTATTGCGTAATTTTTTTGCCAGTGTCTAGTAGCTAGCATAATTTCTACAGTAAATTGTTTTATCCCGCTCATCCCCCTATTAATGGCTCCTTTGTTCTATTTAACCTTAGATTACGGGCATTTGGTGGCTAAAACAGTAATCTTTTGTCTGGGCCAAATACTGCAGTAGCCCCTATGTTAATCTTGCCTTTGTTGTGGGAGGAAAGACATGATTTTACCCTCAGGAAAGAAATAGCAAGAATACAATAGAAAATTAGAAATACTGTTTTACGTAAAATGCTTTTTGGATATTGATAGGGTCTCCTGTATTGAAGAATGGAGGATCAGGAGTGAGGACATGATATATTTAATGGCTGAAGCAGTGTATCTACTTCACACTTTGACACAGTGTTTTCCAGCTCAGAATAAGAGAGTTTATATATTTACACAAACATGGCAATTCAACTTAAATCTGCAATAACTTTATGATGCAACATTCTATAAAAAAATAAGCAATAAATAAACAAAAACAGAAAAATGTCAGCTACTTGTGGGGGATCTGTTCTCTAGCCATAACATGCATTTATTCCTTGCTCTGGCTGTCTCACTTGCAGTGTCGATGCTGAATTGTTAACATGTTAATTCCCTTTTACTATGTTCATTACGGTACTAGGCTCCTCTGCTAGGGTTATTACGGCTGACAGGAAGTGCTGGTGGAGTCTGTTGTTTGTATCCTATGTGGGGGAGAAGTGGACCCTGTGCAGTGTGAGAAGAATAAAAGAGACTTTTTAATGATAATAAACATTGTGTTTATTCTGAGTAACATTGGTAGCAGAGGATGGTTTCCAATTATAAAGTTCCACCGAAATTTGATGAACCCAGGCCATATGAAGGCTGGAAAAATGAAGTTAGTATCTGGATGCGGGTCACAGACCTTGACAAGAAAAGCAGGCCCTTGCTGTTGCTTTGGGGCTTGACGGGAGAACTCATGAAATGGCTATGGGAATACCTGTTGTGGACTTAGAGAGCGATAATGGTATGTAAACATTAATGATGAGGCTGGATAGTGTGTTTCTGAGAGAGGAAAAGTATCGGGCCTATGAAGCCTATTCTTACTTTGACAGTATAACAAAGGATAGCTCTGTTTCCATGGCAGACTATATAATTGATTTTGAACAGCGATATAATCGAATGAAAAAGTATGATATGGTGCTGCCTGATGCTATACTGGCTTTTAAACTCATAGACATGGCTTGTCTCGATGAAAAAAACCAGACAGCTAGCATTAACAGCTTGCACTGAGTTGAAGTTTACCTCCATGAAAGAGGCTTTAAAAAGGATATTTGGCGGGAAAATAACAGCTTTATTATATGGAACACAAGTGAACCAAGACAATATGGCAATTTTTACAGAACACCAATCACATGGTAGAGAGAGACGGAATGCTGCACTGCGATATGGACAATTAAAATAGCCATTACCAGGCACCAATCCACTGGATAAATACGGCAGGCAGGCGTTCCATATGCGCAATTTGTCAAAGTACATTCCACTGGGCTAAAGACCGTCCTCATAAAAAATATGATCAAGTAAAACTAACTGAAGATGCAAACGTTGAGGAATGTAACATTACTTTAATTACTAAAACTTCTATGTCTGACTCAGAGATATTCATGTCTGAATCCTTAGGATCAGCGATCATTGACACTGCATGCACCCGCGCTGTGTGTGGTGAGAAATGGTTAGAAGATTATATCGATGGCCTTACTGCAGTTCAAGTGAACAAGTTACTGCTGACTGAAAGTCCCAGTTGCAGACAATTTCGGTTCTGAGATGGGAATCTGATGTATTCCACAAGGAGTGTAAAACTACCGGCTAAAATAGGCCCGACAAAATTCAGAATTGAAACTGAAGTTGTAAAAGCTGACTTTCCTCTCCTGCTGAGTAAAGCATCCCTAATAAAGGCTGGGTGTAATGACGAGCCCCCAATAGGGTGATGGGGAGCCCCCAATCTGCAGAGGTTGAAGCCTTTAGGGCAGGTATGTGGTAAACAGGCAGTAACAGAATCAAGCACAACACCTTCAGACTATACTTAGTTCTCCTGTATTACTCCTCGGATTCTAACAGGCTACTAAGCTCCAAAGGTTGAGACCAATGGATAACTTAAAGCACCCAACAATATAGAGGAAAGCAAAACTTGAGCTTTAGAACTAGAAGGTATTTGGCAAGACAGAATGAATTGTGTAAGCTGCAGGGCAGCGCTCAATACTGATACAATAATACAGACTGATGAACCAGACACTCCCAGCCAGGGAGCACAGACAAGGCCCTGAGTGCCACTGAACAGCAAGCTGGCTTCGTGGCCAGATGTCTGCTGAGCGAAAACAGCTACAACTTGCACAAACACAATAATACATAAAACAGACAAGGTTATAACTAGAGAGGTCCAAAATTCCAAGCAAAAGGTCATACACAGGATATCAGAAATACAACAGGGGTCAGGCAAGAGAGGAATCAAACACAAGAGCCAGAGGTCATACACGGGTAGTCAGAACAAGAGGAACAATGATATAGCGCACAGGAACGAGGTAGAATAAGGTCTATCCTGGTCCAAGGATCAAGGGGAATCCTGGGCCTACATATAGGGCAGAACAGGTCATGTGACCGCAGACCAATAAGTCCAACAGATGGCCTGCAGCCTGAAAACAAAAACAAACAGGAATCCCTCCTACCACCAGCAGGGGGCAAGGCCGAGACGTGACACTGGGACCGTTCTGGACATGAAAAAGGACAGTGCTGTAATGTTCAAACAATCCATTCCTCTTGAGTTTACTAGTTATGGGCATTACTGTGTTAATATCAGAGACACAGAAAATCTAAGAGACTTAGCAGAAGAAGAAATCTTAACTGTCACAGCACAAATGTCTTAAAAAAAAATAATCTAAAGTTCTTCTAAAACTCCACAAACAATTTGGTCACGCGTCGGCAGAACGACTACAGAGACTCATTCTAAGTTCAGGGAATAAGGATAAAGAATGTTTTACTATTCTGCACCAAATAGTAAATGACTGTCATAAATTTATGAAACCAAAGCCAAAGCTTGTGGTAGGGTTACCCTTAGCTTCGGAATATAATGAAACAGTAGCAATTGATTTGCATAAACAGGAACCAGGTGTCTGGTATCTTCATATAATTGACCACTTCAGGCATTTTAGTGCGGAAAATATTGTCAAAACAAAATTTCTGCTATGTTGGTATGAACTTTGTTACTATTAAAAAAGGTGTGGTTCATGTACATCAGCACAGCTACATTGATAACCTGCAGTATATTCCACTACAAGCAACACGTGATGTACAAAGAGATGCCCCTCTCAACGAGACTGAAAGAGAACAACTTCGGTCAAAGATAGGGCAGATCCTGTGGGTTGCAAAACTAACCCGTCCAGATATTATGTTTGATGCTAGTAGCTTAGCTACAAACGTAAAAGATGTCACAGTTTAGTCTATTCATGAGACAAATAAGGTCCTTAGTAAACTTAAATCCGAGAAGGTTACTTTAAAGTTTCAACACTTAAGAAGAAATGACAACCTAAACATTATTGTTTGCAGTGATGCTTCTTTTGGAAATCTTCCTGATGGAGGTACACAAGGAGGTACATTGATTGGTCTTCTAGGTGAAGAAGAGAAGTTTTCACCGCTCTACTGGCATTCTAAGAAAATTAGGTGTGTGGTAAGAAGTACTCTGGCAGGGGAAACCTTGGCCCTATCGCCCTATCTGATGGTAACGATAATGCGATTTTTCTTGCCACACTCTTTTCAGAACTCACTGTGGGAAATGCCAAGCTAAATGCTCCGCCATTAGTTTGTGTGACTCACAACCACTCACTGTTTGATGCCTTCAAATCCACAAAATAAGTCAATGAAAAAAGGCTTTGTCTGGAACTAAGCAGCATAAGAGAACTTCTAGAGACTAAAAGGAATAAAGGAGATACTTTGGTCAGATTCAAAAACTCAACTTGCTGACTGTCTTACCAGAAAGGGCGCATCTTCTCTTATGCTGCTGAAAGTACTGAGTGAAGGACTATGCCACCATTCAAAGCACTCATTTAAGGACTGAGCATATATTATGGCTTTTGCTTTATATGCTTCCATAATGTCTTTATTTTTCACTGTTTAATGTTATGAGGTCTTTATCTTTTAATTGTTTTTTATTTAAAATTTCGGGAGATTGTTAACATGTTAATTCCCTTTTACTATGTTCATTACGGTACTAGTGTAACGGTAGCGGTAACGCTGCCACACGAGTAGCGGAGTTGAGATCCTTGAGGGCAGAAGTATCTGCTTGAATAACACAAAAGGTTTATGAACTACAGACTTTAACTTAATAGCCAAGGAGACACAAGGACTAACTGAATTGTCTCTAAGCTCTGAAGGTTTCGAGACCAACAGATTACCTAGGGCACGCTCAGAAACACCATACGTGGAACGACAGTCCGTGAAGTATTCAAGGTGCAGGGCAATCAGAGATGCAGAAACCAATCATTCTGGTAAATACTGTATTTTTCGCTCCATAAAACGCACCTGACCATAAGACGCACCTAGTTTTTAGAGGAGGAAAACAGGAAAATAAATATTCTGAAATCAAATAGTGTAATAATGGATATTGCCCCAGCTCCTCTCATGGATATACTGCCCCAGCTCATGGATACTGCCCCCAGCTCATGGATACTGTCCCCCAGCTCATGGATACTGCCCCCAGCTCATGGATACTGTCCCCCAGCTCATGGATACTGTCCCCCAGTTCATGGATACTGTCCCCCAGCACATGGATATGCCCCAGCACATGGATTTGCCCCAGCACATGGATATGCCCCCCAGCACATGGATTTGCCCCCCAACTTATGGATATGCCCCCCAGCTCATGGATATGCCCCAGCACATGGATTTGCCCCCCAACTTATGGATATTGCCCCAGCACATGGGTAATGCCCCAGCACATGGATATGCCCCAGCTCGCTCATGGATTTGCCCCAGCTCGCTCATGGATGTGCCCCAGCTCGCTCATGGATGTGCCCCAGCTCGCTCATGGATGTGCCCCAGCTCACCTGTCGCCGCCGCGTTAGGCTCCCTCTGAGCGTGCGTCCGGCGGCAGGAAGCTTGGGCACTCGCCTGGGGGAGCCACGTGACCGCGATCTCGTGAGATCGCGGTCACGTGGCTCCCCCAGGCGAGTGCCCAAGTTTCCTGCCGCCGGACGCACGCTCAGAGGGAGCCTAACGCGGCAGCGACAGGTGAGCTGAGGTATATCATGGGGCATTCGCTCCATAAGACGCACCCACTTTTCCCCCCACTTTTTGGGGGGAGAAAAGTGCATCTTATGGAGCGAAAAATACGGTACTTAAGATTAGTAGATACCTGGTGACTCTCAGAAGGTACTGCTTGCATACAAGATTGTTATTGCTAATATTTACAGAGATGCGATTAGAAATAACATTAAACAGAAATAAACAATCGTTTGTTATCGTGGTCTTTAACATGAGTAGTAGCCTGGGTAAAGGGACCCCGGAGGGTTACAAACGATACCCCCAAACGTGATGGGACAGAACCCAAACTTCGAGCGGTCAACCCAGCAACCAGCATGGGGTTAAATCACTAAAATAAATGAACAGCATAATATACACGATAGAGATAGAGAGTAGTCAAAGCCAAGCCGGGTCAAATAACAGGAGCAGGAATCTCATACAAAGCAGGGTCGTCAACAGTGAATACAAATAGATTGAGTTGAGGAAGTAGCAGTGCGTGAAGTGAACTCCACAACAGGGCGATGAGGCAACTCCTAGAGCCTTGTTTTAAAGCCTGCAGCTCCTGTAACCACACCTGACCTCGCCCCCTCAGATGTCGATCTGCCAGTAGAAAGTGCTGGCACCCGGCCAGCCAGCGGTCCCCCTTCTTGCCCAGACCCCCCAGGGGGCACAGCGGGGGATGAGGATGTAATAACTAGGCTCCTCTGCTAGGGTTATTACTGCTGACAGGAAGTGCTGGTGGAGTCTGTTTGTATCCTGTGTGAAGGAGAAGTGGACCCTGTGCGGTGTGAGAGGAATAAAAGTGTGCATTTTGCTGGCAATGGGTGTTTCCCTTCTTTCGAGACTTACCACTCTGAAGCTGCTGAGTTGACCCTGTATTTAAAGAACTTAATAATTTTCAGCTATTTTTAAAAAATGCAAGTGTTCATCAGAACCAGCCTCTTATGTTTGAGGACTTAAACACTAGATTCCATTTGCAGCCCGCTGACTTTTTTCGATATATTCAATGTCAAGCCTATGTCATGATACCTCGGATAAGGTCTGCTGCTAATAGCTCCATGACTTTTTTGGAGCAAACGTGTCTTAAAGGGAGCTCTCCGTGAAGCCTTATTTCTCAGTTGGTTGCAGCTATAACAACAACTAGGAGTCTCGACCCATTGCCATACATGACGGCCTGGGAACGCGAATTAGGTCAGGTGGAAACTGAAGATTGGAAAGTTATATGGGATTCTATCTCTAAATCTTCTATCAATGTTGTACTCCAGGATCAATCTTATAAAACAATGATGAGATGGTACGTGACCCCATACTTCCTTAATAAGATCAACAGAGCTGTCCCTGACACATGCTGGAGGAATTGTGGTGAGAATGCCCACATGTGGTGGCAATGCCCCGTTATTCAGCCATTCTGGGAGAGGGTTTGAATATTGGCCTCCGGAGTTCTGGCCTGTACTATACCGATGGATCCATGGACATTTCTTATGGCGCGCCCAGTGGTGGATCTATCACAACATCATAATAGCCTTCTTTCTAAAATAGTTTTGGCCACTCGGAAGGCCATGGCGGAATCATGGCACTCGACAAAACCTCCTCTATGGGGGAGAGTGAAGCAAATAATTGAAGAGGTGCGAGTCATGGATGAGCTGTTGTGGACAAGAATATGTATCTGCTTTCATAATATTCAGAGGCCTAGAAAAATGCACATTTAAGTTAAGTTTGCTATGTCTTTAAGAAGAAATTAATATAACTGTCTTTTCAGATAAAACCACAATGTATGTTGCGTAATTTCACTGTCTCTGCAGAAATAATGAACCACAAGCAGGTGTCTCTGCAAAAACAATTGACCACAAGCAGGATGAAGGACCCATGTTTTGCATCCTGTTACAGGACATTACAAGACATCACAAGATCACCCAGGATGCAGAGAACACTGCTGACTATGCAGATGACAAATGATACCTTGACCTTTGGAAATAGCTGATGTTTGTTTTCATTCATTTAATAAATAAACTGTATGTCCACAATTTTATGCTGAAGTCAATCAAAATGTTAAGTTGACTCCCACCTGCTTACGTATAGAACTGCTATAATATATATCAAAACCTAATAAACAGATCAGAGAGATCATTGGCTTTGACCAGAGAAGCTGCATAGACTCCTTCGATTGTCTGTGTGATTTCTTTATGCGCGCATGTAACTTACCTGATTTCTCCACCGAATAGACCAGAGACTGGCATCCGAGGAAGGACTACATTGTCCACTTCAGAGCTATCTGCCAGACTACATGATACAATGAGAATTTATCAGAAGATATGGGGGGCATGGCTAGAAGTATATCCTGGGTAATCTTTTAAGTTATGAGAGATCATTGAGATTTATAGAATATGTTGGAGGGCGGGGCACCCGCCTTTTTTTGTTTGTTTTGTGTGTACGTTTTATATGTTGTGTATTAGTATGCTTTGTTTGTTTCTGTTGTTGGTTTCTTGAGGCAAGATATTTGTTGTGTTATTATAAAACAAGGTGTACGGTTTATGAATAAAAGGGTGTGATAATGTTTAAGTGCTGATGATAATATACTGATTGTATGGAATATTTTACATACACAAAACTTGTCACAAGGACAATTGGAGTCAAAACCAGCACATTTAGGATTAAACCTATAGTATATTGACAAAAAAAGACAAAGTAGGTAGTGGCAAATACATCACAGCTGAATCAGCTGGTTTACACCACTCGTGCTGCTTTCAAGTTTGACAGACATACAAAACACATATAACTTTAATAGAATAATTCTAAAATCAAAATAAGGCAGACAAATTTATGTAATTATGGGTGGTACTCGGTATACTGTTAATTGGCCCCACTAGAAAGGAGGACAAAAAGGGGGGACTTAGGTATAAATAGACCCTGTAAACTGCTCACAATTCCAGCCTTAAAATTATGGGTAGGGCAGACAGGGACTTGAAGGTCCCTCCTATGGTGATCATTAACAAATGGTAATATGTGTTAGTTAATTTAGCCAAGGGGACTGGAAATAGCTATCTCAATACATTGATGGTAATCCACATAGGTGAGCTATTTAAATCAGACCCTCCTAAGGGAGATAAATAATATGTGCATATAGCACTAATGGTTAACCTTGGATAGATAGTTTCATTGGTAGCAGTCTCTTTGTGATCGTTGAGAGATCACTATATTCATGAGTTTAGAGTGTTGCACAATGGTTGACCAATTGAAATAATCGAATCGCCAATGGTTACACTTTAGCATATCATCAATAAAGATACAAAAGATTGACTGGTCTACAACAAAGAGGTGTGCATATAGCACTAATAAATGAACTTGGATGGATAATTTTTTGACAACAGTCTATTGTAGCAAATATTGAGAAGTCACTAAATGAATGAGCTTATATGCTGTAATAATGTTCCACAGTGGGTATATGATTGAGAAAATCAAGTCGCCAGAGGTTGCACATCACATATCATAAGTGATAATACAATAGCTTGGCTGGTCAACACAAACAATGTCTCTTGTAGGAGCTGCAAATTCGCCCTAACGACTGCAAATACGCCCTAATGACTGAGGATTTATAAATCATAGCGCCAGTAGCAGCATCAGGTATGTCACAAATAACGATATGGGACAACACAAATGATTATTTCAACAATTAATTAGATGTTTGCCACAAAAAGTCCCAAAAAGTTGACAAATACGGGCCATTAATTCGTCATATCAACAATAGAGGTACAGCATATCGCTACATATACCATAAGGTGGTACAACAGTAGATTCACAAACTAGCACCCTTGGCTAGAAACAATTAATTGAGCATATCACCAATAGTAACAGTATTGTAGAGTGCCTAGTATCTGTTAAAAACAAACTATCATGGCAACAAAAAACGCTGACGCGCGTTTCGCCACTAATAGAGAGTGGCTTCGTCCAGAGCGTAAATAAGAACCTCTTCCTGTACCCCAATATATACACAGTCTTACCCTCGTCCACCTGTAGTGGCCAGAGCCTGATTGCCCATTGAACGTGCAGACGCTCCTGCAATTAGAGCCTAGCAGAGACCCGGCAAAGTTGGCATAAGTCACGTGACTCCTCCGGACTAATCCGTTTACAGCTACCCGCATCACGTGGGTAAACAAAACAATCCTCCATCGCCGGTTATTGTTATGATACCTGACTAGCGATTCACATTAGTTCAGCTCTAAATCTCAGTGTAAAAAATACGCTGCACGTTTGGGGAAGACATGGATATAAACCTAACCATATGAAACACTATCCGGTCTTTATATAAATCTCATATACTGTGACTCCAAAGTCACATGCTTACATATGGTCAAGGGGTAATAATATGAGTTCTATGAATAAATAAAAGATGAAAGTGATTATGAGTTTAACATAAATTGTGTGCCAATAGGTTGAATGTCTGTTGGGGTTTGATAGATAGATCCAATTCAGATAAAATGGGTATATGTAAAGCCTTCATTTAAGCCTTCTGGAGCCAAGGTGTGCAAAGTGTAAATCCAAAAACATTCCCTACGTCTCAACATTAGATCGTAATCTCCTTTCCTCTGATGATGTTTCACTAGTTCAACACCGCAAAACCTAATATGCTTGGTTTCGCCTTTCTGGCAGAGTCTTACATGTCTAGCAACTGGCGTATCCAAAGTACTGTTAATTGATCTAATGTGTTCCCTAATTCTTAACTTAAAGGGACGGAAGGTTTTACCAACATATTTTTTCCCACAGCCGCAGACAAGTAGATACACTAGGCCAGATGTGTTACAATTAAAAAAGGACCGAATAATATACGTGGTTATGTTTCTAGTATCTTGAATGGTTTTGGATTCTCTCAGAATATGTGCACAACTCTTGCATCTCCCACAGGCATATGTACCCTTGAGGTTGTTTGTAAGCCAACCTTTTATTCTAGTAATGGGTTTGTAATGGCTTGAAACCAAAGCGTCTTTTAAATTTCTGCAGTGTCTAAATGTTATAGCTGCATGGGGTCCTACCGATTCCTTGAGGTGTGGATCAAGGGTCAGGAGGGGCCAATATCTTTCCATAATGTTTTTCACCATTTGATTCCCAACGTCAAAGTTTCCTATACATCGTATCATTGGGGGATCATTCTTAGGTGTATCTTGTAATAATAGTCCCCTAGTGCTCAATGCAGCTTTCTGATACGCTTTTTTAATCACCCTATTGGGGTATCCTTTCGCTTTAAAGTTGGCCCTTAATATCTTGGCTTTATTTTCATATTCATCATCAGATGAGCAAATTCGCTTCATTCTGAGATATTGCCCATATGGTATCCCTCTTTTCAGGGGTGTGGGATGAAAGCTTGTCCAATTGAGTAAGTTATTAGTTGCTGTCTTTTTCCTGTATAGGGTGGTAACAGCTTGTCCTTGACTGTTGTTAATGGTTACATCCAGGAAGTTTAATTGTTTACTATGGATTTCATAAGTAAACCTCAAATTTAAATCATTTTGGTTAAGATAGCTTGCCAATTCTAGGAACTCATCCTCAGTTCCACCCCATACCAAAAAGATATCATCTATGAATCGTTTCCAAAATAATATTTTAGAACAAAATGGATTTAATTCATTAAATACCAGTTGTTTTTCCCAGATACCTAGATAGATATTGGCATATGCTGGGGCACAAGTAGTGCCCATCTTGCTCCCCTGTATCTGATGGTAAAATTTCTGATCAAAGATGAAATAGTTATGCTTGAGAATGAAGTTTAATATATCCAAGATGAAAGTCACTGTTTCGCTCGTTAGTTCCTCAGAGTCCCTCAGAGCCATCTTAACATGCTTACAGCCTTGTGTGTGGGGGATAGAACTGTATAATGCTTCCACATCAAAGCTGCATAGCCATGCTTGTGGGGGAAAGACAAAATTATTCATCAATTGCAACAATTGTTTTGTGTCGCGAAGATATGATGGTTGTTTCTTGACAAGAGGTTGTAGGATCTGGTCCAGATATTTGCTACAGTTTTGTGTCAGATTACCAATACCAGAGACAATAGGGCGACCAGGTGGAGATGTGAGGCTTTTATGCACCTTTGGAAGTGCATAGAAGGTTGAAATCATTGGTTTAGTGATCTTTAGAAATTTATATTCTTCTTCTGTGATCACCCCTTCTGAATACCCTCGATCAAGTATTACTAATAGGTGGTTTATAAATTTGTTGGTAGGATCTTGTGGTAACCTAATGTAGATGTTATTATCATTCAATAGATCATAGACCATATTTTCATATTGGTCTCGTGTCATGACCACCACATTCCCCCCTTTGTCTGAGGGTTTAATGATCAAATCTTCCATCCCTATTAGTTCATTTAGGGCTCTTCTTTCGCCAACTGATAAATTGTCCTGGTCACTGTTGGGCTCAAGTTCAAGTTTCTCTATATCTTGACAAACCAATTTCCTGAAAAGTTCCAGATTGTCCTATTCTTTAATTGAGGGGGTGAAGCTAGTTTTCGGTTTGTATGTTGTTAATGGGAGACCTGTTTGTGGCCCTTCACTTTCGCTCAGAAGTTGTACCAAAGTTTCTAGGCACTCAAATTCTTTTACTTCCCAGCCTTGTAATTTGGCTTGTCTTTCCCTTTTAATCGTATGAAATTTCTTTAGTGCAAGTTTTCGAATGAATAGATTGATGTCTTTAGCCCAATTGAAGACATTAAATTTAGGTTTAGGTACGAAGGAGAGTCCTTTTAAAAGGACACTCTCTTGATCTTTAGTGAGAGGTTTTGTAGTCATATTCATTATTTGCAAGTTCGAATTCAATAATTGCTTCTCCTTCGTCTCCCTCTTCTCCCTCCTCTCCCCCGACCCGTCTGTCTTCTTGGGGTCTCCTCCTCCTCTAAAAAAGGGGACGCAAAAGAAATTCCCTTTTTGAGGATACTCCTAGGGTGGGAGGGGGTCTCCTCTAGAGTATCATTCTCTGTTTCAGAGAGAATACTAATAAGGAGTCTTTTTTCAATTTTATATTGGGGTTTGTTCTAACTTATTAACATGTCAGGACTTGTAGCTTTAATGAAGGAGAAACCCACATGGGGGAGTGATGCTGAATTGGTTTTTTCTGAGACCTTCACAGATAGAATTCCGAGAGATGAATCTCTCACGGGGCAATTCAATGAACTTACTAAGTTCTTACATCTACAGATGAGATCATCCTGGGAAATCTCGTCTCTAGAAAATTATTGTAAAAAAGAGATGGTCCCTAGAGGCCTACGGGTTACTAATATCCCAGCATCCCATATAAAACATGAGGGTTTCATTCAGGAATGGGAAACTGCAGCTGTTGAATGTTCTAATAAATTTATGGCGATTATTCAGAAATATGAAAAATTGTCTCTTGTAGATACCAATAAAAAGATTGAAGAATTGGTTGATAAAGTTCAGATTAGCAAAAAAGATCCTATATATTTACAACTTGAGGCAAAATTAAAATTGAAGCTAGAAAGAAATGAGTCTGAAATTAAATTTAGGAAACATAAGAAATTCCTCAGAGATCTTAAGAATTATAAGGAGGGAACAATATTTAGGAGATCGAAAAAACAAACCTGGACCAATGGGGCAAATGGTTCAACAAGTGAATATGAATCCTCTGAAACAGAGAATGATACTCTAGAGGAGACCCCCTCCCACCCTAGGAGTATCCTCAAAAAGGGAATTTCTTTTGCGTCCCCTTTTTTAGAGGAGGAGGAGACCCCAAGAAGACAGACGGGTCGGGGGAGAGGAGGGAGAAGAGGGAGACGAAGGAGAAGCAATTATTGAATTCGAACTTGCAAATAATGAATATGACTACAAAACCTCTCACTAAAGATCAAGAGAGTATCCTTTTAAAAGGACTCTCCTTCGTACCTAAACCTAAATTTAATGTCTTCAATTGGGCTAAAGACATCAATCTATTCATTCGAAAACTTGCACTAAAGAAATTTCATACGATTAAAAGGGAAAGACAAGCCAAATTACAAGGCTGGGAAGTAAAAGAATTTGAGTGCCTAGAAACTTTGGTACAACTTCTGAGCGAAAATGAAGGGCCACAAACAGGTCTCCCATTAACAACATACAAACTGAAAACTAGCTTCACCCCCTCAATTAAAGAATAGGACAATCTGGAACTTTTCAGGAAATTGGTTTGTCAAGATATAGAGAAACTTGAACTTGAGCCCAACAGTGACCAGGACAATTTATCAGTTGGCGAAAGAAGAGCCCTAAATGAACTAATAGGGATGGAAGATTTGATCATTAAACCCTCAGACAAAGGGGGGAATGTGGTGGTCATGACACGAGACCAATATGAAAATATGGTCTATGATCTATTGAATGATAATAACATCTACATTAGGTTACCACAAGATCCTACCAACAAATTTATAACCACCTATTAGTAATACTTGATCGAGGGTATTCAGAAGGGGTGATCACAGAAGAAGAATATAAATTTCTAAAGATCACTAAACCAATGATTTCAACCTTCTATGCACTTCCAAAGGTGCATAAAAGCCTCACATCTCCACCTGGTCGCCCTATTGTCTCTGGTATTGGTAATCTGACACAAAACTGTAGCAAATATCTGGACCAGATCCTACAACCTCTTGTCAAGAAACAACCATCATATCTTCGCGACACAAAGCAATTGTTGCAATTGATGAATAATTTTGTCTTTCCCCCACAAGCATGGCTATGCAGCTTTGATGTGGAAGCATTATACAGTTCTATCCCCCACACACAAGGCTGTAAGCATGTTAAGATGGCTCTGAGGGACTCTGAGGAACTAACGAGCGAAACAGTGACTTTCATCTTGGATATGTTAAACTTCATTCTCAAGCATAACTATTTCATCTTTGATCAGAAAGTTTACCATCAGATACAGGGGACCAAGATGGGCACTACTTGTGCCCCAGCATATGCCAATATCTATCTAGGTATCTGGGAAAAACATTTGGTATTTTCTGAATTAAATCCATTTTGTTCTAAAATATTATTTTGGAAACGATTCATAGATGATATCTTTTTGGTATGGGGTGGAACTGAGGATGAGTTCCTAGAATTGGCAAGCTATCTTAACCAAAATGATTTAAATTTGAGGTTTACTTATGAAATCCATAGTAAACAATTAAACTTCCTGGATGTAACCATTAACAACAGTCAAGGACAAGCTGTTACCACCCTATACAGGAAAAAGACAGCAACAAATAACTTACTCAATTGGACAAGCCTTCATCCCACACCTCTGAAAAGAGGGATACCATATGGGCAATAGCTCAGAATGAAGCGAATTTGCTCATCTGATGATGAATATGAAAATAAAGCCAAGATATTAACGGCCAACTTTAAAGAGAAAGGATACCCCAATAGGGTGATTAAAAAAGCGTATCAGAAAGCTGCATTGAGCACTAGGGGACTATTATTACAAGATACACCTAAGAATGATCCCCCAATGATACGATGTATAGGAAACTTTGACGTTGGGAATCAAATGGTGAAAAACATTATGGAAAGATATTGGCCCCTCCTGACCCTTGATCCACACCTCAAGGAATCGGTAGGACCCCATGCAGCTATAACATTTAGACGCTGCAGAAATTTAAAAGACGCTTTGGTTTCAAGCCATTACAAACCCATTACTAGAATAAAAGGTTGGCTTACAAACAACCTCAAGGGTACATATGCCTGTGGGAGATGCAAGAGTTGTGCACATATTCCGAGAGAATCCAAAACCATTCAAGATACTAGAAACATAACCACGTATATTATTCGGTCCTTTTTTAATTGTAACACATCTGGCCTAGTGTATCTACTTGTCTGTGGCTGTGGGAAAAAATATGTTGGTAAAACCTTCCGTCCCTTTAAGTTAAGAATTAGGGAACACATTAGATCAATTAACAGTACTTTGGATACGCCAGTTGCTAGACATGTAAGACTCTGCCAGAAAGGCGAAACCAAGCATATTAGGTTTTGCGGTGTTGAACTAGTGAAACATCATCAGAGGAAAGGAGATTACGATCTAATGTTGAGACGTAGGGAATGTTTTTGGATTTACACTTTGCACACCTTGGCTCCAGAAGGCTTAAATGAAGGCTTTACATATACCCATTTTATCTGAATTGGATCTATCTATCAAACCCCAACAGACATTCAACCTATTGGCACACAATTTATGTTAAACTCATAATCACTTTCATCTTTTATTTATTCATAGAACTCATATTATTACCCCTTGACCATATGTAAGCATGTGACTTTGGAGTCACAGTATATGAGATTTATATAAAGACCGGATAGTGTTTCATATGGTTAGGTTTATATCCATGTCTTCCCCAAACATGCAGCGTATTTTTTACACTGAGATTTAGAGCTGAACTAATGTGAATCGCTAGTCAGGTATCATAACAATAACCGGCGATGGAGGATTGTTTTGTGTACCCATGTGATGCGGGTAGCTGTAAACGGATAAGTCCGGAGGAGTCACGTGACTTATGCCGACTTTGCCGGGTCTCTGCTAGGCTCTAATTGCAGGAGCGTCTGCACGTTCAATGGGCAATCAGGCTCTGGCCACTACAGGTGGACGAGGGTAAGACTATGTATATATTGGGGTACAGGAAGAGGTTCTTATTTACGCTCTGGACGAAGCCACTCTCTATTAGTGGTGAAACGCGCGTCAGCATTTTTTGTTGCCATGATAGTTTGTTTTTAACAGATACTAGGCACTCTACAATACTGTTACTATTGGTGATATGCTCAATTAATTGTTTCTAGCCAAGGGTGCTAGTTTGTGAATCTACTGTTGTACCACCTTATGGTATATGTAGCGATATGCTGTACCTCTATTGTTGATATGACGAATTAATGGCCCGTATTTGTCAACTTTTTGGGACTTTTTGTGGCAAACATCTAATTAATTGTTGAAATAATCATTTGTGTTGTCCCATATCGATATTTGTGACATACCTGATGCTGCTACTGGCGCTATGATTTATAAATCCCTCAGTCATTAGGGCGTATTTGCAGTCATTAGGGCGAATTTTCAGCTCCTACAAGAGACATTGTTTGTGTTGACCAGCCAAGCTATTGTATTATCACTTATGATATGTGATGTGCAACCTCTGGCGACTTGATTTTCTCAATCATATACCCACTGTGGAACATTATTACAGCATATAAGCTCATTCATTTAGTGACTTCTCAATATTTGCTACAATAGACTGTTGTCAAAAAATTATCTATCCAAGTTCATTTATTAGTGCTATATGCACACCTCTTTGTTGTAGACCAGTCAATCTTTTGTATCTTTATTGATGATATGCTAAAGTGTAACCATTGGCGATTCGATTATTTCAATTGGTCAACCATTGTGCAACACTCTAAACTCATGAATATAGTGATCTCTCAACGATCACAAAGAGACTGCTACCAATGAAACTATCTATCCAAGGTTAACCATTAGTGCTATATGCACATATTATTTATCTCCCTTAGGAGGGTCTGATTTAAATAGCTCACCTATGTGGATTACCATCAATGTATTGAGATAGCTATTTCCAGTCCCCTTGGCTAAATTAACTAACACATATTACCATTTGTTAATGATCACCATAGGAGGGACCTTCAAGTCCCTGTCTGCCCTACCCATAATTTTAAGGCTGGAATTGTGAGCAGTTTACAGGGTCTATTTATACCTAAGTCCCCCCTTTTTGTCCTCCTTTCTAGTGGGGCCAATTAACAGTATACCGAGTACCACCCATAATTACATAAATGTGTCTGCCTTATTTTGATTTTAGAATTATTCTATTAAAGTTATATGTGTTTTGTATGTCTGTCAAACTTGAAAGCAGCACGAGTGGTGTAAACCAGCTGATTCAGCTGTGATGTATTTGCCACTACCTACTTTGTCTTTTTTTATGGAATATTTTATATACCTTTTTGAAAATAAAGAATTAAAAATAAAATGCAGGTGTTTGGGGCACAACATAGTAATTTTTCCATGATTTTGTATCTTCTAGTTTGAATGAAAAGAGCTGTTTTATCTAGGTGAGGTTGTGCACACTTTTCCACTTTTGAGGGCGAGTAGGTCATCTTGCATTGTCCGCATCCGTAGGCTTCTAAACTTATAATGTGAAAATATCACATTTATGCTGGCAGCACTTACATTTTGTTGAATGCCTTTATTTTTTTGCGCTGATGTATCCACGATTAGTGCAGCTATCGTATTTTGGAAACAAAGATGAAAAAGAAAACCAAATGTGGATACTGGATGCAAATACTCTACACAGACACCAATGGTACAAAACACTTAAAAATGAGAAAGTGCTGACAATTATCAGCAGGGATGTGCAATTCGTTTCGTTCCAAACTGAATTTCGTACGAAATTTACCATTTTCGTTCTTTCGGGAGCATTTCCGATACAAAATATTGGCTGCCCGAAATTACGAACTCCCGATTCAAAGTTTCAACATAAACAAAATCATTTCGTTATGAGACCTAAACGAATTGAAACAGAACGCAAATGATACGAAATGGTGAAAAAAACAATCAAAAACGAAATCAACTTCGTAAGAAATTAATTGAAACGAAAAAAAAAGTAACCAAGTGATCAGACATGGAAAAAAAAAAAGGAACAAAATCATGTAAAATAAAACAAAAAAAAAATGGAACAGGTCACTTTTTAATTAATGCAGATGCTGTCTGTGCCCCTATATAATATATATTACAGGTCACTTAATAATTAATGCAGATAATGTGTCCCTATATAATGTGTATTACATACAGGTCACTTTATAATTAATGCAGATCCTGTGCCCCTATATAACGTGTATTACATACAGGGCACTTTATTAATTAATGCAGATGCTAGGCTTTTTTTCCACCATATTTTTCAAAATTTTCAATGTTAAAAAAAATGCCCGTATTTAACTGTTTATTAAATATATCTTAAAGCATTTTTCACTTACAGCAAGAAGTGTCTGCATTTATTTATTTGTTAGGATTATTTTTGAATTTTTGGGGAATTTTTGGGTTAATCTTTAGGTTTCTTAAACTTATTTTAAATGTAATAATGAGGTCTGTTTTTCTTTGCTGAATGCATGCAGCTGGATTATTTTCTTACAGTCTGTCTGCTTTCAGCAAGATACATTACATTACATTGTGTCAGACCTTGGACAGTTCCACTTGTGAAATAGATTGATAACATGTTCCACTTTTCAGGTACTGTCCAAGGTCTGTAAGAAAATAATCCAGCTGCATGCGTTCAGCAAAGAAAAACAGACCTCATTATTACGTTTAAAATAAGTTAGGAAACCTAAACTTGCACCCAAAAATTCCTGAAGAACGCAAAAATAATCCTAATAAATAAATGCAGACACTTCTTGCTGTAAGTGAAAAAAATAAATGGTTTAATAAATATTTAATATATTACTCACAAAAACAGGAAAACTAAATAAAGAAAATAACCCATTGAAACAGACTGCCGAATCGACCCGAATTGACCCGAAACTAAAAAAAAAGGGCTGGAAAAAAAAACAAAACAAAAAAACAAAAACAGAGTGCACATCCCTAATTATCAGCTCCTTCGCAATGTGTTAGGTTCTAACAATAAAAAAATATATTTTTCTATTTTATTTGTGTATTAATGATTCCTTTATTGAAGTAGACACACAATTGATAATTGGCAAACATTTAAAAACACAAATGTATGGTATAGTAAAATCACATGAGGGCTATAGCTGTTTTTTTGTTTTTGTTTGGTCATAATTATCAGTGCCTCAATCTGCTAGTGTGTAGTCAGTAAGAGCTGCTAAACAAGCAAAAAAACAATTTTTGGACAAGCCGGTACATTATCGTGGCTTACACCTATCCGTAGATTCACCACACTTGATTTTCTGTACTTCCATTGAAGTTCCACAAACTAAATCCACTTTCTTTTAATAAAAGAAAGGTGGTAAGTGTATAACTCCTTTATTGTTACCTCTAATGAAATCTTAGCCATGGCTCTATCTCAAGTTGTCACTGTAAGGGCACAATTGAGCTAAAGCCTTGTGAGACCTGAGCGGGCCCTACCATAGAGCAGGCCACTAGTGCCGTTGCTTGTTCTCAGGACCCTCACAAACCTCTCCCTTTCTCACTACAGGTTTACAGGGTATCCAGACGTGGACCAATTGCTCGATGTGCCTAGAGTGGTGTCTGCTATACCCTCCTGACGAGGCCTAATAAGGCCGAAATGATTGACGGGGGTTGCTGCATCTCTCGTGCAGGGATGACATCCTTGGCAATCAGTACCCTTTCTGGGTGATTGAAGTCTGATTTGCATTATGGAGCAGCTGTCCCTGTAATGGCACAATCAAGCTAAAACCTTGTGAGACCTGAGCGGGCACCTACCATAGAGCAGGCCATTAGTGCCGTTGCTCATTCTCTGGACTCCACTCTCACAAACCTCTCCCTTTCAAACCATAAATGACATTACTAGAGCATAAGAAATGTATGTTAATATTAAACACAAACCTAGTTATAATAAAGAAAAATCACCATGTATTTAAAAATTGAATATCTACTAAATAGCTCAAACTCTTATAGGTGTCCTTCGAGATCTCCTCCATTCCCCAGCAATCATAAGATCATTTCAAACCCATTTGACACTGGCTTGATGTCATTTACACCTTGCAACAATTTGCCTAAGCGTTTTCTGAACCCAGTAACTGACCTACTGTTAACTCTCACTTTGGGAAACATCACTTAAAATCTTGTGGACGATAGTGATGAGCCGAACACCCCCGTGTTCGGTTCGCATTCGAACTCGAATAATTTCAAAAGTTCGAGTTCGAACGTGAACACGAACCAAACTCAATGCAAGTCAATGGGACTCGAAAGTTCGATTTTTAGAGTGCCCTCCAAGAGGGCATATATGCAAGATATTTGCCATAAAAGGTGTATGGGGGTCTGTGTAGTGCCCTGGGGGACAGGAAACAAGGACAAAAAGTTAAAAAAAAAAGTTTTTAAAGGAACAGTGAGTTTTCCATGAAATAAAGGTTAAGAATAAAAATGAACAATTCCTTCAAATATCGAGCCTAGGAGGTCCCCATAACCTGCCCATGAAGTGGCGGATTTGTAGGATGTATAGAAACATTTAAAAACAAAAAAATTACGTTTCAAATGACAGTAAACGGTTTTCCTTTAATCTATTCAGAAACAACTGCTTGGGGCGGCAGCCTGTATGAAAAGAGGAGACATTTTAGGACATGCAGAACAAGTTTAGTGATTTTTTGGCTAAATTATGGTGAAACTTATGCAGGCTTTGGATGAAAGTAACAATAGGTGCTTTATAATTGGACCTTTAGTGTTGGCAACAGTGCCGTCACACCGTAACCCATCTGTGGTATTGTGGAAGAGTGCAGGGTTGGACCCTGCGGTCCAATATTAAAATAATATGAATCTGGTATTGGCGTCAGTGGCAGGGCACCCAAATATTAGGCCTTTGGTGCCAGCTAGTGCCTTCACAACGTAACCCCTCGGAGGTATTGTGGAAGAGTGCAGGGGTGGAGGTTTTGGTAATGCAGAAGAGATCCCCGATCTATTCAGTTACGTCAGCATCAGGGGATTGATAGCTGCCGATCCAGGACTGATTCATTTTTATAAATGTCAGCCGGTCTACAGAGTCAGTGGACAGATGCACTCTTTTGTCTGTGACAACCTGCACCGGCACTGAACGTCCTTTCAGAAAGTACGCTGGATGAAGGGCAACCTAGTAGCTGCATAGCATATTGGCTATCTTCTTGCCAGTGATCCAATCTCAACACCCAGTAAGGCAGTGGATCATCTGCTGTAAAGGTATCCAGGTCTGCCCTTGCCCCTAGGTAGTCCTGCACCATACGGTGAAGACGCTGGCAATGGGTGCCTACATTTGACATCCCTGGGCGTCGTGGACTAAAAAAATTTAAAAAGTCATCAGTCAAGCGGCCCCGGCCTTCATCGCTCTTCCTCTGATCATCCGCAGCCTCAGAAGCACCTGTGTCATCACTTGGTAACCTACCAGTGCCTGGAAAGGTGTTACACAAGTGTCGCTTTAGAGTGTACTCAAGTGGTTTCATCTGGTCCTCCCTCTGTGTGGGCAGGATAAGCTCTGCAACTTTACCCTTGTATCGTGGATCAAAAAGGCTTGCCAACCAGTAATGATCCCTCTCCTTGATAGCACGAATACTGGGGTCCTTTACCAGGCTTTGCAGGATAAGGGAGCCCATGCAGCGTAGGTTGGAGGTGGCATTAGCTTCTGAGTCTTCCTGGTCAATGAGGATGACCCCATCGTGCACTTCCTCCTCCCAGCCACGTACTTGTCCTTGGGTTTCTGGGCACACAAAACCCTCCCTTGAGGAATCGCAACCTTCAATGCCCCCACTATTTAAATATTCCTCCTCCTCATCCTCCTCCTGTCTGATCTGAGGACCCACAGGAATGCTGTCTGCATAAAGATTGGGGCCTTGAGAGCTAGGGAAGGCTTCCTCTTCCTCCCACTGCTCTGCCTCTAGTGCCACATCTATAATTCCCCCCAAAGTGCGCTCCAGCAGGAACACTAAAGGAATTGTGTCCCTGATGCATGCACTGTCCCTGCTCACCATCCTCATTGCCTCCTCAAATGGTGACAGTACAGTGCATGCATCCTTGATCATCAACCACTACAGGGGGAAAAAAAACCAAGTTGACCAGAACCTGTCCTTGTGCCATACTCACACAGGTACTCATTGATGGCCCTCTGCTGCTAGTGCAGACGCTGCAGCATTGCCAATGTCAAGTTCCACCTGGTGGGCGTGTCACAGATCAGACGGTTTGTGGGAAGGTGGAATTCTCTTTGAATTTCTGCAGGCGAACACTTGCTGGGAATGTCCGTCTGAAGTGGCTGCAGACTTTTCTGGCCTGGCTGGGAAGCTCTGCCAGCCCTGGGTACCTGGTTAGGAAACGCTGTACCACCAGATTTAGGACGTGTGCTAGGCATGGTACATGCGTTAGCTTACCCTGGCGTAGGGCGGAGAGAAGGTTGCTGCCATTATCACAGACGACCATTCCCAGCTCAAGCTGGGGAGTTAACCATCTCTGCACCTGCCCCTGCAGAGCTGACAGAATTTCTGGCCCAGTGTGGCTCCCTTTCCCCTAAACAAACCAGCTCAAGCACAGTATGGCATCTTTTTGCTTGAGCCATTGTGTAGCCCCTGCCACGAGCCAGTTTAACTGCCACTTCGCCAGAGACAGAGAAGGAGGAGGAAGAGGTGGTGGAGCAGACAGGCCTCATACAAGCAGCTTTCTGGAGGCGTGGTGGATGAACAAGCTCCAGCACAGAGCCCCATCCTGGATCCCTCGCAGCTGCAAGCAGAGTTACCCAGTGTGCCGTGAAGGAAATGTAACGGCCCTGTCCATGCTTGCTGGACCACGTGTCTAAAGTCATGTGCGCCTTGCTGCTGACTGCCTTTCCCAATGACTCCATAACTGTTACGTCTCAACCCTGCCCCCTGGTGGTGGGAGCAGGGATTTTCTAGTCTGTCTGGTTTTCTTGTTCAGGCTCTACAGACCATTCCCATTGGGCTGAAGGTCTCTAGTCACATGATCTGCTTAGCCCTATATATAGGGCCAACCAGGCATTTGATCCTTGGGTCAGGATAGACTAAGTCTCAGATCCTCTGAGTCTCTGTTCCTCGTGTTAATTCTAGTTCAAGTTCTGATATCTGTGTATGACTCCTTGGCTCTGGTTTCTGGTTATTCTCTAGTCTGCTCCCTAAGTAATATCTGCATTTCTGATATCTCGTGTATGACCTGGCTTGGCTTCTGGAACTTCTTCTGTATGTATCTTGTCTGTACGTGTCTAGTTCAGTTGTTTTCACTCTACAGGCATTTGGCCACATAGCCATATGGTGTGAGTGATTCCCAGGGCTTTGTCTGAACTCCCTGGCTGGTAGTGTGAGGATTTGCAGTGTGCTGCATTCATTGTGCATTCACATATCAAGTTCTGTCTTGCACTATATTATTCACATTTTTTCAAGTATTGGGTCCTGTCCTGCAGTGTGTAGAATGCATTGTGTTTCCTAAGTGTTGCAAGGGATTGCTCAAGTCTGCAAATAAAACCATATACCTGCCCTAAAGGCTTCACTCTACACAGCCTGGGGGCTCCCCATCACCCTATAGGGGGCCTACCGTTACAATAACATTGTCTTCCACGTGCTGGTATAGTGCTGGAATGGCCTTCCGTGGAAAGAAATGGTGTTTTGGAACCTGCCACTGTGGTACAGCACATTCAGCAAATTCACGGAAGGAAGCAGAGTCCACCAGCTGGAAAGGCAGCAGCTGTAATGCGAGTAATTTTGCTAAGCTGGCATTTAGATGCTGTGCTTGGGGATGGTTGGGACTATATTTTTTGTTACGCTGCAGCAGCTGGGGCAACGTAATCTGACTGCGTAAATCTTCAGCTGATGGGATGCTGTCACATTGTGAGGAAGGACCTGGTATATCCATTACTGTAACATCATCCCTGTCAGTGGAGGTTGTAGCAGGCAATGACATGGCAGGATATATAGTGGGGGTAGAGACAGATAAGGAGGAGGAGGACCTATGCAAAGTGTTGTGCCAACAGGATGCGTGGCAGGTGGTCATATGTCGCCTCAAGCGTGTGATACCCAAGTGTGGGATGTCTTTCCCACGCTTGATCCTCATGTGACATAGATTACAAATAGCAATGGTGCGGTCTGCTGCACATTTTTTAAAGAACTCTCAGACAGCAGACTTCCTGTACATGTGCTTTGAGACAACAGCGCTCTGCACCTGAGCAGCTGTGACTTCTGATGCCTTGGACTGGCTACGGTTGGTCATAGAGGACATTCTGCCTCGTTTTTGTTGTGTCTCCTCCTCCTCCCTTGACTCCTCTGTTCAATCAGGCACCCAGGTGGAGCCAGTGACCTCATCATTGTCATCACCCCTATCTCCTCGTCACTGGAACCAACTTGGCAGTATGCTGCAGCTGCTGGGGCAACATGAGTACCAGTTATTTGTGTGTCACTGGCACCCCCTTCCTCTAGGTTGATTATACTCCCTTCCTCATCCTCAGAGTTTGAATCAGATCACTGTAGTTTCTGCACATCCTCAAGCAGCATGTCACTGTCTTTGTAGTCAAACAATTCAGCTGACTCCTCCGTGTGTGATAGTGAGGCTACGGCAGGAGTAGCTGTGGACATGGAGGCTGAATTAGATGTTTTGGCAGCTGAGGTGGACTGTAAACCACTACAAGCCTGGCTGGCAGAGGACTCGGAGGATGAGGATGGCCTGGTTAGCCAATCCTGCAAATCCTCTGTATGTTGCTGCTGCTTAAGACGGCCAGCACCAGTTAGAAAGGATAAGCATGCCCCTCCTGATATGCAGAACTCTGATTCAACTGTGTTATCTAGATTAAAGATTTCCAGAACTCTTGTATAACTCAGTGAGACACCCTGATAGTTGGCAGCCAGTGACAAGACACAGATTAAAATTCCCAGAAACCACCTATAAATCAGTGAGACCCCCTGATGGGTGGCAGTGACAAGACACAAATTACAATTCCCAGGAACCTCCTATAAATCAGTGAGACCCCCTGATGGGTGGCAGTGACAAGACACAGATAACCATTCCCCGGAACCTCCTATAAATCAGTGAGACCCCCCTGATGGGTGGCAGTGACAAGACACAGATTACAATTCCCAGATATCTTGTAGAAGTGAGACCCCCCAATAGCTGCTGACAGTGAGAACACACAGATTACAACAATTCCTAGATATCGTGTATAAGTGAGACCCACAAATAGCTGCTGGCATTGAGAACACACAAATTACAACAATTCCCAGATATCTTGTAGAAGTGAGACCCCCCCAATAGCTGCTGGCACAGAGAAGACACACTAACAGAACAATCTCCTCTCAAAAAACACGTGCTGGGGTGTCAGGATAGGTCTTCGAGGATATGGAGACCTCAGGATGCAGAGACCAGCGGGGTTACAGAATGAGGGTAGTCAGGAACAGCAGATGGGTCTTGAGGGCAGGCAGCTGTGGTGCGGAAACGAGGAAACAGGCAATGGGTCGGTACATGTGGAATCAGAATTAAGGGTACTTGGATAAGGTATAGTTTGCAAGGGGTAAGGAACTCTATACCAGAGCGTTTGTGCTTAGTGAGCGCTGGGTTTAAATAGTGTTGGGATATGGCTCCACCCCTACCCCCATTGAGCTGACCGATGATGTCATCACCGAGTGCCAGGAAGAGACAGGAGGTAAAAGGGGGCGTGGTGCGGCATGCTCACCCTTAGAGATGCAGGAAGCATGGTAGACAGAGGGAGTATGCCGGTGTTCGGCTCTGTGCGTCAGGCTGTAGATGCCCTGTGTTTCCCGCTGGTCCTGAGGGGAGAAGCCCCCATCGGTGAAGGGAGTGCAGCATTGTATGCTGCCGCGACCCGCGCATCCATGGTGCCGCTGTACGCCGTCGTGGTGTGGAGGTGAGTGGCCCTGAGGTCGGATACCTGACATGGGGGCTGTGTGCAGCCTTATATAGTGTGCTGCGGGACTTAGCTCTGTGAGCCCATGATTGGGCAAAATTTGCCCAATCAGGACTCTGAGCCGTGATTGGCATAGTCTTGCACCTGTCTTGCACCTGCCCTGTGGTCAGGTGCAAGGCTGTAGCCAATTACAAGCTTCAGGCCAGTGGAAAAGTGCATTGTGGTCCATTGTGGTGCATTGTGGGCGAACTCGAACCGAACACGCGGAATTGTTCGAGTTCGCGAACAGCCGAACGGCCGATGTGAACTCCGAACAGATCAAACCGAACAGCTCATCCCTAGTAGACTAACACAGTCTTAAATATTACATGATTTATCTTGGGTTTTTTTACAATCCCAGACTCAAGGATATTACATAATTCTACCTGTTTAACTCATTCACTACCAAGCACTTTTATGTTGAAAAAATATTAGTGAACAATTAACCCCATTCACTCCCAAGGGTCTTTTTGTTGAAAAAAAAAAACGATTTGCAACCCATGTTTCAAATAAGTGCTATGATAACAATTAAATATAGGTTAAAAACAATTTCTACGTTAAAAAAATAAAATGTAGATTTATATATTAATTAAATTTTTTTAATGCTGTCATAGATTTCTCGGAATTGTATGCAATTAATATCTGGGGGCCCAGTTTTTGAGATCCATGTCCTAAATCTTTCCTCATCTTAACCTTTACAAATCCTAGGATATTTCTGATTGTATGGTATTAACAAAAATTCTGGAGCTAACCTGCCACTCCAAATTCCACCTCCCAGTCTGTGGGGGGAGACATTTAATTTAAGGGACACTCTATGCAGCCTGACCACTTTATCTTATTTATACCTTCACTGCCAAGTGATTATCCAAAAATACACTGTCAGTGTCATGACCTAAGCCCCCATCTCCAGCGATCCTGTTCCTGCCCTGCACATGCATGATTTGTGATCAAAGTTATTCCTCAGCTTATGTTTACATACAGATTCTTGAACTCCCTGCCTGGATGTCCTGCTCAAGCTCTGGAGCATCAGGTGCATTCCTTTCCACTTAATGAGGCTGCCTCAAGAGTAAGCTACGCCCTCTCCTCAGGGCTTCAACATTAACGTGTAGCTGTGCATTTGAGCCAGTCTGACAACCTGAAGCTCCCTGATTCTCCTGTAATCCAGCCAGACATATCCTCCTGTGATCCTGCAAATACCCCTATCAAGATCTTACGTCTGCTTCCCATCTGTAGAACCCTATCTGCAAATCTACCAGTACCTTCTGCCATTATTTCCTGGTGCCTCAACCTCCGTTTGGATTTCCTGTGTACCAGACCCCCTGGCTTAGAACTGGACTTCTCTTTTGTTTACCGCCTGCCAAGACCCCTGCTCTGAACATTGACCACTGATTATTGCTTGCTTCCAGCCTGAAACCTCTGACACGGACTATATGTTTATTTATATCCATTTTCCTATATTTTCTCCCCTCCGTGTCATCCCTATTCCTGTCCTTTCAGTATTGCCTATATTTAGTTACTTCTGTCTTGCCCTGCCAGTATTATTAGTTCTGTGTTTAGAACTAGTATTAGTTCTGTGTTCTGTGTTTAGTCAGCCCTCTTGTGTACTTCTAGTTCCTCAGTGTCTTTGAGGAGAACAAAATACTAGTAGAAATCAATCTCCACTCTCACTAATCTCAGCTCTCTGCCCTAAATTCCATTCCTGTCTCTCCCAACCTCCTCAATATATATTCAGTCCTTTTCTCTTGTTTGTGTTTTGCTTTACCCTTCAATAAAAATCAACCCTGCTTTGCCCTGCAACCTGCCTGACTCCATATATCGTCACTGCATCTTGGGATCACAACAACAACCAGCATAATATGCACACACCCGGTGACTGAGAGGAACCAGTGTTTTTTTTTTAAAAAAAAAAATCTGTTTTAATTAATTATATAGTAAGAACTATTTTGGACTATTCCAATTGTATTTCTTACTGTAATAACCTACTTGTCAGGCAGATGTTGCCATCTTCTGGCCAAAAGGAGTTACAACAGTTAGAACTGCAGCTCGTAGGTCCCTGCATCTGCAGGTGAAAGTCTGAAAAGGACAGTCATTTAGTTTTAACAATTTGGGCATTATGACCACAGGGCTAAAACTTTGGGGCACCTTGTGCAGCACAAAAGCAAATGATATTAATTTGCAACAAACTAATTTATTTTGCCCTGTACAGCTGCAGATCGAGATAACTCAATATTGGGCACCCGATGATGCCTTTGAAGACCTGAGTTATCTCGATTTCAAGAGTAAAGGAGTTAAAGTTATCAAGCTGTGTGAAGTCCCCCCTTTCCTCCTGCCCAATTCTGTAGCTGTGTGAAGTGGAGGAGTTTTCTCCACCCATAAAGCTGTCACTTGGCAGCCAGGATTTGAATATCCTGCTTGCCGAATACCAACTCAGAGACAGCACACTGTATGTGCTGACATCATCCGGTCTCTTGTTTTCTACATTTAAAGGTTAGCATGTACTGTATGTACGTGTTGTGAGCAGGGACCCAAGTAACACACGGTCTTCTCTTCAAAATGCAGTCTTTTATTTTAGGGTCTGGCACAAACAGAAAAAAAGAAATGCAAACAAAAGGAACTAGCTCCCTTGAGCTCTAACTGAACATAAGTTTCTCTCTAACACAGTTGCTTACTTGCAAACCTCTAATAAACAAAAATGCACAGACCTCTTTCAGTTCGCTGGTCAGAACACCAAAGTTTTTCCTTTTTTCTCAAATATGCAGAGAGAGAGCTTGCCGCCTCCCTCCTTGTTCAGGGACACACTCTCTCAATCAATTCCCCACTGCAAAAATCTCTTATGCAACAGGTAGAAGTCTAACTTGACACTCCCTGGGCTATCCAGAAATCCTGGACTGGCTACCCCCCTCACCTGCATGTAATGTAAGGTGTGGAGAACTGGCCCATCCTGGGGTTATCAGTGCAAAGCCCACATTGTAACACTGTTGAGGGAACATATATACTCCCAGGACCATGCCCTGTTTTCTATCACACATCCTCCCCCCCAAGCTCACCCCTAGTGGGTTGAGCGACCATCGTCAGAAGCATGTGTTTGTGTGAAAGGCTATCCGCATTGCCTTGCTGACATGCTGCCGTGTTCCACAGAAAAAGTATAGGGCTGTAAGCTAAGGAACCAGCGCATAACCCTACTATTACTTTCCCTGTTCTGATTCATCCACGTGAACGGCGCATGGTCTGAAAGCAGCCAGAATTTTCTGCCCAACAGGTAGTATTTGAGGGCCTCAATGGCCCATTTTATCGCTAGGCACTCTTTTTCCACGATTGAGTAGTTCATCCTCCTCGGTTGGAGTTTGACTGAGATAAAGTACCGGGTGCTCCTCATTCTGACTTTCTTGGGACAGTACTGCCCCAAGGCCCACGTTAGATGCATCAGTCTGCAGGATGAACTCCTTGGCAAAATCTGGGGTGATCAACGCAGGTTGAGTACAAATTGCCTCCTTCAGCCTTTGGAGTGCCTGTTCTGCTTCAGGTGACCATTTCACAATCAACGGAGCTTTCGCTTTAGTGAGATCAGTCAAGGGAGCAGCTATTGTAGAAAAATTGGAGATGAACCTCCGGTAATAGCCAATAAGGCCAAGGAACGTCATGACGAGTTTATTGGTCGTTGGACGTGGCCAACTTCGTATGGCTTCTACTTTGGCAAGTTGTGGTTTGACAAGCCCTCTTCCTATAGAGTATCCCAGGTACTTTGCCTCCTCTAGGCCGATAGTACTCTTACTAGGGTTAGCCGTCAGGCTGGCCTGTCGTACGGAGTTTAGGACAGCTTTTACTTTTAGCAGGTGGGATTCCCTTTCTTCACTGTGTACGACCACATCGTCCAAATAAGCTGCAGCATAGCGAACGTGTGGTTTTAGGATTTGGTCCATCATTCTTTGGAACATTGCTGGAGCCCCATGTAGACCAAAAGGTAACACCTTGTATTGGAAAAGCCCATCTGGAGTAGAAAAGGCAGTCTTTTCTTTCGCTTGCTCTGTAAGCGGTACTTGCCAATAACCCTTGGTCAGGTCCAATGTGGTGAGGTACCGGGCTTTGCCGAGTCTTTCAACAAGTTTGTCAACTCTTGGCATGGGATAGGCGTCGAACTTTGATATGGCGTTAAGCTTTCGGTAGTCGTTACAAAACCTAATCGTTCCATCAGGTTTTGGGACTAGCACAATTGGGCTACTCCAGTCACTTTGTGACTCTTCAATTACACCAAGCTCCAGCATTTTCTTCACCTCTGATCTCACCACTTCTCTGCGAGCTTCCAGAATTCGGTACGGTTTGAGATTTGTCTTCCTTCCTGGCTCACTGACAATGTCATGCTTTACAACAGCAGTTCTCTCTGGAACCGTGGAAAAGACATCTTTGTCCAGCCGAATGAAGTCTTTTACTTCCCTCTTCTGGTGGACAGTTAGGGTTTCTCATATATTACAGTGGGGACCTCATCACCCTCCATGAGGTGGGCTGGGGTGTCTACAGTCAAAAATACCTCCCTTTCCTTCCATGGTTTGAGCAGGTTCACATGGTATATATGGATCTCCTTTCGTCTTCCGGGGTGTCTTACTTTATAATTGATGTCACTCAACCGTTCAATTATTTAATATGGCCCGTGCCATGTAGCCAAAAATGTATTCTCAACAGTGGGTACTAGAACTAGCACTCTATCTCCTTGTTCAAATACACGTGTCCTGGCATTCTTGTTGTAGCTGGTCTTCTGATGTTGTTGGGCTTGTTCCATGTGTTCCCAAACAATGGGCATAATGGCTGTCATTCGTTCCTGCATCTGGGCTATATGCTCTATGACACTTTGGTGTGGAGTTGACTCTGTTCCCAAGTTTCCTTAGCTATATCTAGCAACCCTCTGGGGTGTCTCACATACAAGAGTTCAAAAGGTGAAAACCCTGGGGAGTCTTGAGGAACCTCTCTGATGGCAAACATTAAACAAGGCAAAAGAAAATCCCAGTTTTTCCCATCCTTATTAATAACCCTTCTAATAATAGCCTTTAACGTTTTATTAAATCGTTCCACTAACCCATTAGTGTGTGGGTGGTACACAGAGGTTCTCAGGTGCTTAATTTGAAGGAGTTTACATAGCTCTTTTGTGACTCAGGACATAAATGGGATACCCTGATCCATCAGTATTTTCTTAGGAATGCCCACTCTACTGAACACTGCCATTAACTCGTTAGCAATAGCTTTTGCTGACATTGTGCGCATGGGTATCGCCTCAGTAGACTATGCCACTCAATACCCTATCACCAATATGTATTGGTGTCCTGTAGCAGATTTTAGAAGAGGACCCACAAAATCCATACCAATGTGTTCAAAAGGGACCTCGATAATGGGCAAGGGCACCAAGGGGCTGCGGTAAGTCACGTGTGGGGCTGTTAGCTGACAGTCGGAACAATAATTTGTAATAGCTGCCACCACACCGGGTCAATAAAACCTTCTGAGAATACTCTCTCTTGTTTTTTCAATTCCCAGGTGACCAACAAGAATGTGGCTATGTGCCAGACTTAACACCGTTTGTCGATACGGTTGAGGCACTAACAATTGTTTAACAGAGTCCAGGCTCTCAACCCTGTATAACAAGTCATTTTCAACTTCAAAGCATGGATATGTAAGGATCCCTTCTGGGTCAACCGGGGCCCCATTTCTTACAGAGATCTGGTTCCTAGCCCCAGAGAGAGTGGGGTCCCCCCACTGCGCAGCCCAAAAATTACTAGGACTGACCTCTAGATCAGTCACTTCCAAATCACATTCAGGCATATTGGATGGGCCCACACTGTCCTGCTGAGCATCACCTCCCACTAGGGTGTCAATGGGGGCAGACTGCTGGTTTCTGGCAGCAACTTTTCTGTCTAGATCTTCCCTCAATACGTCTGGAAACGGAAAATCATCCACAGTGCTCCCGATTGGTCCTGAGGCTGCTTTACCAGCAACAGCCCATAAATCCAGAAACTGAAGAAAATCTCGCCCAATTATCACTTTATGGACCAACCTATCCACCAACCCAACTTTATAGTTCACAAAACCCTTCTGTGTCTCAAAAAGTATCTCGGTGGTAGGATACTTGTGTATGTCCCCGTGTACACAGGCAATATCCACAGTTTGTTTGTTATTAAAATGCACATCTCTTAGTAGACTTTTATCTACGAGTGTAACCATGATACCAGAGTCTAGCAAAACATTGATTTCTATTCCTGCCACCTTTACACTACACCAGGGGTGGCCATTCAGATAGTCATTTTTGACAACAGTATATACGGAGTGTGCACAAAGTGAATGATCACCGACATTACAGTCCATAGCAAGGTCATTTGTCATTTGCAGGACAGTCTTTCGCAAAATGTCCATATTCTTTGCATCAAAAGGATTTAACATCAAACTTTGGCAGTAATTTTGAGGCCTTTGTGGCTTCCTCAGGTCTCAAAACATTTTTCCCTTGAGTTGTAAGCCCAACTGCTCCTCCCAGGACCCCCTTTTCCCTGGAACAGTCTTACCCAAATTGCTGGCACTCTGGAACTTCGAGGCTCTGGGTTTTTCCATTGCAGGAATTTGCAGGAGCTCTCCTGCTGCCACATGCCGTTCCACCAGGGCGACAAGCTCCTCCGCAGTTTGTGGTTCACTCTGGCTGACCCACAGTCTTCGGGAAACCGGCAGCCCTCTCAGGAACCGGTCCATCATAAGTTGCCCCACCTTGTGTCTGGGTGAGTTAACCTCCGGCTGTAACCATTTTCTGGCAAGGTGTATCAAGTCAAACATCTTTGACCGCACGGCCTTTTCTTGGTTGTAAGTCCAGGAGTAAAATCGCTGGGCCCTCACCGCTGTTTCTCCTAAGCGGGCCAAGATCTCAGCTTTCAGCTTGTTATAGTCATTGGCTTGTGTAGGCTCCATGCCAAAATAGGCTTTTTGGGATTCTCCACTTAGGAATGGTGCGAGGAGACTGGCCCATTCAGAGCTAGGCCAAGCTTCCCTTTCTGCAGTCCTTTCAAAAGCCAACAAGTATGCCTCCACATCATCTGTGGCCACCATCTTTTGGAGATAGTTACTCAATCTCAATGTCTTTGAGCTGGGTGGTGCCTCTGCAGTATACCTGGCCAGCTTTGCAGTTAACTCCATAATCTCCTGCTGCATTGCACTGTTAACTTTTTGTTGATCCTATCGCTGGTTTAAGACTATCTGCTGTAGGAGCGAAAGGTTTTCTTGCTGGGTGACAGTAGCTTGTTGCTGTGTGGCAGTAGCCTGCTGCTGGGTGGTTGCTGCTTGTAGCAAAGCTTTCACAACCTCCTCCATTTTGTCTGAGGCATTGCTTTCCTTCACAGACCTTCGGTGTGGTGCTCGCATCCTCCACCATATATGAGCTGGGACCCAAGTAACACACGGTCTTCTCTTCAAAATGCAGTCTTTTATTTTAGGGTCTGGCACAAACAGAAAAAAAGAAATGCAAACAAAAGGAACTAGCTCCCTTGAGCTCTAACTGAACATAAGTTTCTCTCTATCACAGTTGCTTACTTGCAAACCTCTAATAAACAAAAATGCACAGACCTCTTTCAGTTCGCTGATCAGAACACCAAAGTTTTTCCTTTTTTCTCAAATATGCAGAGAGAGAGCTTGCAGCCTCCCTCCTTATTTATTTATTTATTTATAAAGTATTTTACCAGGAAGCAGTGGCGGAAGTACCAGGGTCGCAGCGGTCGCAGTTGCGACCGGGCCCTGGCATTCCGCCACTGGAGGGGGGCCCAGCGCCGCCGCCAGATTCCGGCAAAAAGCGCCGGAATCTGGGAGCCGCGCGCTGCCTTCCCTCTCCCTACGCGAGCGGCCGCTGACATGCAGCTTGGCCGCTCACGTGGGAGAGAAACCACCTGACCAGCGCACGAGACCTCGCGCTGATCAGGTGGTTTCCGGCGAGCGGCCAAGCTGCATGTTTCCAGCGGCTGCTCGCCAAGGAGAAGACGCCGGAGGAGAAGACGCCGATGGAGCCTGCCCGGGGCCAGCAGAGCAGGTAAGTAAGAGCTGGGGCAGAATATCCATGAGCTGGCTGGGGCAGTATATCCATGAGCTGGCTGGGGCAGAATATCCATGAGCTGGCTGGGGCAGTATATCCATGAGCTGGCTGGGGCAGTATATCCATGAGCTGGCTGGGGCAGTATATCCATGAGCTGGCTGGGGCAGAATATCCATGAGCTGGCTGGGGCAGAATATCCATGAGCTGGCTGGGGCAGAATATCCATGAGCTGGCTGGGGCAGAATATCCATGAGCTGGCTGGGGCAGTATATCCATGAGCTGGCTGGAGCAGTATATCCATGAGCTGGCTGGGGCAGAATATCCATGAGCTGGCTGGGGCAGTATATCCATGAGCTGGCTGGGGCAGTATATCCATGAGCTGGCTGGGGCAGTATATCCATGAGCTGGCTGGGGCAGTATATCCATGAGCTGGCTGGGGCAGTATATCCATGAGCTGGCTGGGGCAGAATATCCATGAGCTGGCTGGGGCAGTATATCCATGAGCTGGCTGGGGCAGAATATCCATGAGCTGGCTGGGGCAGTATATCCATGAGCTGGCTGGGGCAGAATATCCATGAGCTGGCTGGGGCAGTATATCCATGAGCTGGCTGGGGCAGTATATCCATGAGCTGGCTGGGGCAGAATATCCATGAGCTGGCTGGGGCAGTATATCCATGAGCTGGCTGGAGCAGTATATCCATGAGCTGGCTGGGGCAGAATATCCATGAGCTGGGGCAGTATCCATGTGTTGGGGCAGAATATCCATGAGCTGGCTGGGGCAGAATATCCATGAGCTGGCTGGGGCAGTATATCCATGAGCTGGCTGGGGCAGTATATCCATGAGCTGGCTGGGGCAGAATATCCATGAGCTGGCTGGGGCAGTATATCCATGAGCTGGCTGGAGCAGTATATCCATGAGCTGGCTGGGGCAGAATATCCATGAGCTGGGGCAGTATCCATGTGTTGGGGCAGAATATCCATGAGCTGGCTGGGGCAGAATATCCATGAGCTGGCTGGGGCAGAATATCCATGAGCTGGCTGGGGCAGAATATCCATGTGCTGGGGCAGAATATCCATGAGCTGGCTGGGGCAGAATATCCATGAGCTGGGGCAGTATCCATGTGTTGGGGCAGTATATCCATGAGCTGGCTGGGGCAGAATATCCATGTGCTGGGGCAGAATATCCATGAGCTGGCTGGGGCAGTATATCCATGTGCTGGGGCAGTATCCATGTGTTGGGGCAGTATATCCATGAGCTGGGGCAGTATTTCCATGAGCTGGGGCAGTATTTCCATGTGCTGGGGCAGTATCCATGTGTTGGGGCAGTATATCCATGAGCTGGGGGCAAATATATCCATGTGTGAGCTGGGGGCAATATATGTCCATGTGAGCTGGGGGCAATACTATCTTTTTTATATTGCAGAAAAAAAAAGGTTAAAATATGGATCTTTTTTGGGGGGGGGGGTTGGGGGGGCCCTTCATGGATTCTTGCACCGGGGCCCTCAGGTTTCTAGTTACGCCACTGCCAGGAAGGATACATTGAGATTTCTCTCATTTTCAAATACGTCCTGATCAGGGACACACTCTCTCAATCATTTTCCCACTGCAAAATTCTCTTATGCAGCAGGTGAGGGAACTCCCTGGGCTATCCAGAAATCCTGGACTGGCTCCCCCCTCACCTGCATGTAATGTAAGGTGTGGAGCACTGGCCCACCCTGGGGTTATCAGTAGTGATGAGCCGAACACCCCCGTGTTTTGTTCGCATTCGAACTCGAACAATTTCTAAAGTTCGAGTTCTAACTCAAACACGAACCGAACTCATTGCAAGTCAATTGGACTCAAAGTTAGATTTTTAAAGTGCCCTCCAAGAGGGCATATATGCAGGATATTTGCCATAAAAGGTGTATGGGGGTCCGAGTAGTGCCCTGGGGTCAGGAAACAAGGACAAAAAGTTGTTAAAGGAACAGTGAGTTTTCCATGAAATAAAGGTTAAAAATAAAAACGAAAAATTCCTTCAAATATCATGCCTAGGAGGTCCCCATAACCTGCCTGTGAAGTGGCGGATTTGTAGGATGTATAGAAACATTTAAAAACAAAAAAATGACATTTCAAATGACGGTAAATGGTTTCCATTTAATCTATTCATAAACAACTGCTTGGGGCGGCAGCCTGTATGAAAAGAGGAGACATTTTAGGACACACAGAACAAGTTTAGTAATTTTTTGGCTAAATTATGGTGAAATTTATGCAGGCTTTGGATGAAAGTAACAATAGGTGCTTTAAAATTGGGCCTTTAGTGTCGGCAACAGTGCCATCACACCGTAACCCCTCTGTGGTATTGTGGAAGAGTGCAGGGTTGGGCCCTGCGGACCAATATTAAAATGATATGAATCTGGTATAGGCGTAAGTGGCAGTGCACCCAAATATTGTGCCTTTGGAGGCAGCAAGTGCCTTCACACCGTAACCCCTCTGAGGTATTGTGGAAGAGTTCAGTGGTGGAGGTTTTGGTAATGCAGAAGAGATCCCCGATCTATTCAGTTACATCAGCAGCTATATCAAAACCAGGTCAGCAATGTTTAGGCACTTGTACTGCGCTACTGTATATGGTAAGAATCGGCACACACCAGTAGCAACAGGAAGCAAACAGAACAGGCATGGAATACACAGAGAGAATAGTAAAATGGCAGGCAAAGTCAGCAACAGATCGGGTCCTCAGAACATGCAGGGTCAGTAACAAGTATACAAACTAATTCGGTAACCTAGCGATGCGGGAATAAAGGCTGAGACACACTGAGCATGTAGCAACGCACAGCGTAGCGAAGCGAAGCAAACATTTTGCAGGCTTGACTTCACTCCGCCTCACAGCGTGTCTGCACTGAATTACGTTTGCTTCTCACTGCAATGGACAGGAATCCACTAACTAAATTAAAATGTACATACAAAACCATTTTATTTTCACAAAAGCACATGTTATATAGGCAAAAAAAGTTTCTACTGAATAAATTACATCAAAAATTACTATTAATTTAATAGGAATAGTATAAAAATATAAAAAAAAAGGTAACCCCTGATCATATATATTATAGGGACATGGAGCGCTGTGTATAGAGTAGGGATGCATTGATACCATACACAGACATATATGTATATATCAACACGCAGACCTATATATACCTATATATCAACATGCAGATATATATATATATATATATATACACCCACACACAGACCTCAGACCATATATACACATACGCACATGGGGGGTGGCATGTGGACAATCTCAACTAAATGCACCCCCCCATTTGGCTGATCCCTCCAGAAGAAATGTTGAACCCGACAGAGCAGAGCATATATATATATATTATTCTCTGCTCTATCGGGTTCAACATTTCTTCTGGAGGGATCAGCCAAATGGGGGGGGGAATTAGTTGCCAAAATGTGTGTGTAATACAAGTCTGGATATATATTTATAAGAGTATAGATATCTATATATATATATAAGATATATATCATTCCTGCCCTTACCTTCCCCTATAAATTTGCTAAAAATATACACACAAAAAAACCAAACCACTGCCTGAGACCCCACGCAGCCCACATGCCACCCCCTCTACCTGGCTGAATGTATCTAATATATATATAATTAAATACATTGAGCCAGGTAGAGAAAGGAAAAAAAAGGTTTTATTTTATGTTCCCGGGGACATTTAAAAATGTCCTCGGATTTTATTTTTTTAGAAATGTGTCACCTTACCTTAGCCTGGTGGTCAGTGGGGGCTTCCTTGATGCTGGTTGTGGGGGGGGGTCTGCCGTGGCCGCAGGTGCAGTGGCTCCCTCCCCTGCGCTGCCTGTCTCTGCCACATGCACCGGGCGGCTAGCCCGCACAGTCGCAGCTCTGTCATCGCATGCTCCTCAAGGGGATCCTTGGGAGGCCCCTGCAGGCTGCCCTCTACAGTGCCTGATTAGAGGGCCGTGTCTGCCTGATGTTTTAGTAACAAGAATGTTTTATCCCATAGGCTACAATGTTAAAATTATTCCCGTTTTAATTCAATATCTAATAAACTGTTGCTTATAATATTCTGCAGTAAAGAGTCTCTGTATTTCTAGATTTTTTTAGTATTTTTTAAGCATTTTTTATACTTTTTTCAAAAAAAATTCCGAACTTTTGGCGAACGTCCCAAAAAGTTCGAAGTTCGCGAACTGTCGAACGGCCGAAGTTCGATTCGAACTCCGAACAGATCGAACCTAACAGCTCATCCCTAGTATCAGTACAAAGCCCACAATGCAACACTGTTGAGGGAACATATATACCCCCCAGGACCATGCCCTGTTTTCTGTCACAGTGTACATTAATTTATGTGTCATAAGGAAATTTATACCATGATTACTTAATTGGCTAGATCAAATTACACCCAATAAAACAGACATTGAGATACATTACTAAATACAATTTAATATTTCCTGATCTCTTTCTATGTAATAAACGGTATTGCTAATTTTCTTCTTTTGATGAAAACCTACCATATTTTAAAGCTAGCAAGTTAAAAGAAAAAATAAAGCAATCTCATTACCAATTAAAGGATGTCTCTATATTGTCAAATCTGCAGTTACGCCTTAATAACGATCATGTCAGTTTTTGGAAATATATTTGTAGTATATATAGGATGCAGTTCTTTGAATTGCTGTGATGTGCAGATGACTTCTGCAATAATAAACATAACCATTATAGTGTGGAGGCTTTTTATCTCACTTTTTGTCCTCCACCGCAACCGTTGTAAGTACTGATTTGCCCTATGGGTCCAAGCATCCACTGCAACTGGTCATGCATAGCTCCGAGCTGATGAGGGTCCAATAAACCTGAAACAGCGCTGTCCTAGGAGTGGCTTTGACCAGTTGCATAAATCTGATCTCTGCTAAAAAAAAAAAAAAAGCCATAGTATGGCAAGGCATTGATTTAAGGGTTCTGTGTAATAACAGACACAGGATGCAATAAAAGTGAGACAGAGGTCATTTGCATATCCTACCCAGAGTTCCTTGCTGCATATGGGGAATGTGGCACAGGGGCTCTGGGATGCAGTTCTTTGAATTGCTGTGATGTGCAGATGGCTTCTGCAATATTAAACACACATACACTATATATATATTAAATTCTATCCAAAACTAATCTGTGATTAAAGAAAAATCCAGCAGCTGCTTGGAAATTATTTATCTTTATAACACGTTATCAGATTAAGGAGGATTAAGAATTACAGTAAAGGATTTCATTCTTGAAACATCATTTGAAACTAATCTCTGTTTACCCTGAATCCAACAAATGCAGTGTAATAATGTGTAGGCCTAAAACTACCTCTACAGATAAGAAATTTAGTTTTTTTTAAAGAAGACAATAACGTAAAAAGATAGATAATTAGATAACGCAAGGAAATAATATACAAAATCTATTTTATAGATCTGTAACTCCAGGGAATGATCTAGGTAACATAAGGGTAATCCATGCTATAATGCCAGTGGGATAACACTCCTGTATAGTAAGAATCCAAAATGTTAAATCATCACAAGGTTTGTAGATTTAAACATACTGAGATAGATTCACTAAACCTAGATTTGTGTAGGAATGATTTGGCAATTGTAAATTGTACTCCAAAATTTCTTAAACTGCTTAAACTTAAAATTGCGGTACAATAATCCAAGGTTAAAACAAAAATGTAATCTTCCTCAATAAAAAGTGCATGATACAAGTGCTAAGAATTGTGCACAATATACTGATCTTGTGAGTGATAGTACTGCTATTAAGGGAGTGTGCTTTCAATCCTCAAACAAAACCTATTATAAACATAGTAAGGAATTGGTCATCATGTTAATTGTTATTAAAAACTTTACAATTCACTTTTTTCCATAAATTCTTGTTTAATGAATACACTGAGCCAGACTGAGTGGCAGTTGTCCCAATATATTATCTTTAACAAAAGGTTATTTCACCTTTATATAAAATAGAACATTTGGTGGAATTTTCTTCAGTAAAGGTTTTCTACAATTTGTAGCTACTTCTCAATTTAACCTCATCAATGCCAAGATAGAGTATACGTCAGTTTCTATAAGCACCTGCTGGTGCCGCGATATCGAGTATACTCTATGTCGACTAATACTGGAGTAATGCAAAGGAATTTTGTTCATTGCAAATTAAATATATTGGTAATTGGGTTACAGATCCCCAGTTGATTCAGCGCAGAGCCCGAGCTGCAGTAGCACTTTTTGGCCAGCAGATGGTGACAAATGCCTTTGAAATAGGTCTACAACAGTAAAACTTTTCTATTGTATAAGTAATGAAGTGTGATTTTCCAAAAAACTATGAAGACCTGCCACCGGTTTTATGGAATATCACTTGATATTGAGTACACAGTCAATCAAACGTTTCTCACAGAAATGCATTATAAGTCATGGATTAAAGACTTATTCAACCCACCAACTCCTCTTTAACCATATCAACAAACCATGTCAGTTTTTGGACCATCGTGGACCCGACTAGATGCACAAAAGGTTGACCAACATCCTCTGACAGCTTTCGAGATGGATGTAAAAGCTATCACAGCAGTTGTTAGTGCTTAAGTGGCCATTGCAATTAAATGTCCCTTTAACCCCTTAAGGACCACTGCCGTTCATAGTATATCCTGGGGAAAATTCCCCTTAAGGACTAAGGACGTACTATGTACGTCATGGTCCTTTAACCCCCCTCCCTCCCTATACTTATCTCTTTGGATGGGGTCCCACTTCATTGAAGCCAGCCCAATGGTTTTATGGGCCCCAGCTGTTGCGATGACGTCATCACTGCGAGCGATGATGTCATTTTCAGGCACCCCACAGCACCTGCAGGGGGAACCTGAAAGGGGAGGTCCATGGGACCCCTCTCCCATCATCACAATTTGCTCCTGGAGGTGGCTGACATCTTGCATGTCAGCCAAGTCTCCAGGTCACCCCCACCCACTGACATCGTCGCCATATGTGCGATGATATCAGTTGGCCAGTTAACCCCCTTGCTCCCAAGCAGAGCTAGGGGGATCCTTGGGACCCCCATATCTCCTGATCCATGGCAGCTAGAGGTCTGATCATGGCCTTTCCAATGACACCAAACATGACCAGGTTTGTTGTAAAAACAAAAAATAAAAATAAAATGAATATAAAAAGGTTTTTTTAAACAAAAATTGTCTTGGTGGGTATAATAAAATAGGACTTCAAATCACGTTTGAACATGATGAGCATAAAACGGTCAAAATGAGCTCAGCAGACAGGTGAAATGGCTCAGCAGCGAAGGGGTTAAAAAGCAGAAAAATGTAAAAATTGTTTTTTTTTTTATTTCAGTACAAAATTTTGAAACTATTTAGCCGGGGATTAAAGTTTGAAAAAGTGTGTTTTTTCAATTTTTTCATCATATTTCATAACTTTTTTAATAGTAAATTATAGAATATGATGGAAATAATGGTTTCGTTAGAAAGTCGATTTAATGGTGAGAAAAATGGTATATGATATGTGTGAGTTCCATAAGCGAGTAAGAAGAAAATGAGACCTAAACACAAACAGCACAGAAATGTAAAACAGCATTGGGTACTTTCAGACAGACAATGGTAATATCGCCTGTTCACTAAGGGGTTAATGAATCTATTAATTTGCCCTTTGTCTCTAAGAAGTTTGATTTATTCTACGAATGCAGTTCGGGATTCTTGATATATCTTTTTAATATCCAAATTAGGTCTTTGTTTTAGACATGTGCACAATGGAAAAAAAAAATCATTGTGGATTGATCGTTACGTTTTTTTTGTGCATTTCGTTATGTTACCATGATTCGTATTTCAGTTTGATTCATTAATTCGGGAGATTAGTAATTCGTATTTCGTATCGATTAGTAATTTAGTTTTTTTCGTTATTTCGGAATGTGAAACAGACTTATTAATTACTTAATCCCCTGTCATTGGTGCTGAAATATGGTTTCAGCACCAAGGACAGCAGTTCCGCGGGGCTCCGGAGCAAAAGATCACCCTGTCCTTGGTGCTGAAATATATTTCTGCACCAAGGATAGCACCTGCTGAACGCAGCCAGACTGAAGGAAAGGAAAAAAAATGCTGTGTTCGGCAAAGAAAAAAGCCTCGTCGTTTTAAAATAATAAGGAATCCAAAAATTAAAGAAAGAAAATACAAAAAAAATACTCAAAAAATTTGAAAAAAAATCTATAAATAAAAAGGCTTTTTGCTGCAAATGAAAAGAATAAACTAAACATCTGGGACTATATTTCCATATGGGAGGAGGACTCAGAGGAGAACCGAGGGGATCGGAAAGAAGCGGCGTCTGATCCGTTTTGCGATCCTTTTGCGCTATGGGCTGCGCAAGCGCATTGGTATATATTTTTTGTTTCGTTTTCTTCCGGATGTGAGTGTATGTCGGATATCCGTCGAGGAGGAATGATGTCACAGACCATAAATTCAACCACTGAAGCCAGCGGAAAACTCCCCCACATAGAGATTAGGAATCCATTGATTGGAGGACCAATTAAGGCCAACAGAATATAAGAGAACCAAAGAGTTGTGATGTTATTACTGCTGAGGAAGCCAAGGGGTACACATGCCCAGGCGAAACACGTTTGGTATTTTTATTTGTTTAGATATTGTGTTTATATATTCACTCTTGTTTTTATGTTTTGGATACTATCTTTTTTTATGGAATAAATTTCCTTGATTCAAAGTGTATCCTGAGGCTTTTTTGGGAGTTGTGCCGCTACTCCAACAACCCCTGGGCGACACTAAGAGAGCCGGTTGGGCTCTGGAACACGTGAGTGGGCTGGTTTATTGCGTTAGACACAGTCTCCATAATTTTACAATTTGCGCTATGATGTCTGTTTTTATATTCTGAGGTTTAGATTCTGAAGTTTGGAGTCTTATTCCATCCGAAAACGGTCAGTGGGGGACCGAGAACAATAACACCCACAGGCGTTTACACCAGAGCCAGGCTTAGGCTCTATATAGTGTGAGTGATACTCCACCTTTGCATTAGTGAAATAACCATTGTATTTACAATATTATACTATGTTTGTGTTTTCCCCTTCTTTTGAGGCGTCTCTCGAATGAATTACATCTTTTCCTGAAGATAAGTCTCCATATTGTTACACATTTTGCACTGGGAGCGCCACATTTGGTCATTTATGAGTGCCACTTGGTCATTTATGAAAAGAATAAACTGTTCAATAAATATTTAATAAAAATTGGGATTTTTTTACATTGAAACCTATGGGATTCGCCTGTTAAAACCTGTCGAATGAACCACCGAAAATCAGGGCATTTCACTGACATTTCAGTGCTGTTCGGTGTGCTCTGAATCGATTAACCATTACTTCTCTATGAGGAAGTTCGCTGCTGCCAAATCGCACCGAATGGCACCATAGCACTGTATATGGCCTGTGGTGCTAAATAGAACAGATTCAGCACCACGGACGTAGTGTTGAATCTGTGAAACAAGTGAAATGGAATAACAAATTGATTTGTAAAAGTGAAATCAAATCGTTATTGTCGGGTATATTGGAAGGGAAAAATTAAAATGGATGCCTGTAGCCATCTTGTTTTTAAATAGAAAGTCTTTTCTTTTTCAATTTTCCCTAGTTTTAGAAATGAACAGAGATTTTTTTTTATAGTTCATGGCTAGGTGACCAGACATGAGGGAACCTTAAAATGTCTTTGTGTGATATAATGCTAAAGCTAAGTGCCAGACATGTCACATTTAAATTTATTGACTTGTTTTAAGTCTTTAAAACAAAAAGATATTTTGTCTTTGGGTATTGGAAAAATAAGGCTAAGGTCAGACGAAAGCATTTTTAACGTGCGTTTAGCCGCACGAAATCACGGCCGTGCTAGCAGCAAATGACGTCCAATGCCGGGGAACACACGAAGTACGGCCGCACGAAAGTTCGTCCGCGCAACGCAAGTGGCAAACGAACGCATTTTTTCTAGAACGTCAAAGCGCTACTACTGACGTACAGAGTGCGCTGCGTCCGCATAGCGGCCTGTGTGTGTGATTAGGAGACGTCAGACGCTGCTAATGTCCGGCTAACATAACGTCCAGACACAAAAAGTGTTTTATTGATGATCCATACAAAATCACGGACGAAAAGGCGCATCGTATGACCGCTATCGCGTATTCCGGGAAAAAATACGTACGTTCGTTCGAACGCACTTTTTCACGGACAACGTGAAAAATGCGTTCGTCTGACCCTAGCCTTAAAGTTAAAAACTTTATGATGTATGTTTATATTCACGAAATATATTTTTATAATCAAGGTATATTTTATTATATTTACAGTAGAAAATAGATGCTCCAATTTATATTGTAGAGAGTATAACTGGTAAATAGTATTGAAGAATAGATTCTGTGACTTAACTAGAAAGGAATTTACTTAGTTTGAGAGGAGTAGGGACATAAATTTGATTCTGGCATGAGAGACTAAAAGTCTACACTGAGAGAAGAAGGTCTTTGTAAGTCAAATTGACCTCTGACATGACATATAAAAATTAAATGGTGGAATTAATTAAGAAGTGCAATACTGCCCTCTAGAGGATAGTAAATATTATAATTAATATAATGAAAAAATTGCTAGTGACGTCAAATTGACTATAATTGAAGCCATTCCAGGACAGCAGGCATTCCTGCAGATTCCAGGACATGAGGCATTCAGAGACTTACACACAAGGCTAGCAGACCATCCCAGGACAATGCACTCAAGATTTCACACCACAAATCTCTAACTCACACCAAATCTCTAAATCCCATGCATTGATTATCTGATATTGATAATTTTCACATATTCCAAAAACAATATTACATAAAGAATATTCCAAGGCAGTAACTCATTTAATCCAGATTGGAGGTAATGTATGAAAGCTATTTTTATTCAGATTAATAAATTATATATATATTTGGAGTATTTTTTGCAACAGATAGATCCAGAATCTAAAATATTTCTATTCTGCAGATACAGATAAGAAGAATTGGATATAAGGATTTATCCTAAAGCAACTGTTGGAAGATTGATATATCAATATATATATATTGAATTTGGAAATTCCTGTGATTGAAATTAATAAGCAAGGAATTATATAACTACAAAATAAAAAGCAGAAGATTAGAAGTTTAATTCTCGATATTAGGGGAGGATTCACTAAATAAGTTTTTATTACTTATCATTCTAAAATAGAATAAGTGATAGCTCATCTTTTGTTAATCCACGTAGTATATATATATATATATATATATATATATATATCTCTATAAGATCTAGCTTGTTAAACATTGGTTTGCTGGGAAATACATGTTTCATTAAGCAGAAATGTTTATTAACCATTTGTGTATTAGTTACTAACTGATAAGGTAAATGATATTAATATATGCAGTTACTAACAGGAGATACATATATTGTGAAGCTAGTTGTTTATGTGCTGGTGGATGGATTTTGTGGTTTATAAATTTTTGTTTATGATATGAGATTTGAAACTTTTTGTATACGTAATAAATATATATTTTTTATCCGATTATTGATTAGTGTATTCTTCAAAGCAAAACACAGACAATTAAAAGAATTTAGGAGAATTTCTAGGAAATAAAACGATTGATATTTGTGTCTCATATAAATTTCTTATTGAATAATAATCCCTGACATATTGGAGCTAGCTGCTGAGATAAATCCAATATATGACATGTTGTAGTCACGTGCAGAGATAATCCCTGACATTATATTCCATTTCCTTTTCGTTCCGGACGGAACCGATTCGTTATTTTGGAAGTGTCCAAAATACGAATCGGTAAATCTTGTCCGAATTGCGGTTCGGAAGAAAACGAAATGCACATATCTACTTTGTTTCCCATTTACACTATATTTCTCAAGAATAAATAACATAAGGGAAATATCACTCATTAATTGGAGTGGAACAGTTCTGCAGTACTAAGAATGACCTGGAGCAGAAAACGTAGAATCCTACCAAAGTTTAGCCAGTACAACAAATATATATATATATCATATCTATCCTGCAAAATAATTAATAAACAGAATTGAATAACAAATAGAAGTATATGGCATTTTAAGCAGCGTCTTCCAGAATCACATGACCAAGCAGGTCCTGAGTCACATGACCAATTATGTCCAGGAAGCTGAAACACTGTAGTGTAATGAAAACAATGGAACACACTAGTCCCATGGCAAAACACATAAAATCATGAATACATAAAAGTAAAAAACTCCATATATATATAAACCAAAAAAATCCTAACACATGAGGATGGTGATGGCCAAACGAGTATTAATGAACCTTCAATTACATACAGATGCTTAGATTGCCGAGGCTAAGAAGCAAGAAAACACAAAACAGCATCATTCATGTTCTTGCCATGGATCACAACACTACGATGCTACCCAAAAATGTACTAATGGACATCTGGCGTACAAAGGCTGGGTAGCATACAAGCTACCAAAAATCACATTGTTGCTACGGCAACAAGCAACTCCAAGTGACAGTGACATAATTCATGTGCTTGCCAGCAAAGGCACATACAGCAGTACTATTATCGTCATCATCACTCATATAGCTCACTTTTGCCTGTAAGCAGGGGTCAAGTCCTGGGAAAAAAAGTGAGGGAACTCACCCACGAATTCCACAACCCCCATTACCTGAAGAAAATATATATATATATATATATATATATCACGAGTATAGCAGCGCGTGCCGGTGATACCATTTTTATTGGGTTAACTTTACATTTAAAAGACAAGCTTTCAAGAGTGTAAACTGGAAACTATACTGATCAGTGAAAGGTATCACTACGTACAGGTATACTCGTTATTGTGGCAACTGGACTAACGCATTTTATATACAATATATATATATATATCTCCAGGCACAGACCCCCAGAATAATATACACAGTGCTGAACCCCCAGAATAATATACACAGCGCTGAACCCCCAGAATAATATACACAGCGCTGAGCCCCCAGAATAATATACACAGCACTGAGCCCCCAGAATAATATACACAGCGCTGAACCCCCAGAATAATATACACAGCGCTGAGCCCCCAGAATAATATACACAGCACTGAGCCCCAGAATAATATACACAGCACTGAGCCCCCAGAATAACATACACAACACTGAGCCCCCAGAATAATATACACAGCGCTGAGCCCCCAGAATAACATACACAACACTGAGCCTCCAGAATAATATACACAGCACTGAGCCCCCAGAATAATATACACAGCACTGAGCCCCCAGAATAATATACACAACATTGTGCCCCCAGAATAACATACACAGCACTGAGCCCCCAGAATAACATACACAACACTGAACCCCCAGAATAACATACACAGCACTGAGCCCCCAGAATAATATACACAGCACTGAACCCCAAGAATAACATACACAGCACTGAGCCCCCAGAATAACATACACAGCACTGAACCCCAAGAATAATATACACAGCACTGAGCCTCCAGGATAATATACACAGCACTGAACCCCAAGAATAATATGCACAGCACTGGTTATATGGATATATTTTCCCCAGTTCACATGGATATAATTGCCCCAGCTCATATGGATAATGCCCCCAGGTCTCATGGATAATGCCCCCCCAGCTCTCATGGATAATGCCCCCAGGTCTCATGGATAATGCCCCAGCTCTCATGGATAATGCCCCAGGTCTCATGGATAATGCCCCCTGGTCTCATGGATAATGCCCCAGCTCTCATGGATAATGCCCCAGCTCTCATGGATATTGCCCCCCTGGTCTCATGGATATTGCCCCAGGTCTCATGGTTATTGCCCCAGCTCTCAGGGATATTGCCCCCTGGTCTCATGGATATGCCCCAGCTCTCATGGATATTGCCCCAGCTCTCATGGATATTGCCCCAGCTCTCATGGATAATGCCCCAGGTCTCATGGATAATGCCCCAGCTCTCATGGATATTGCCCCAGCTCTCATGGATATTGCCCCAGCTCTCATGGATAATGCCCCAGGTCTCATGGATAATGCCCCAGCTCTCATGGATAATGCCCCAGCTCTCATGGATAATGCCCCAGGTCTCATGGATATTGCCCCAGGTCTCATGGATAATGTCCCCAGCTCTCATGGATAATGCCCCAGCTCTCATGGATAATGCCCCAGGTCTCATGGATATTGCCCCAGGTCTCATGGATAATGCCCCCAGCTCTCATGGATATTGCCCCAGCTCTCATGGATATTGCCCCAGCTCTCATGGATATTGCCCCCTGGTCTCATGGATATTGCCCCCTGGTCTCATGGATATGCCCCAGCTCTCATGGATAATGCCCCAGCTCTCATGGATATTGCCCCAGCTCTCATGGATAATGCCCCAGCTCTCATGGATAATGCCCCAGCTCTCATGGATAATGCCCCCAGCTCTCATGGATATTGCCCCAGCTCTCATGGATAATGCCCCAGCTCTCATGGATAATGCCCCAGCTCTCATGGATATTGCCCCAGCTCTCATGGATATTGCCCCAGCTCTCATGGATAATGCCCCAGCTCTCATGGATATTGCCCCAGGTCTCATGGATAATGCCCCAGCTCTCATGGATAATGCCCCAGCTCTCATGGATAATGCCCCAGGTCTCATGGATAATGCCCCAGCTCTCATGGATAATGCCCCAGCTCTCATGGATATTGCCCCAGCTCTCATGGATATTGCCCCAACTCTCATGGATATTGCTCCCCTGGTCTCATGGATATTGCCCCCTGGTCTCATGGATATTGCCCCCCCCAGGTCTCAGGGATACTGCCCCCAGCCCAGCTCACCTTTGCTGCTGCTGCTTCTGCTCCTCTGCCAGCGGCCGCGTGCTTCCTGCTTCAGTGGCCGCTGACAGGAAGTGCAGCCGCTCGCCTGGGAACTATGAAACAGCCAGGCGAGCGGCTCCACCTCCTGTCAGCTGGCCCTTGTAACAGGAAGCACGCCGGCCGCCGGCAATGTGCGGCGGCGGCGTTCGGGCTCGGGCCACAGCGGGAACGCTGCGTTCCCGCAGCGTTCCCGCTGTGGGAAAAGTGCGGGAACGCCGTTCCTGCGCGTTCCCGCTCGACTCGAGCCCTGCCTGTAAGGCTATGGTCAGACTAACGCATTTTCCACGTCTACCGTCAAAGAGTGCATCCGAACGCATGGACGCACGTTTTGACGGAAGATGCGATAGCGGTCATACAGTGCGCAATTATGGCTGTGATTTTTGACAGAGCTATAAAAAACAAATGGACGTGATGTTGGCCGGACATGTGCAGCGTCTGACGTCTCCTAATCACGCACACACACACCGCTATGCAGATGCAGAGCACTCTGTGCGTCAGTACTAGCGGTTCAACGTTCTTGCAAAAATGCGTTAGTCTGCCGCTTGCGTTGATTGGCCGCACTTTTGTGCGGCCATACTTTGTATGTTGGCCATCATTTGCTACTACCACGGCCGTAATAAAGTGCGGCTAAACGCACGTTCACACTGCGTTCGTCTGACCCCAGCCTTAGCTATCAACATGGAGGACAGTGACATTAGAAACTGAAAAATGTTCATTAGGGTAAAGAAATAACAATACTGTGAAATAGACAGATACAAATTAAATCCTAATTTTAAAAAAAATCAAGAAGAAAGTGCAAAGTACAAAAGAGTTTTGGTCATTAAAAAATAAACATTAAGGACAATCTAAAGCAAATGAAAGAAAATATAATTATAAATATAGAATAAGAATTAAATATGACATGCAAGAAGACGGCAGTACCATGTGCAAGGCAATGGCATAAAGTGCTAAGCAGCAGTTAAAGGTTGAGAAGATTGACACAAAACTTCATAATCAGATGGTAAACAGGTCGTAGAAAAAAATGAAAAATAAGTGCAAAGGCATATACTGATAATAACAACTGCAGACACAAATCTAACTCAAAGTATTTGAACGTAAAATTTAGCATGGCTGTACATTTTACATGTTTAATAAACTGTGAAGAACCCAAATAAAATAAATATAAAATAAAGATCTAAATAATATAAAATATAGTGAAGCCCAGTCAACCCAAATCTTGTGTGCTTCATTCTAAAAGGCATTCATTCATAGGCAATTATTAACGGAAACCCAAACAAAGCTTAGTATTAAAAAAACAAAAAACTAATTTGAAGGCGAAAATAAAATTATGTCAATTTATTAAACGTTTCTGGGAATAACAAAGAATAATGAAAATATAACTTGCTTTTTGATTCGGAATTTCTATTCGAGGCTTCCACTGCCACCTTTTGCTACAATTTCCGGTATCTATCAAGACTATGCATAAATCAGTAGCGTTGCGCCTTGTGTTCGTGGCAAAACTCTAAATTCCTCTTCATTGGGGGAAACAGATGGTTTCTTCTTGGCGTGCGTGAGTCTCAGGTGTGGAAGTGTTGAGGGCCATAGATCAGCTAGTGGCCATGGAGAAAGGCCAGATAGAGGCCTTCTGCCAGTCGTGGTTCTATTGGGATGACTACCTAGCAGAGGGTTTGAAGGTAACGGCCACCACTTCTAATATTGGGAGCAGTTGATAAGGGCTTGGCTTTTGCTCTGTTTCTGGCTTACCCTAGACATTTGCTCCCCACTCCCCTCTCCACACACCCATCATGGACGCACTCACGTCAACGGATATCTTTTGTTTGTATCTGTGACACCCCCTTTTTTTTTCTTTCTCTCTCTTCTATTCCTTCCTCCATTTCCTCCCTTTTTGTGTTCTCTGTTGTGGTTGTTATGGTACGTCCTTTTTGCTTTCTTTTATGACCTGTTAGCACGGCTCTGTCTGTGCACTGGCGCTTGCCCTTGGGGAATGATTTCCTCCATTGCGGTGGAAGTTGGACACATATACCCCCGGAGGTTATATACTATGCGGCTACTTTGGTCCTCCAGGGTTTGCCTCAATACTTATTACATGTTTTGTCTAACTGCTCTTAAGTATATTGGTGTCGTGCCTCTCTTGACAGTATTATGTCACTGAGCTTGTTCGCTCTTTTGTTTATGCTTTTATATCTCTGTATTTGGTTTCTATTTTTCAAAAATAAAAATTTGATTACAAAAAAAATAACTTTCTATATCATCATGGGAGTGTTCATATACAGTAGTTCACACTAATAGTAAGCCTAACTGTAAAACAAGCACAGACAGCAATCCTAATATTAATCCGAATCCTACAACTAATGCCAGTTATGATTTAACATTGTACTGGTGTCAGTAAAATGACTCTAGAATGGTAGGTTTCACTGAAAAAACTGCAAAATGCTCCCATTATTCACGTGAAATAGGCTTTAATACTATGAGAAAATTACCACTACGTTCAAGGTCACCGATCTGCGCCGGATTTCACTATATTTCGCCAATATTTGGTGAATTGTCAAGTTAGTGAATAGACGAACTGCCATGAATTTGCCCTGTCTGGTGAAATGAATTCTTCGGTGCAATTTGGTAGCAAGTTCACCCCTTACTGAATAACCCCTTATATGTATTCCTAGTAATTACAGACAAATTATGGGCCCTATTCCAAGGTTGCTGTAAACTTATCCAGAGTTGTTGCAGACTTGCCAGAGCCATTATAGTCTATGGAGTTGTTAAGTTTACAACAGGTTTACACCTAGGTTGGAATAGAGCCCTTTGTACAGTATTTTATGTACTTCAATACGTATTTATTTATTTATAAAGGATTTTACCAGGAAGGCTACATTGAGATTTCTCTCGTTTTCAAGTATGTCCTGGGTACGTATGATGATCTTGTACACACCAGGTGCATTAAAGCTAGAGTCAGACGAACGCAGTCAGAGCGCACTCTGCGTGTGTGCATAAGGGACAGACGTACTGACGGAAGATACTGTAGACACCACACGATCTGTTTTTCTTGACGGACGTAGAGAAAAAAAAGGGAACTATGGGAATTAAAAATAATATGAAAAATTATAAAAATTTGAAAACGATATGAAAAGCCATTGTGTGCATGAAGGTGCTGGACGGGACGTTTCAAATGCGCTGCGTCTGACATCTCCCCATCACTCACACAGAACACTATGCGTACGTGGCGCAGTCTGCGCTTCCGTCTAGCGGTTTTACTTTCTTGCCTAACTTGCGTCCGTTTGCCACGTGCGTTGTGCGTGCGCAGTTCGGTGCGGATGCACTTAGTGTGTGGGTCTATATTGCTCACGATTCTATGCTATGACGGACGTTAAACAGTGCGGCAACACGGACGTGATCACTGCGTTCGTCTGACACGGGCCTAATAGTTCATTTTTAAATTAACATAATTTGTTGACATTCCAAAACAACTTGTTGATTAGCTGATATACACCTTTACAAATGGCAGTGCCCTTCAAAAGTAGTGATTGTGACAAAAACAAATAGTAATATGCAGATATTAGAGGCCAGTGTTGGTAGCACTGGCGCAAAGGGAAAAAAAAAAAACTGATGTTTTTTGTGTGAATAAATTACTGGTAAACACACACAAAATGTGTCCAATTACCGAAATAGTAATAGAGGAATTCTACTTGTATTTTAGCCCCAAAAAATAGCCATATCAGAGAAAATTATTTTGACTAATTTGAAAAAACAAATGAATTCCCATGTCACTCTCTGCTTTTGATTTTTCGGGCTTTATTATTAAATGTATTATTATTATTTAAAAAAATTTTTTAATAAAAATTAGCAAGTGAAGAACAGATTTTGCAGCAATGAGGATTAAGTACTGATCCTAGTAATGAGAGTACCGGTGCACCTGCTATCAGTCACACACCTCCTATTATCTGTGTATAATTAACATACCCTAGTGCACTCTAATTGCATGTTATGTCCTCTATTTGACCTTAGTAGATATGCATATCTTGCTAGAAAAGGGAGTTTTAGTAAGAATTCACACTTTTGCTAAACAAAGATAAAAAGAGTAAATTGTACCCGAACGTTTAAGGTAAAAATAAATATAGAAATATATATTAATAAAATATAAATATGAAACAATAGTGTCCTGGTATAGTTTGATGATATTAAAACAATCAAAACCAATATATATCTAGGGTACACAGGGGGTTACTCACTAACCACTGAAGTTTGGAATTGTTACAAAGTCAATAAGGGTTTCCCAAAAGGGAAAGTCAAACAGCGCAAGGGGAGCTTTAAAGAATTTTCTCCTGCCACTGGTTGAATTTCCCTATTGCGATTGCAGAAGTTCATAGTTTTTGCAACAATGGTGACATTTGCCGTTGTTTACAACAGTGGTAAACTACATTGTTTAGGGAATAACCCTGCAAAAAGATATCATAAAACCAATAATCAGTTATTGCAAAGACGCAGTGTGAATGACAGCAAAATTGCTGAAAAGAACTGTGGTCAAATGAGGATGGTATGGAGGTTGAAAGAGCAAAGTCAGTATGTTTAAATTGCACTGAGCGCTAAGGTTCTATTGTGCTTTAATTTATCTAACGCAACTCAAAATCTCCCGCAGCTGGAGGCAGTGCTGCAAGAACAATTCACAGGGGTAGAAAAGTGGATCGCAGATAACAAACTTTTTCTAAATGCTGACAAAACTGCTACAATGCTCTTTGGAATCGCACCTAAACTACACAAATTGCAAACACCCCATCTATGTGTGGGGACAAGATCAAATGACACGCTGACTACAGTCACTTTTATCAAATATCTAGGTATGTGGTTTGACCCAAATCTATCTTTTGGCCCCCACATCGAAAAACTCATCTAAACTCTACCCCAAACTAGGTGCCCTGTACAGAAACAAATCCTGCCTGAGCCCCGCGGTAAGAAAGCAGATTGTGCAACAAATGCTTATGCCAGCCATTGAATACGGAGATGTAGTGTATACTGTATGCCGCAACAATAATAAATGGACACGCAACTTCTCAATTTTATTGGTTTGGTATGAGTTGAATGTGTAAGTATACTTTGCTGCATTTCTTTTTTTAGGCTGGTGTATTTGGGTTCGGCCAGGTTATTCAGATTTGCCATTAACACCAGCTTTTAGGAGTTGCTAAAATTATTGTAATACCATCCTCGTAACAGCGCACATTCGAATTTGCGCTCACAATGTTAGGTATAGGATGCGTACAGTACAGTAAGCTAGCGCAGGGTTCGCCCGCGGTAGACGATTGCGCGAGGTTGTTGCGCTGACTATGTAATACGGGATTTGGCGCAAATGGGTTTTATCCCTCGCCTTAATGTTTTTTTGCGCCGGCGCAAACGTTTGCATGAAGATTGTAATTTAGCCCAATGTGTTTTGTGTTTTTTATGTTTGTTTTTGTGTCTTTTTAGGTTTTGTTGTATTCAATATCAGTATTAGGTGCTGAAACATTTCTTACATTCTACTGTATATGATGTGACACGCATGCTGATAAAATAGACAGGGTTCACACTGCAAGGTTTTATCCTTCTGTCACAGAAAATTTCTCTTTCTGATGTTGTACGGCTGATGTGTCTGTTATGGTAAATGACAGCATGTCAGCTTCTATCTGAGTGTTGAATCAATTTTGTGCGCAATAACTTCTAGCGCTCATTGAAGCAAGACATTCAAGGCTTCTGTCACATAACTAGGATTATTATTGCATTAGTGCACCTGATAATTTGTTAGTAGTGTATCGACATTTGCACTCTTAGGGCCACATTACAATCTTGACGCTAAAATCCAAGTGCAAAGTGAAAATCTTTGCGCTAAGCGTTAAAGTTTAGCGTGCGCAAATCACTGTTGGAATTACAATCTTCACGCGTGCACACATCCGCCAATCAATAGCGCATGTGCGTGTAACGCTAACAGGACGCGCCTGAATGCGCGTGTAGTACCGCCTCGCGCGAAAATATTTGCGTGCGCTGGTTTTTCTTACGATTCAGCCAAAATTAAAATGTTTTCTATTGATATAAACTGCAGGTTCCACCCAAGGTGCACGGATCGCTACGTGGGTGCAATCAACAGCCCCCAGGACATTGGGGAAGCCGCCAAGTGCATAAAAGCCAGGTTTCACTCTTTGGAATTCCTCTGGGGTGGTGGGGGAATCCTATATAGTGGTGCCAGTTGTGCTTCATTGCTAGGAGGAAGCGATGGAGCACGATGGAGAAGGTGCACTGGCTGACACCGCCTAATTCAGCTAGAGCCTGCTGGAAGATGCCAGTGGCAAGAAACCTCAGGCAGCACAGCAACTTCGTCATCCCTGGGACAGATATCCGTGTCCCTGACCTGGACTCCAGATGAGACCGCAGATATAGGTAGAGCCTGTAGATCTGTGCCTGGGTCAACCGGTAGCGGAGTTGACACTCAGCATCAGTCAGATGTTCCAATGTTAATCATGTCCTTTGGACACGAGGTGCCCGTGGAACAGCACGCTCCCTGTCCAACTCCTGCTGCCATCGGAGACGAGTTATGCGTCTGTGACGCAAAATGAGCACATATGCTGCAGCAATAATACATGCACACACAACATCATCCATTGTATGGTTTGGTATGAGTCGAATGGGCAACTGTGCTTTGGTGCCAGTGGCGGAAGTACCAGGGTCGCAGCGGTCGCAGTTGCGACCGGGCCCTGGCATTCCGCCACTGGAGGGGGGCCCAGCGCCGCCGCCAGATTCCGGCAAAAGTGCCGGAATCTGGGAGCAGCGCCGCCGGCTGTTCCCCTCCCTGCGAGCGGCCCGCTGGCTTGCAGCTTGGCCGCTCGAGTGGGATGGGAACTAGCTGACCAGCACACGAGATCTCGCGAGAACTCGGCTGTGCTGGTCAGGTGGTTTCCGGTGAGCGGCCAGGCTGCATGCTTTCAGCGGCCGCTCACCACAGAGAGGAACGTTCTGTTCGGCAGCAGAGGAGGTGAGCTGGGGCCCTATATACCCATAAGAGCTGGGGGCAAATCTATCCATTAGCTGGGGCAGTATATCCATGAGCTGGGGGCAGTATATCCATGAGCTGGGGGCAGTATATCCATGAGCTGGGGCAGTATCCATGAGCTGGGACAATATATCCATGAGCTGGGGGCAGTATATCCATGAGCTGGGGGCAGTATATCCATGAGCTGGGGCAGTATATTCATGAGCTGGGGCAGTATCCATGTGCTGGGGCAATATATCCATGAGCTGGGGGCAAATATATCCATGAGCTGGGGGCAAATATATCCATGAGCTGGGGCAATATATCCATGAGCTGGGGGCAAATATATCCATGAGCTGGGGGCAAATATCCATGTGTGGCCTGGGGGCAATATATGTCCATGTGAGCTGGGGGCAATATATATGTCCATGTGAGCTGGGGGCAATATACAGTATATATCAGTGTCAGCTGGGGGCAATACTATCTTTTTTATATTGCAGGAAAAAAAAAAGTAAAAATATAGATCTTTTTTGGGGGGGTTGGGGGGGCCCTTCATGGATTCTTGCACCGGGGCCCTCAGGTTTCTAGTTACGCCACTGTTCGGCCTGTAAATATACAGGCCTGTTTTTATGGGCCTGTATATTTGGGGTTAGCCAGGTTGTTTAGATTTGCCATTAGCACCAGCTTTTAGGAGTCGCTAAGATTATCCGAATATGTCCATGCGGTAATTACAGCGAATAGATTGTAATATGTTACTTATCCGAGCGCACATTTGCGTTTGCGCATCCTATACTTAACATTGTGAGCGCAAAGTACAGTAAGCTCGCGAAGGTTCCCGCAGGTTCACACGTGGTACGTGATTCCACGCGGTTGTAGCGCTGAGTATGTAATTCTGAAGTTGGCGCAAATGGTTTTACCCCACGCGTTAAAAAATTACTTATGCCGGCGCTAACGTTAGTGTGTCCAGATTATAATTTTTATTTGGTAATACAGGACTAAGATATTATACAGCACTGCACATTTGGTCACTAAAACATGTGATTGATTAAAAATACAAACATGAACAGATTTTACAGAACAATTAACAATGCAACATATACAATCCAAAGGCAAATAATCAGATAAAGCACTCTCCTATCTTAATATATATTATGACGCACATACCTGGATGCCAACTATAAAGTATGGTAATTTTATAAAGCAATCTCTAGACAAATTAGTTGAGTTGTGGAGGCCATTGGAAATGGCCATCAAGATCAGAAACAACATAGGAAGTCAGCTGCCGCACATTTTGCCTGTTTGCTGAGAAGCAGCAAGAAAGTGTACAGTTGCTCATAGGAGCGGCTTCTGGTTTCATTAGGTAGGACTTACCTTAGTAGAGGTGCCTTGACAGGGCAGGTGAGCTTACACTTCAATGGCCATTCAAGTAAACCAAAACCTCTGATTGTGTTTTGTTCCACATGAGAGCAGATGAAACTTTTTTCTTGTTATGTTTTATACATGAACTGAGTTGTTACTCCTGGTTGTTACAGCCACCCTGGTGGGCCTGTGCGCGACACCACTTTTTCTGTAAGTATGTACCGCTAGGTGTCTTGCCCAAGGACACTTACTGGAGAGTTGCTCTGACCGGGATCGAATCTGGGTCTCCACCAGGGACGTGCCGTCAGGGGCGACAAGTGAGGCAGGGCCTCACCCGCCATTAAGTGGGCTCACCTGCCAAATTAATAGAAGTGAATGAATAATTCAATTAAAAAAGTTAACAAACTCACCTGCTCCACGCTCCCCTGCTGTCCATCTCTGCCGCTGTGCGCATTACTTCTTCCCAGCAGTGGCAGCCTACCCTCCCTGGGCCCACGCAATTTGTGTAGCTGAACGCTACGCTAATTGCGTAAGCTCACACTGGACAATAGATTCAGAAGTCTGCAGTGCACGTCTGGCAATGCCTACTTCCTGAATCTACACTCTTCAATGCCTCAGAGAGGCACTGAGAGCAACGGAATGGCTTGGACCAATGGGAAAGCACTAATGGGCTCAAGCCATTCAAAACTGCCTCCGTGGGAGGCAGGCCTCCCATGCAATAATTGACAGAGGACAGTCATGTGATGGTCCTCAGTCATGTGACGGTCCTCATCAGTCATGGGGGCATGGCTGTATGCCTGGAGTGGATGGCGACACACATCCTGGGGAGCACACTAAGAGCAGCCAGACCATGGAGATCACTGAGAGCAGCCAGACCATGGAGATCGCTGAGAGCAGCCAGACCATGGAAATCACTGAGAACAGACAGACCCTGGGGAGCCCTGAGAGCAGCAAAATACTGGGAAACACTGAGAGCAGCAAGATTCTGGTAAGCACTGAGATCAGCCAGTTCATGGGAAGCACTAAACAGCCAGATCCTGGGGAGCACTGAGAGCAGCCAGTTCCTGGGGAGCACTGAGAGCAGCCAGATCCTGGGAGAGCACTGAGAGCAGCCAGATCCTGGGAGAGCACTGAGAGCAACCTGATCCTGGGAGAGCACTGAGCAGCCAGATCCTGGGGAGCATTAGGAGCAGCCAAGTCCTGGGGAGCACTGAACAGCCAGATCCTGGTAAGCACAGAGAGCAGCCAGTTCTTGGGAAGCACTGAACAGCCAGATCCTGGTAGCACTGAGAGCAACCAGATCCTGGGAGCACTGAGAGCAGCCAGATCCTGGTAAGCACTGAGAGCATGGGAAGGTATCTGTAAAATAAATTACAAAACCATGGTGCAGATAGCAGATACAGAAAATAATTTTATGCACAATGAAGAATCCCCACTAGAATCACACTCACAAGATGTGAAACCAAGATGGACACATAACGAGTACTTGATTACCCCTCCTGGACGAAGTGGAAGCTGTTACGTCTTTTTAGGAGCTCTCAGCAAGAGGAATCTTCGTGACCTCCTTCCTTCAAGATCTCCACCAGCAAATTCCGGGGTTTTTAAATCGTTATTTTTTTCAAAAATAATAAAGCAGGAATGTACTCCAATTTTATGTTTATTTTTATGAAGATTTATTAAATCTAAATTCAAGTTGAATTCCTGCTTTATTATTTTACAGATACCTTCCTGTGTTACCTCATATCTTTTTAGCACTAGGGGGACAGTGCTTTGCAAGACGCAGATACATATATTTTATTATCATTGACATGGTGGTGGCCACGTTTTTTCTAGCACTGAGAGCAGCCAGATCCTGGGGAGCACTGAACAGCCAGATCCTGGGGAGCACTGAGAGTAGCCAGTTCCTGGGGATCAATGAGAGCAACCAGATCCTGGGGAGCAATGAGAGCAACCAGATCCTGGGGAGCACTGAGAGCAGCCAGTTCCTGGGGAGTACTGAACACCCAGATCCTGGGGAGCACTGAGAGCAGACAAATCCTGGGGAGCACTGAGAGCGGCCAGATCCTGGGGAGCACTGAGAGCAGCCAGATCCTGGGGTATACTGAGAACAGCCAGATACTGGGGAGCACTGGAGCTGAACCCACATAACCTGTGTATATCTGGCTCTGATACTAGCCAGTGCCTCACCAGCCACTAAGTGCATAGAAATAATTGGAATTAACTATGAACGTCAGAGCTGGGCAAATGATAACCGTGTGTTTCGCCAATTGGCTATGCAGTAAAATCTAGCAGATAAAAGCAACTAAACTGCTTCAGATTACATAAGAAAATGAGTAAAAAAGAGTCATAAATTATAAATAGTAAGAGTAGATGAGCCAATGTGCTCTTTTCTGCTTTATTAATTTATGTCTCTTGCTAAGACCATCAACAAATCAGAAGTAAAAAATAAAATATCTGAACATGTGAATATTTATAGTAACACATGAATATACAATAGCCCTTTAATCGTATCTGCTTCAGTACACAGTCATGTCTATAAAAGGTTTCTCCAATGGTGACCAGACCAAAATATTGGAGTGTCCACTGCCGCTCTCTGTCACGGTTAAATCAAACATTCGATCATGCAAAACCATCACAGTTTTCAGAATGCAAAAAAGTCAGTCGCCAAGGTTCTAGAGCTCAGCGATATTCCCAGCCTGTCAATTATATGGACTTTTAGATGTAAAGCATTCTCTGAAGATTTCTCAGTTTCATAAAATTACTTCTACCCTTTCATTTTGTCTGTCACCTGTCAGCCGACCCCAATCCCTGCAGATTTCTTCTCATTTTTCATTCCTCGAGTCCCTTGCGCAATTCATTTCTGATCCCTTCTGCTGAGGATACTCGTACGGTCAAGTCCTTTCACCTCTCATTTTCACAGCTGTAGCATGTTACTTAAGCATAGAAGATTGCCATACAATTCCCCACTGACAACATCCACAACATCTTTGATTTCCCTCAGGACATCTTTATGAGACTGAAGATCTAAATTCAGGACTGTGTGACCCTGTCTGTACCAACTGAGAGCAGCTGGTGCCTGTAAGGGTATAATTGCACTCTTTGGCTCGGTTTTGGAATTGGGTGAAGTTATAGCCCAGAGGAATGAAGGTTAATATGAACCTCAATAAAGCAAGATGTTATCTATTCTATGTAGAATAATTTCCACTGAGACGATTGAAGAAAGTTTAACAAAGTAAAGTGTATGCAGGTCTCAAAGGCGCTGGAAATTTTACATCAGTTAAATGATGCTTTTCCTGAACTGTACAAGTCTGAAGAGGAAACAGGGTACCTTTGTTATTATATATTCATATTTTGTGATTATGTTTTGTTTTTTTAATTGCTCATTCTGTTAATGAATCAGGAATAACAATCCTTTATTCTGAAACTTTTATGGTTTCTGCTTTCCTCCATCTACTAGGACATTTTTCATTCTGTGTATGGCGTAAAAATCAAGGTGAAGTTTTCTTCATCACTGGGATCTCTGACAATTATTGTGACTTCTTAACGTTTCACAAAATCCCAGAGGCATAGTGTATTTGCAGAAATTAGGATTGTAAGCAATGTATCACTATTTTAATGTGGGTGTTTTCATTACAGGTGGGTTTTGCTGATGAACGCTAAGAAAGATGGAAAGAAAGGCAGAAGATGTTAGCGTGGGATGACAAATATTTGCATGTAATAAAATACTAGACTGAAATATTGACTGTACTTGAAAGAGAATGACGAGGATTGTCTTACCTTTGTCACAGAATCGCAAGTAGAAATAACACAAGCCTTTGGCTGGGGCCAAAGAAGTGAAACTTGGAAATGTCCTAACCTGCTGCACCATTGTGTCGTAGACATGGCTGGACTTATAACTAGGTAGAGTAGGCATGTGCCTGCCAGAAGGGGCGCCTTAAAAAAAGTTGTTTTTTTAACAAATTTTTATAAAAGTTTTCCTCTATTAGAAAGAAATGTCTAAAATATTGAGACTTAATATCTTCATATCTTAATGTTGACTTTAGGTTCCCTTTCATAATCTATTTACATAAGCAATAAAGTCATATTTTAATATCTCTGCCGCAGACTATCCAAGTAAGCTAGTATAACATGTTTAATTATTATAATATCTGCTCTTAATATAGCTTTTTAATATACCCTTATGTGTATATAATTTACTTAATATCTTCAAGATATCCTTTATTACAGTGTTCATTTTTTTTTTAATTTGCTTCATCAGTCCGCTGGTTTACTTTTTTTCAAACCTGTAGGTTTTCTAAATTAGTTTATAATTCTTTTTCCATTTTTTGCTACTGGGGAAATTTCAGTGAGAATTTGACATCCGTCTCATAATGATCATTATTAAAAAAAAAATCAACTTGCCATGTTAAAGCAAGATTCATTTAAATTGCAACATGTTCTTTTTAAAACTTGCTGTAAGGCTAGGGTCAAACGAACGCATTATTCGCAGCGACCGTCAAAAAGTGCGTCCGAACGCATTGACGTATTTATTCACGGAATGTGCGAAAACGGTCATACGATATGCATTTTCGTGCGTGATTTTTTACGGATCGTTAATAAAACAACTTTTTGCGTCTGGACGTTATGTTGGCCGGACATGAGCAGCGTCTGACATCTCCTAATCACGCACACACGCCGCTAGCGGACGCAGCGCACTCTGGACGTCAGTACTAGCGGTACTGCGTTCTCGAAAAAATGCGTTCATTTTCCACTTGCGTTGTGCGGCCGTACTTCGTATATTGGCTGTCATTGCGCGTCATTTGCTGCTACTACGGCCGTGATTAAGTGCGCCTAAACGCACGTTAAAAATGCGCTAGTCTGACCCCAGCCTTAATCTTTTTCATAATTTCCTCATGTTTTTAATAGTCAAAGTTACACTAGTTAATGATTTTAAATTTTGCGTTTATTATTTGTAGCCAATTTTGGGCAATCTATAGAATCGCTTATTATCAAATGTTTACATAAATTTATAATGCACCATAATTGGTGTACACACAAGTGAATAGTAATTAATAGTTGGTGCAGGTTACAAATTCACCTTTGGTTAGATTTACATTACTCTAGTCACTTTGAGAATAGGGGGATATTCTAGAGCAGTGGTTCCCAAACTCGGTCCTCAAATACCCCTAAGGCTGCAGTCACACGTGCATACTGATTGCGCACAGTGCGTCTGTTGAAACGGATTCACTTTATAACGGATGAGATTGTAGTTACATTGTATCAGTTATTTATGACTGACGTTGAGAAAAAAAAAATTTAATAAGCTGTATATGGGGGTGTCTCTACGCCCATTTTTGCTTTTTCATGTGAATGTCATTTTGGCATCTGTTGCAACATGCATTGTCCGTGCGTGAAAAAGTGCACACGTGTTTTGTGTATTGTTCTCTATTGACTCCTTTGAAAAGCTACGACGGACATCAAACAGTATGGTCAGACAGACGAGAAAAGTGCGCTCGTGTGACCGCAGCCTAAGGCCCGTGTCAGACAAACGCAGTGATCACATCCGTGTTGCCGCACAGTTTAACATCCGTCGTAGCATAGAATCATGAGGAATAGAGACCCACACACTAAGTACATCCGCACCAAACTGCGCACGCAAAACGCACGTGGCAAACAGACGCAAGTTATGCAAGAACATAAAAACGCTAACACGGATGCACAGAGTGCGCCACGTCCACGTAGCGTTCTGTGTGCGTGATGTGTGTGCGTGATGAGGAGACGTCAGAAGCAGCGAATTTGCAACGTCCAGCATCTTGACGCACAAAATGCCTTTTCATACCCTTTTTCATCTTAATTTTGTTTCCCATATTTCCCTTTTTTTCTACGTCCGTCATAAAAACAGACCATGTGGTGTCTACCGTGTCTTCCGTCAGAACGTCCGTCCGTTGTGCACGCATGCACCGTGCGCTTATGATGCGTTTGTCTGACTCTAGCCTTACAGGCCAGATAGCTGAAGGTGACAGCACAGGTGATATGATTTGCTGCTCAGTGATTGCAAGATTCAGTCTGCATTTCCTCCAGGTGATCATTAAACCCTGGCCTGTTAGGGGTAGTTGAGGACCGCGTTTGGGAACCACTGTTCTAAAGTCTAGAATATCCCCCTATCCTCAAAGTGACTAGTAAGTGTAATGAATGAGTGAAGAGTAATGACAAAATACGTCTCATTCCCAATTATGATTGTCAACATGCAAATGACGATCTAGCCACCTGTAGTCACTTTGAGGATAAGGGATATTCTAGACGAATCATAGATTTTTCTCACTAGAGCAGTGTTTCCCAAACCTGTCCTCAGGACCCTCAACCAAGCCAGATTTTTCAGATCACCTTAAGGAAATGCAGACTGAATCCTGCAATCACTGAGCAGCAAATGATATCACCTGTGCTGCGCTTCAGATATCCGGCAAACCTGGCCTGTCAGCGGATCCTGAGGATAGGTTTGGGAAACATTGCCCTAGAGGTTGGGTGTGGAGGCCAAATTATCAGTAGTGATTATATAGACTGGCTCTCCCCAAGATGAGTATACGGAGAATATCCCCTGTGGATATGGCTGTTATTTTTAATGGTTGCATTTACCCTTGAGCTTTACAGTGTTACCGCCAATTTCAAGGAGCGCATTATACTGTACTGATTATCCATTGTGCGGGGCAGCTGCTATATGTCTTTACGGAGCCTTCGTGCCAGCTCACACTGAAGCCAGTGAGGAGGTGATGATGTTTTTGTTTATTTAGTCACTCCTGTTGCGTTCAGCATCTCACATGATGGATGAACATGCTTAGATTCTAGGGAATGGCTGATTTATTTACTTTTTCCCTTGTCTTCTATTTTGCACTCATATGTTTTTTATGCTATGTATGTTTTGTTATTATATACCAATAAAGTTTAAAGTTATGGGTTAAGGCAAGATATGTGACAGTTTCTTTGCACTTGGATTGCTATCATGTAATTTGTATCCAACACTGATCAGGACCTATCTCAGTAAGGGGACTTGCTGAGGGTTTGTTTTCCTTTTTGACATTTTTTTGGGTCACCCCCATCATACAGTGTGGAGTATCTAAATGTGCAAGTATATAAAGAGAAGGTTGTCTCCTTTGGGCATTTTTTGATAAATACAAATAAACTCAAGACACACAAATGCCGGCTATTAAAAAACAACAACAAGGCAGACTAAACTGTACTGAAAGCCTCAAGTAGTACATACATACTGTACATACACATTTAAATGAGAGAGTTGTTACAATTTGCACATTCTGGAGAGAAGAAAATGGAAGTTATATTGAAAAGTAGATACATGTAATTTTCCCATAAGCATGTGCAGTAACAATGTATTTAATGTAGCCCTGTAACCAGCATAGTGGAGATGCTGATGTATCCATAAGATGTAATCACGAAGCCAGGCTATATGCACGAACATCAGCATATAATATATAGTCCCAGAACAAAATAAATATACATGACCGCTGGGTATCAGGAGATAGAAGAGGTGATCAAAATGATTACAGGGTATCAGATGAAAAAACTTGAGCGTCCAACGCGCACTTCCCTGTCGATCCTCAGGGACATTTCTTCTCTCTAGCATGGGAAAATTGTAACAAGTCTCTCATCTATATCTATTTTTGTTTTTTATCTGGCATGCTAGAGTGATGCACACCTCATCTAATGTCATACATTATTCTACTGTTGCTCACCACTCTGCGTCATTTAATCTATTCCCACACTACACTGTGTTAGTGTCATGCCCAGGCACCGGGGTGGCACCGGGATGTGGGGGATATGAACCCGGTACGCAGTTTCCTGCAGAGATGACCAGGTGGGTAAGGTTTGGAAGGGGATGAAATATGGAAACTGACCGGATGAATTCTGTAGGATGGTGGGAAGTGTGGAATAATTGCAGGAAACGAAATAGTCTGTCTCTTTCAGAACACAAGAGCTGTAATGAACCAGCAAAGGTTTGTTTGGGGCAGGGCCCTTTATTCAATTGAGTGTGTATCACATGTGGTGTTTTTAACTGTTTCACTAATGAGTGGTATTACGCAATGCAGATTCAGGGGTGGAACTGAAAACAAGGTGTGCTGCCAGAAACATCAGGGGATGGTGATGAGGTGGGCATGACAGATGGTGAGGTCTTAAGAGGTTAGGATTCTGAATCTTAATTCAAGCATACTGACCATATGTAAAGTGGCCTCTGCTGGTTTAGGTTTCAAAAATGTCTCAAGTTCATGTCAGGCTCCATTTCTTCGGGCATCTTCTCCAGAAAGCCATGAAAAAAAAAGGGTAAGAGACCATCCTGCACTGTAATAAATGAAACAGATAAAATTACAGCCTATTGTATCTGTGATGCTTAGCTTTAAAAAGGCATAATATTGGTGAGTTTGAACCACAAGTATGAAAATATTTCATGAGAGTTTACCACTGTCAGTTGATTTGTTTCATCATTATTATTTATAGTTACCTGTGGGGTGCTGCTTATGTATAGGGCTGCCGTAAGTGACACTAAATGTTACCTGGTTACAGATGGGTATCATTAAAAAACACATTCCATGCTATCTGGTTACATGGGTATCGTTAATAAACACATTCACCGTTACTTGGATACATGGGTATTGTCAAGGGTAGTGGGTTGGCCCAACACGCAGACAGCCTGCAGCACACAGAAAAACTGTAATATGAAAGGCCAGTCCTTTGAATAGCTGGATCTATTCTAAAAGAGGGAATATAACACTGCAGGAGGGACTAGTACAAACTAGGTAGATCATAAATATTATATTGACATGATACAGTAGATAGTAGACAAGGTGAGAATACAAAACCAGAGTCGATAAACCAGAGGCCCTCCCTTCAGCTACCCTCAGAGAATCCCCAGCAAGCCAAGCCAATCCCCCCCAATGCATCTAGGGGTTCCCAAGGCCCTGACGCCATCATGGCTCCATGCCCCAAGCCAAGCAGGGACAAGCCACGGCCGGGAAGCCCGGCCGCTGAGGAAAGATCCGGTGGTCATGTCCACAGCACGACACTGCCATTACTGACACGGATAGGGGACCCAACCGACGCTGGAACCCGCAGACCCCCACCCCCAGGCATCCAGGTTAGCACAGCCGCCATTGTCCGGGACCATGGGCGGCACCCAGTAAGCACTGGAGGTGGCGGTGCGTGGCTGCAGGCCATGACAGTAACTGTTAAATGGGTGTCACATATAGGCTGTGCAAGCTATGCAGCAGGTGTGGTTGTGAGCCCAGGATGCAGTGAATAGGCAGGTTGTGGGGTAACTAAAGAGTTTATTTAAAGTAAACACATAAGAACATAAGAGACATGAACTAAATGAGATCCAAACTAGAGACACTGGGCACGATGGGGAATAGATTAGGGAAGGAGAGGAGATGCAAGAAAAGGAGGTTGAGTCAATAGAGGGATGGCTGAGAGTAGTGGGAAGGGAGGCTAAGGAGAACTGAATATGGAAGCGGTTTGGAAACAGGAGAAATAAAGGATAGCAAGATGGGAATAAGATGAGAGGTGAGAGCCGAAATAGACACAAGAGGAATCTACTAATAGCACATGGAGCAGACAATGTATAAGAAACAACAATAATACAGATAACACAGATAATAGAGATTAGATCAACGGTCTCAGGCAGGGGGCAGGCAATAGAATGGTCGAGAGTCTAGCAATGGGTCTGGTGCATGGGGATCCTAGATGGGGCAAAAGGGAGCAGGATGAGGGGGTACTGGTTTGAGTAAATGTCCAAAGATAAAGAGAGGGTTCTCAGGAAAGCCTTTGGTTCAATCAGATGGTTCTCAGGAGATTCGGAGCGCTTTCAGAAACAGGTATGCACAGTCGGGGACTTCAATGTGGAAGTGGTCTGGGGAGGGCGTAGCTTCCTTATGTGCAGAGCTAATCAGGGCAAGGTGAGCTCAGGTGGGGCTCCAGGGCTAGAATGTTAGATGAACGAAAATTGAACGAGACGTTCAGAGTACTCGGCGCTATCTGTTTATATGAAGAATACTGATCTATTTTGCTGCTCACCTATTAGGCGTACCTTTCACCTTCCAAAGTCTCAAAGAAAAAATACAAACAAATGTATTTACAGGGAGCGCAGCACATATATTAATACAAAGATAAGGATAAACTTAGCTTGGGAATATCAGAACAAGATTAGGCCTTCCCATTCAGAAAAACCGGAAATGTGATAACGTTGTCCTGTATGAAAAGAGAAATTTATCGCGTAGTACAGTATGGTGGGTATCACAGATATAATAGTGAAGATGATCACACTCACAAAGATGGAGCCCCCAATGGCTCGTAAAATAGGCTTTTAGGTCTCTTATTGGAGGGGGACCTCGCCCACATGTAGATGTCCTTTAAGTTTTCTTATGATGGCGTGATGCACCTCAAACAAAAAGCATATTGCTATGGTGCATTATAATAGGCAAGTAGATATATGTAAACAACAATGATCAACTCACGTGGTTCAGAGCCTTCTGGGATGATGGCTCTGTAAATAAAGCATATGGACCTCTAGTTGATTAGAGGGGGTCCTTCCTCCAATTGAATGGATGTGACTCAAAAAAATTCCCAAAATAAGGAAAATAGATAAATTAGATAAAAATAAATAAAATTTTAATAAATCAGATAATACACATAAAAGATCCGAAAATAAATCCGAAAAAAATCCGAAACGCGTTTCACTTGCGTTCTGCAAGCCTCCTCAGTCGGTAATGGAATACTGTTCAATATCGCCGTTTAAATAGACCTCCCATTCGTTGATTAATTGATTGATGCGGTTCACCTGATCATAGCGAACGATCGTTACTTTCAATTTCCTGGAGATCGTGATGATGTATTTCCGATTTATCTCCAGCCAATCGGTAGTACTTTCATTTTCGTTAGAACGATGCGCATGCGTAGTTCGTGATTTCTCTTTCGTTTTCGGAACATTAAGAACGGAAGTCCCAAATATTTCGTTCTGAATATACATAACATAGAAGGTAATTATACATTATGTTCTCACCCTTTGATTATCTACAGGGAGTAAATGTATAAGTAAAAAGCGAATATATGAAGAAATACAAATACGAAAAAATAAAATAATAACATTCGTTTCACCAGGACGAATGGAAAGAACGAGACAAAGAGGGTATTTATACCAATCAGAATCAAGAGAGCAGGATGGGGGGACACGGAGGGGATCCCCCAAGAAATACAGGGAAAAGATATTTAAGAGACGAGGACACAGAGGAGGACGTGACATTCAGAGAAGACAAAAGAGGCAGGGTTTAGATTCAACAGGTGTCTTTAATTTAAGTGGAAAAGACCTCAATCAAGATCAAATTAGAGCACTACAGAAAGGTCTTAAGTTTGCTCCAACAAATAAAGGGAACACTTTTGACACCTATATTGATATACAAAAATTTAAGAGACAACTATCTTTAAAGAAATTTTTTCTGAAACATCCAGTAGAAAGACAAATTATTGAAGATAATCAATATATACATACTACACTTAAAGAACGCTCTAAATTCTATCCACGGCATATGGTGTCAAAAGAAATGGAGACTTTCGAACAAATGATCTTGTTCGATCTGAGGAAAATAGAGAAAGAGAAGAAGAAATTCAATATACCTTCTAATTTAACAGCAGCAGAGTTTAAAGGACTGGAACAGCTACGTAGAGATAGGTCCTTAGTTACTAAAACCTGCGGATAAAGGGGGGGTAGTAGTTATGAGTGAAGATAAATACAATCAAGAATGTAGATGGTTACTCAATGACCATTTGACCTACCAGAAATTAGAGAAAGATCCTACCATTGTAACAAAAAATCTATTTCATGAATATCTTTTGAGGGGTAAAGATAGTCATGTTCTCAATACAGGAGAATATGAATATCTTAAAATAGCATGTCCCCAGATTCCAGTTTTCTATATTCTTCCAAAATTACATAAGAATCAATTGAATCCACCTGACCGGCCGATAGTCTCAGGCATTAATTCCATATCCTGCAGAATCTCGGAATATGTGGATAATCTCTTACAATCAATAGTGGTAACTACACCTGCATATTTAAAGGACACTATTTCAGTTTTGAATTTACTGAGGGACATTGTGTGGCAAGATGATTATATTCTTGCCACATGTGATGTGGCTTCTTTGTATTCAATTATTCCACATGAGGCTGGTTGTTCAGCAGTAAGACATTTTCTAATTCAATCTGGAAATTTTAAAGAGGATCAAATAGAATACATTATTGAGGGTATCTTTCTAATACTAACTAACATTTTTTTCTGGTATGGAGGGGATTTCTACCTTCAACGGAATGGAACAGCTATGGGGACGAGGTTTGCCCCCAGCTATGCCAATCTGTTCATGTCTCACTGGGAATCTGGTGCAGTATGGGCAGGGCATGGCTGGGGGCAGAACCTCGTCCTCTATAAAAGATACATTGATGACATTCTCATTGTTTGGCAAGGAGACATGAATTCACTAACACAATTTATAGGTCATCTTAATAACAACTCCTTAGGTATCTGTTTAGAATCATGTATAAGCACTGAAACAATAGATTTCTTAGATTTGAATATTTACATAGAGAATGGAGTTATGAAAACTAAAACCCATTTTAAAAAAGTGCAAGTTAACAGCTATATCCATCAAACAAGCAATCATTATCAACCGTGGCTTCGTGCCATACCAAAAGGACAAATGATGAGAATGAGAAGAAATTGTACGGATATACCGCAATATATACAGCAAACCAACAAATTAATGATTGACTTCAAGGATAAGGGATACGAGGAAGAACCTTTAAGGCAAGTCAGAGAGGATGTCCTTGGAATGGACAGGGATCAATTATTGAAATATAAACAGAAAAAAGAAGGAAAAGCTACTGAAGTTGCTTTAGTTCTAGGCTTCAATAAAACTAACCAAACTATAAAGAGATCAATCAATAGATATTGGCCGATCCTTAAACGTGATCCCATTCTGAATGAGATCCTTCCAGATAAACCGAGAATTGTCTTCAGAGGCAGTAATACTATTAAAAAACAGCTGGTTAAAAGCCATATACCGATTACTCAAAAGAAGAAGGAATTTTTTAATTTACAACCAGGTTTCTATGGGTGTGGTCGCTGTATAGCCTGCCGTAAAACTGATAACCACAAAAGACTAATCCGACATTTTAGTGCTATGGAAGGAGGAAAGGAATTTAGAATTAAATCGATATTAACTTGTCACTCTAAAAATGTGGTTTATTTAATAAAATGTCCATGTAATAAGATATATATAGGTCAAACTTCACGCCATCTGTATGTCAGAATTAATGAGCACATGAACAATATATGTAATGGCAACGAAAAACATAGTGTACCATTACATTACAAAGAATCACATAACTGTGACCCTAGAGGTACTCAATTTTATGCCATTGAGAAAGTTCTAAGTCAATGGAGAGGGGAAGACCTCCATTGTAAGATGATTAAGACTGAAATGAGATGGATTTATTATTTGGACACTCTAGTTCCTAGAGGTCTAAATACTGATTTTGAAGTATGTCACTTTTTTAATTGAGTATTTTGTGATTCATATCTGTATCATATATATAAATACATTTTGACCTTTTTTAATCTTATAATAGGAGTATCGTATATATATTTTTTTCGTTTTTATGTTTTATATTTTTCGTATCTGAGTGACATTATTTTTATTCGTATCGTATTTTTATTTTTTCGTATTTGTATTTCTTCATATATTCGCTTTTTACTTATACATTTACTCCCTGTAGATAATCAAAGGGTGAGAACATAATGTATCCTGTTACCTTCTATGTTATGTATATTCAGAACGAAATATTTGGGACTTCCGTTCTTAATGTTCCGAAAACGAAAGAGAAATCACGAACTACGCATGCGCATCGTTCTAACGAAAACGAAAGTACTACCGATTGGCTGGAGATAAATCGGAAATACATTATCACGATCTCCAGGAAATTGAAAGTAACGATCGTTCGCTATGATCAGGTGAACCGCATCAATCAATTAATCAACGAATGGGAGGTCTATTTAAACGGCGATATTGAACAGTATTCCATTACCGACAGAGGAGGCTTGCAGAACGCAAGTGAAACGCGTTTCAGATTTTTTTCGGATTTATTTTCGGATCTTTTATGTGTATTATCTGATTTATTAAAATTTTATTTATTTTTATCTAATTTATCTATTTTCCTTATTTGGGGAATTTTTTTGAGTCACATCCATTCAATTGGAGGAAGGACCCCCTCTAATCAACTAGAGGTCCATATGCTTTATTTACAGAGCCATCATCCCAGAAGGCTCTGAACCACGTGAGTTGATCATTGTTGTTTACATATATCTACTTGCCTATGATAATGCACCATAGCAATATGCTTTTTGTTTGAGGTGCATCACGCCATCATAAGAAAACTTAAAGGACATCTACACGTGGGCGAGGTCCCCCTCCAATAAGAGACCTAAAAGCCTATTTTACGAGCCATTGGGGGCTCCCTCTTTGTGAGTGTGATCATCTTCACTATTATATCTGTGATACCCACCATACTGTACTACGCGATAAATTTCTCTTTTCATACAGGAAAACGTTATCACATTTCCGTTTTTTCTGAATGGGAAGGCCTAATCTTGTTCTGATATTCCCAAGCTAAGTTTATCTTTATCTTTGTATTAATATATGTGCTGCGCTCCCTGTAAATACATTTGTTTGTATTTTTTCTTCTAGAATGTTAGATGCACACAGAAAGTCCAGGAACCTGTATTGTTCATGTTGCAGGGTTTAACGTGGGTGCCAGGGGCCAGAGCGTGGCGACCCTGACAATAGGTGTCATTAATAAACCCATTCACTACTACCTGGTTATATGGGTATCATTAATAAACACTTTCCCTGCTACCTAGATACATGGGAATCTGTAATAACAATAACTGCTGCCTGGATACATGGACATCTTCAATAAACACATTGTCATGCGCTGGTTCCGGGGTTGCAGGTTTGAGCCCAATATGCAATGAGGGAACGGAAATTCAGATAAGCATATACAAGAGGATTTATTAGGAGTAGCATAAAAGGCAATAAACACATATCAAGGAGCTGGGTTAGACAGAGAGGAAGCGAAGACACTGTATAAATAATAAACAGTAACAGTGTTTCCACCGCCGCGCTGACCGCCACTTCCGGGACACGGCTGTTGGCCCATCCGAAGCACACTTCACAACCTCGGGGTAAGACACAGAGCGGTAGACTGCCACTTACCCCTGCTCCGCACAGGGCTCTCTCCTTGTCACCCGGGCATACGGACACCTCGTGCAGCGGCCTACAGCGGCGGTGCCCACCCGGACCCTCTGAGAG